>OX016540.1:169248304-169295804 GCA_943590905.1 Sphaerophoria taeniata | reverse complement strand
ATAATAATAATAATAATAATAATAATAATAATAATAATAATAATAATAATAATAATAATAATAATAATAATAATAATAATAATAATAATAATAATAATAATAATAATAATAATAATAATAATAATAATAATAATAATAATAATAATAATAATAATAATAATAATAATAATAATAATAATAATAATAATAATAATAATAATAATAATAATAATAATAATAATAATAATAATAATAATAATAATAATAATAATAATAATAATAATAATAATAATAATAATAATAATAATAATAATAATAATAATAATAATAATAATAATAATAATAATAATAATAATAATAATAATAATAATAATAATAATAATAATAATAATAATAATAATAATAATAATAATAATAATAATAATAATAATAATAATAATAATAATAATAATAATAATAATAATAATAATAATAATAATAATAATAATAATAATAATAATAATAATAATAATAATAATAATAATAATAATAATAATAATAATAATAATAATAATAATAATAATAATAATAATAATAATAATAATAATAATAATAATAATAATAATAATAATAATAATAATAATAATAATAATAATAATAATAATAATAATAATAATAATAATAATAATAATAATAATAATAATAATAATAATAATAATAATAATAATAATAATAATAATAATAATAATAATAATAATAATAATAATAATAATAATAATAATAATAATAATAATAATAATAATAATAATAATAATAATAATAATAATAATAATAATAATAATAATAATAATAATAATAATAATAATAATAATAATAATAATAATAATAATAATAATAATAATAATAATAATAATAATAATAATAATAATAATAATAATAATAATAATAATAATAATAATAATAATAATAATAATAATAATAATAATAATAATAATAATAATAATAATAATAATAATAATAATAATAATAATAATAATAATAATAATAATAATAATAATAATAATAATAATAATAATAATAATAATAATAATAATAATAATAATAATAATAATAATAATAATAAATAATAATAATAATAATAATAATAATAATAATAATAATAATAATAATAATAATAATAATAATAATAATAATAATAATAATAATAATAATAATAATAATAATAATAATAATAATAATAATAATAATAATAATAATAATAATAATAATAATAATAATAATAATAATAATAATAATAATAATAATAATAATAATAATAATAATAATAATAATAATAATAATAATAATAATAATAATAATAATAATAATAATAATAATAATAATAATAATAATAATAATAATAATAATAATAATAATAATAATAATAATAATAATAATAATAATAATAATAATAATAATAATAATAATAATAATAATAATAATAATAATAATAATAATAATAATAATAATAATAATAATAATAATAATAATAATAATAATAATAATAATAATAATAATAATAATAATAATAATAATAATAATAATAATAATAATAATAATAATAATAATAATAATAATAATAATAATAATAATAATAATAATAATAATAATAATAATAATAATAATAATAATAATAATAATAATAATAATAATAATAATAATAATAATAATAATAATAATAATAATAATAATAATAATAATAATAATAATAATAATAATAATAATAATAATAATAATAATAATAATAATAATAATAATAATAATAATAATAATTATTATTATTATTATTATTATTATTATTATTATTATTATTATTATTATTATAACAGTAATAATGATAATAGTAATAATTTTCACACTATCAGATAATGCCGAAGAGAGCTTATAGCAAGCTATTTCTTACAACAAATGTCTCATCACTTTGTGCAGTGTTAGTTGTTAGTAGACTCATCTAAAACAAACAAACACTTACACAATAACAAAATATTACATTAAACAATAAATTTACGAAATCACAGAAAATACAAAAAAAAAACATTTAAGAACGTGGTACACTGGTTTTAAGAGTTTGTTTTAAATTGTATTTATTGATATGAAAATCAAATAAGTTTTCATTCACATTCAAAAGCTTACTCATTCTTGTCAGTGGCTCATGCATTCTGTAGTTTGTTCTATGTTTAGGAACTTTAATCAAACTATGAGAACGCAAAATATAATCTAAACCACGATAATTAAAGAGGATAGAATTTAGAATATCTGGAGTATCAGTGACACCATCAGTAATAATTTGATGAAGGAAAACAATATCATTATTTATTCTCCTTTGACAAAGTTTTTGCATCTGCAAAAATGCGAGTCGATCATCATAAGCAGGGGAAATATTGGGGTCAATCCATTGAAGCCCTTTAAAGGCGAAACGTGTAAAATTGCGTTGAACTGATTCTAGTCTCTCAATATGTATCTCATAATGAGGAGACCAAAGATGCATATTCGATATGGGGTCAAACTTAACTGTTGTATAAGCAAGGTAACGTTAGGGTCAAGAAATTAATTGGACCAACGCTTAATAAATCCTAACATTGCATTAACTTTGTTGACGATGTTGTTAATGTGTTCTGAAAAATCTAAATTGGATGTGAAAAGAACTCCTAAGTCCCTAACCTTAAAGATATGGGATAAGATGTGTTGGAAGATAGCATAATCATATGATGTAGGATTGTGCTTTTTGAAATTGTCATTGTATGACATTTTCCTGGGTTAAGATTTATATTATTCTTTTCACACCATACAACAAACTTATTAATATCATCTTGCAGTTGAACGCGGTCTTCATTACATGAAATATTTTTGAAGATCTACATATCATTTGCAAAGATTAGAATTTTACTATTTCGAACACTTAACGGTGCATCGTTAATAGCTAAAATAAATAAAAGGGGCCCTAGATGACTACCTTGTGGTACACCCGACTTGGCGATGAAAGGTAAGAGTTAAGAGGAGTAAGAGTTTCTGAACTTTACTCGGTAAGATCTATTATCAAGATAAGAAGAAATCCATTTGACGAAATCAACTTCCATTCCACTTTCTACATAATTTTAACATTTCGTCTTAAGCTGAACAGCGAACTAGTCAGTTGTAGATTGCTTCTCAAAATGTCTAAAATCTGCGCGATTTGTGATTTAGCCATTAAACGTTCAAAAAGTCATGATTCAATCGAATGCGGTTTTTACTGCGGTCGTCATTTTCATAAAAGTTGCGTACAATTTTCTGATGACATTCAAAAATCATTAATTAATCGAAATCTTTTCTGGAAATGTGACTCTTGCTTGAGCATGAATTTGTCCACCTTATTCAATAATTTTAAATGAGCTCTCTCAAAATGTTTGTGAGATTAAAAAAGACCTAAGTGCTCTCAAATTATTTTTTTCTAATGACTCTCCCCCGCGTAAGAAATCAGCAAAAGTGATCAATAACAATGATTCCGGGGAAAAAAACAATGTTTTACCGCTGATTAATCCGATCGTTTCTCAGAGTCAAGCCCCTTTCACTCCCACCGCGATTGTGCCCATGAAGATTGTCAATACACAAAGTGCTCCCGATGATTTACCTAATTCATCTCAATCAATTGCAGATTTATGTGAACCTTGTGACGATAATACTCAGCCTTCGCATCATAATAATGTCTCAAAATTGAAGTCAGTGTCCTCTAATAAAGGCTCTTCAAATTCATCTATTGCTAAGAATGTAATTATTGGCACTGACTCATCAGCTACGCTTTGTGCTTTTCCGGAATATAAATGGATTCACCTATCTAAATTTAATAAAGACACAAAAACAGATGATATTATTAATCACATATCTCAAAAAACTAATATTTCGTCTGATCATTTCAAGTGTTTTGCTTTGATAAAAAAAGATGCCGATTTATCAAAACTAAAATTTGTAACATTTAAATTGAGTGTTCCCGCTTCTAAATTTTCTCTTATTATGGATTCAGCCCTCTGGCCATGCTTCGTTCAAATAAAAAAATTTGTGACGCGTGAGAATGATTCTCATCCGCCGCCACCGCTTTTACCTCAGCCGCCATCACTGCCATCCACATCATCCTCTCAGACAACACGACCACTAGCGCCAACGCACGCACCACTGTCTCTGCCAACACCTCCTTCCAACCAAATTGATGTTCAACAGCAACCTTTGCCGCCGCCGTCGTCGTCGTCGTCATCAACTACCGCTTAACAATTAATTTCTTCTTTGCCTAATTCAGATAATTATCCACGACCAAATTTTTGCCAATTGAATGATAAACTCAATCATATGTGCGGGTATTATCAAAACATTGGAGGAATGCGCTCAAAAATGCAACAAATGTTCCTGTCTTTGTCATCCCTACATTACGACTTTATTGCTATCACCGAAACTTGGCTCTCTTACAATCATCACAATGCAGAAATTTGCAACAGCAATGACTATGCACTCTTTTGTAAAGATAGATGTTCCCAGACGACTGGACTTGAAAGAGGAGGAGGGGTGTTGATTGCTGTTCGCTCCTTTTACTCATGCATTCAATTGGATTTGTCTTCCTCTGCGTCTTCATGTGTACATGATATTGACCAAATTATAGTTAAAGTCACCTTCGAAAGTAATTTCACTGTTTTTGTTGTTGTAAGCTATATCCCACCTAGGAGTTCATTAGATCTCTATGCAATACATACGAAAAATTGTAAATCTGTTCTTTCTAACTTAAAAAATAATGAATACATAATTATTCTTGGAGACTTCAATCTTACAAACGTAGAATGGGTCTTTGACCCCGATGATCTTCAATTGTTGTCATATAATAGCTGCGTTTTATTATCACAATGATCAGATCATTGATTTATATGTGTAACAACAAAAAATCGAAATCCTACTTTTTACTTGGATCAATTTTTGTGATCCAAAAATTAGTTCTTCTTCCGCACACAAGTTGAAATGTTGGCGTTAATTTTCAATAAAAACTGTGCTGCCACTTTCACACATTTATTATCCGGGAGTGAGATATTTTTCAATTACATAGCAAAAGCTTTTTTCACTTAAAAAACAACAGAATAATCGTTCAACAAAATTATCGTAGGGCAACTCCGATGTAATTGACAGAATGAATAAATTTCAAACTGCTGCCAAACGTGACGTAATAAGTAAATTGATGATCCAAAGCTGTTTTATTATCATGATCTGATCCGGATCAGATCATGGTGATAATAAAACGCGGCTAATGTTAAGACTGATTGTGAATGCGAAGTAATCGATTCTTTTTATAGTTATGACTTGATTCAAATCAATTTTTGTAAGAATAATTTTAATAGATTACTTGATCTTGTTTTTGTAGACAAAGAATTATCCATTTCAGTTGATGAATCAATGTATCCAATTTATTCAAACTCTGTTCATCATATTGCTCTTGATATTCATTTTTCTTTTTATAATTACTCTAGATCTTCAAATTGTAATAAATTTAATCTAAACTACTCTAAAGCTAATTTTGAAGGCATTTCGAGTTATATGTCGCGTATTCCTTGGAGTTTAAACAATAACAACTTAAATTTACTACAACTTTATACTCTTTTCAATGACAGTATGAAAACGGCAATTGATTTGTATGTACTAAAAACTTTAGAGAAACATAATTCGAAGCCCCCATGGTTTAATGTGAGGCTTTGTAACTTAAGCAATAAAAAAAACAAAGCATATAAGAGATCGCGGATATTTCCTAGTGATAATGTCTTAAGATGTGCTTACGTTGAAATAGCACGTGAATTCGATGTTTTAAATAAATTTCTCTATAAGAATTATATTTTTTCAATTGAATCGAAATTGAAAAGGAATAGTAAATCGTTTTGGTCGTTTATTAAGAAAAAGAAAAATTCTAATGGCATTCCAACCAGTATGCGCTATATGGGCCAAACATTTTCAGATCTCCCAAATATTTGTAATGCATTTGCTCATTATTTTAATTCTAATTACGTCCAACCTGATCTTAACGCATCTCACAGAGTTGAATTATCTTGTGAAAATAGTATGATTAATGTTGGTCAGCTGCAGCTTACTATTTCCGAAATTAAAGATGGGCTTTTAAATCTAAATAATGATAGCTGCCCAGGTCCTGATGGTATTCCACCATTAATTCTTAAGAATTGTGCAACGGCTCTCGCTGAACCACTTTTTCTTATATTTAATAGTTCCCTTAATTGTGGTGAATTTTTGTCAGGTTGGAAAAAATCTTTTTTGACTCCTATTTACAAATCTGGGTCTAAGCAAGATATTTCCAACTATCGCCCGATTTGTAAACTATCATGCATACCAAAACTCTTTGAAAAACTAGTTTATACCAAACTATCTTTTCTTCTTAAAGAACTAATTTCTCCATTTCAACATGGTTTTGTTTCAGGCCGCTCAACAACTACAAATCTTACTATTTTCACAAATTTCATTCTGAACAAACTTGAAGAAGGATATCAAATAGATGTTATATACACTGATTTTGCTAAGGCATTTGACCGGGTTAGTCACTCCATTTTGATTGATAAGCTAAAAGTATTTGGATTTCATTCAAAGTTGTTGAATTGGATCGATTCTTATCTCAAGGGTCGTGTTCAATTCGTTCATATTGATGAAATACTTTCAAGTCCCGTCACTGTGACCTCAGGTGTCCCCCAAGGAAGCCATCTTGGTCCCTTACTGTTTCTAATATTCATCAATGATTTACCTGATATATTTTTGAATTCCAATCGTTTACTTTTTGCCGACGATCTTAAATTCTTCAGTTGTATTAAGACTCATTTTGATTGTATTCTTCTTCAAAATGATCTTAATAGGTTAACAGATTGGTGTTTGACCAGTCAGTTATTTTTAAATGAGACTAAATGTCAACAATTTTCATTTTGTCGCAATAATTATAAAATTATGTATGACTATAAGATCAATAATCATGTACTTGAGAGAGTAATTACGAAAAAAGATTTGGGTGTCATTTTTGATTCGAAGCTTAATTTTATCAATCATATTGAATAGAGATCCGTTTGCCCTTAAGTCTCTTTACACTTCCTACGTCAGGTCTCTTTTAGAATACTGTTGTGTGGTATGGAATCCATGTTACAATATTCATGCTAACAGAATCGAATCAGTCCAAAAGAGATTTACAAAATTTGCAATATGGAAGTTGGGTTGGAACAACGATATCCCTTCGTACTCAACAAGATGCCAACTTTTAGGCTTACAATCTCTTGAAAATAGACGAAAAATGTTTTCAGTAATGTTCGTGAACGATTTACTATCATATAGAATTAATTGTCCTTTTTTATTGTCTCTTATTAATCTATACGCTCCTTCACGTCAGTTAAGAGAGCGATATTTATTCCGTGAAAGTGAGCATAGAGTAAATTACGCACTAAATGAACCTATAACTCGTTGTGTTAGAGAAACTAACCTTATTTCAAATTATGTTGATTTTGACTTTCATTTAAGTAGATTACAGCTCAAAAATATTATTCTTTTGCATTTTTCAATTTCATAAGATATTCTTTCCTACTTTTTAATTCATAGTCAATTATATTGTTGTTTTTTTTTTTTTGTTTTTTTTTTTATTATTATTATTTTAATCTTAAGGTTATTTGTTTGCGGTAGTCTAATTGCAGTTGTTAAACTCTTATTGATGTAAATGAATAAATAAATAAATAAATATGTAAAAATTCAAGAAGGTTTGTCACCGTAGAATGTTTCTGCATAAATCCATGTTGTTCAAAGCATATGATATTTTTGGTGTATAAGATTAAACAACTTGCTCAAGAAGTTTTGGAATGCAAGACAGTTTAGATATAGGCCTAAAATTTGTAATATCAGACTTGTCTCCTTTCTTGAAAACAGGTCTTATATACAGGTCTTATATGTATACGCAGTAAGCAGTTTTCCACATGCTAGGGAATTTTCCTAGTTTTAACGACAGTTGAAAAATGTTACGTAGAGGCAAGGCCAAAACCGTCCTTCATTTTTTCAAATTAATGGGTGCAATACTTGGGAACAGTTTCACAGATGATCAAATAAAATAAAATATTCCCACAGATATGGGAATATCGACGAAAGACTGAATAAAATTACTTGCAAAAGCATCACAGATTTCAGAATTGCAGATCTAAACAATATTGTTGTATTTGAAGTTTATAGGATAAACATAACATTTCTTTTTAGAATTGACAAAATTCCAAAAACTTTTAGGGTCCTGTTTAAGTGAATTTCCCATATTTATGAGATATTCATTGTAAAGATCAAAAGAGAGTCTTTTGAACTTTTCGAAAAGGGAGATATAAACTACTTGGTTCTCCAATGTCATATAACTGATATAGTTTTTGCAGTCCTTGTTCCTTCTATTACGAAGGCTTTTCAGTTCTTTCGTATACTAAGGATGACTGGAGTTATTTGAGTTACTTACTTACTTAAGGTGGCGCTACAGTCCGGGGTTGACTTGGGCCTCAACCAACAAACCTCTCCAGCCAGCTCGGTCCCTAGCTAGCTGTCTCCAGTTTCGCACGCCGAGTTGGTTGAGGTCGTGTTCAACTTGCGCGCGCCACCTGAGCCTTGGTCTTCCTCTACTGCGTCTTCCCTCTGGGGTGGATTCGAAGACTTTACGGGCCGGAGTATTGGTGTCCATCCTCTCCACGTGACCGAGCCATCTGAGTCTTTGGACCTTCACTCTTTTAGCTAAGTTAGTGTCGCTGTACAGCCCGTACAGTTCGTCGTTAAATCTTCTCCTCCATTCACCGTTTATGTAGACAGGACCATAGATCTTACAAAGAATTTTTCTCTCGAAACGGCCAAGTGCGCTCTCATCCGTTTTTGACAAGGTCCATGCTTCTGCACCATATAGCAGGACGGGGATGATGAGGGTCTTATAGAGCGTGACCTTAGTTTTTCGGGAGAGGGCTTTACTGCTCAATTGCTTTCTTAGCCCGAAGAAACAGCGATTAGCAAGAGTTATTCTTCGTCTGATCTCGGCGCTGATGTCGTTGTCCGTGTTGATAGCGGAGCCAAGGTATACAAAGTCCCTAACTACCTCGAAATTATATGCGTCTATCGTGACATTTTGTCCAAAACGTCGGTGTTGGGTGTCCTTTCTAGATGACAGCATATACTTTGTTTTGCCCTCATTGACCGCTAAACCCATTTTTTCAGCCTCTGTCTGTATACTCGCAAAAGCACTGTTGACATCACGCTGTGTTCTCCCAATAATATCAATGTCATCAGCGTACGCGAGTAGTTGCACAGACTTTTGGAATATAGTGCCTCTAGTGTTGACGTGGGAGTTCTGCACTATTCGTTCCAATATGATGTTGAAGAAATCGCATGACAGTGCATCACCTTGTCTAAAGCCTTTTTTGACATCGAAGGCGTCGGTGAGGTCGTTACCGACTTTGATGGAGCAGCGCGAGTTCTCCATTGTCATCCTGCTCAGGCGAATGAGTTTTGTAGGGATGCCAAAACTGGACATGGCCTTATACAGTTCTTCTCTATAGATGCTGTCATACGCGGCCTTGAAATCGATAAAAAGATGGTAGGTGTCGATTTGGAGTTCTTGAGTTTTTTCCAGGATCTGCCGTAATGTGAAAATTTGATCGATGGTGGACTTTCCTGTTCTAAAGCCATACTGATATGGACCTATCAGATTGTTGACAAACGGCTTCAGACGTTCACATAGTACTGCAGAAAAGATCTTGTAGGCGATTTTTAGGAGGCTGATGCCTCTGTAGTTGGTGCAGTTTAGAGGGTCTCCTTTCTTCAGGATCGGGCAAACAATACTGAGGTTCCATTCATCGGGCATGCTTTCTTCCGACCATATTCTGCAGATGAGTTGGTGCATGCTCCTGACCAAGTCATCGCCGGCTGCTTTGAAGAGTTCGGCAGTGATGCCGCCAGCTCCCGCGGCTTTGTTGTTCTTAAGCTTAGATATTGCTATCTTCACTTCTTCAAGGTTGGGTAGACGGAAATCTTGGCTTGCGTCGTCTTCATTGAATGGTTCATTCTGCCTGACAGCGGAATTTGATTCGTCTGCAGAAGTGGTCCTTCCATATCCTCAGCATTGACTGTGACTCTACTACGATATTACCCTGTTGGTCTTTACAGGCCTCAGTTCGTGCTCGGTAACCTTGAGTCTTTCGTTTTACCTCTTGGTAAAACTTCCGAACCTCATTCCTGTTTTTTAGTCTCTCAATATCCTCGATCGATCGCTTTTCATGCTCTCTCTTTTTCTTTCTGAAAAGCTTGCGTTCTTCTCTCCTCTTCTGCTCGTAGAGCTCCCGAGCTGATCTCGTCCTCCTGTGCAGCGCTGCTTTGTATGCTTCTTGCTTGGCTGCATGCACCTGCCTGCATTCTTCATCAAACCAGGGGTTTTGTTTTGGAGGCCGCGTGAAACCCAGCACATCAGAGGCAGCATCCCTAATGGCTTTCTGGCAATTCTGCCACTGGTTCTCAATACTCGATGCTGGCTGTAGCGGACTTCTCCTGAGGATACTTGACACTCGGTCGGAAAAGGATCTGGCGATCTTTTGCGATAGTAGCCATCCGACGTTATACTTTCTTCTAGCACTTCCTGTTTTTGGCTTTGGTTGAGATATCCGCTGCACTAACTTGGCTACAACGAGGTAGTGGTCCGAGTCGATGTTGGCCCCTCGGAAGGTTCGGACATGAATAATGTTGGAAGAGTGTCTTGCGTCGATCGCAATATGATCAATCTGGTTGACAGTTGATTGGTCTGGAGACCTCCAGGTTCCCTTGTGGATGCTGAGATGTAGCAATCGTGTGCTTGCTACTACTATATTTCGTCCCGCTGCAAAATCGATAAGCCTGAATCCGTTATCGGAAGTTTTTTCGTGCAGGCTGTGTTTTCCGACTGTTCCACCAAAGATGTCCTCTCTTCCTAGTTTGGCGTTAAAATCTCCTAAGACTATTTTTATGTCGAAGCTAGGGCATTGCTCGTATGTCTTGTCAAGGAGCTCGTAGAACTTGTCTTTGGTGTCGTCATCTTTCTCTTCTGTGGGGGCGTGAGCGCATATTAGGCTTATGTTGCCGAATTTAGCCTTTATCCGGATTGTCGTGAGGCGCTCGTTGACAGCTCTGAAGCTTAGGACATGCGGCCTAAGCCTGCCTCCAACGACAAAGCCACATCCAAACAGACGCTGTTGTTGTTCTTTGTAGCAGTTGCCATAGTAGATATCACAGTTTTTCATCTTCCTTTTGCCAGGCCCATCCCATCGCATTTCCTGGATGTCGGTTATATCCGCTTTATAACGGTCTAGGGCCTCCGCTAGTTGCTCGGCTGCGCGTGGTCTGTTAAGGGACCTAACATTCCACGTGCAGATCCGAATCTCGTTGTCCTTATTTCGTTTGCATGGTTCGTCATCAGTAAATCCGTCCGTATCCCAGGCTTGTTGATGCTTCGCAACTAGCTTTTCTTAATGTGATTGGGAAGTCACCCCAAAGCACGACCCCCAACCTGGAGGGCCAGGTCCTTGTTTAAACTCCAAGGGCGAAGAGCCGGATAACCACTCCTTATCGGCCTGAGCTCCAAATGTGTCGAAGTAGCCCGTATAAGGTGTTCACTGAGTAGTTCAACCTAACTGAAACTGTAGACGCCACCGTTGACTCCGTCCTGGGAATTCTTCCGCTGCCGCCTGGAAAAAAGGAGTAGTGCCTCAGTGGAAAACACTCAGTTATTTGAGTTAAAACTTCTTTTTTTGGGTACTATTTCGTCAATGGATCTCATCATAACAGTGCAAAAGCTTGAGATAGTTGCTTCGATGTCATTTAAGAGCGGTGTATTCTCAATACTGAAACTAGTTAAACTATCCGAAAGCTGTTCAAAATCAGCTCTGCGGAAGTCATATTTATACTAACAGTCGTGAGAATTACTATTTACTAGTAAATGACCGCTCAAGTCAAAGAAAATGTCAAGAGGTGGGTGATTTTTGTCTATTTTAGATATAGCAGAGGAAGATTCAACAACTAGGTACTGTGCTAACAGCATTTGACGAGTATACTAAGCGTCTGTTTCACAATATACAAGTAAAGTCCCAGTTAAGCTACTTGGAAGATAACTAGGAGTTGTTATTCCATTTTTATTCATATAAATGAACATAGGTATAATGTTCTTATCAGAGTCACTGACTTACGTTGGCATGCTTGAAAGGTCTAGCTCGTCGGTGGGGAGGATTCTTGCAAGTCAGTAAAACTCAAGAATAACAAACTAAAAATCATCATGCCAGGACTGAATATATAGATATTCTTAAAATTCTGATTAAACAGACACTCTTCTCGGACGGACATTGTGAGACATTGGCAATGGGTTATTAGATGTTATATAACCTGAGTACATTGGTCCCACCCTCTACTATATACCTTTGGTAACACTCATACTCATATTTTTTTATGTTACCCCTAGAAATAATTTCTTCATCTTACCTCACTTGACCATCACGACACCCCAACAATCCCCAAATAAAATGATTTACTTTGTCATTTTAAAATTCTATTATATATTTAAATAGTCCAAGACATTTTTGACATGTTTTGTTTATATTAAAGAATAACGCGTCTGGTTTGTACGAAATATTTAAAACAAACAAAAGAAATAATGAATTTTAATTTAAAGGAAACCGTCATTGGTTAAAACAGAACTAATAATATAGAAAATAAGGTGTTTATAGGGATGAATAAAATGACTAAATATTTACGTTAATTAATCAAAATTAACGTAATTTTTAATGATAATATCTGTTGTGAAATGAAGATACTTTAGAAAAAAAATCAATGTAAACTTACATGGATTATTGACGATGTGCGCACACGTTCTTGATCCTGTTGTTATTGACTTGGGAAAAAAATTATGTACATATGTTAATTCTTTCACAATAAATATTTTACAACCATGGGATTATTTTTAATAGTTAGATAAGTTAATTTAAGTAAGATTAAGAAAAAAATTAAATTAAAATAGGAAAAGAATAAATTATGAACTGACTACAATAAAAAATGGTGTTAAATATTTTCAACAAAAAAAATAAATATCTCGAATTATTCAGCAACGCAAAAGCTTCCAAATTAACCGGCTTAAATGCCCAATTGTTGAAGGGTTTTAATTAATTTTCGTTTTAAAAGCTCTCATTGTAAGTATCGGCAGTTTAGGCCATTGGATTTTTTTATTTCACCCTTTGAAATCGATTAATCGAATTTTCGAATTAAACTATCGTCTTTCGTCTTGTTCGAAGCTCAAACTTATTCCAAAATTTTTAAAATACGGACTTGATTAACGCCTCGCACATAATCTTTGTTTGAAGGATTTGAATGACACAATGTACACAAATATATCCTTGGAGGCACTGCTTTCAGTTTCCGGGTCAGTCTACCTCAACTAGATTTCAAGAATCTGAAATTTTGTAAATATAAAAGAATATTTTCTTTAGTCTATATATTCAATTTATATGTAGGTACCTATTACTTTTTTCCCAAAAGAATCCAGAATTATTTTTTTCTGCTGCAGATACTATTTTTTCTTTCTTTTCGTTTTTTTCTTCTTTTTTTTTTTTGAAAACACTTCTTCACTATCTTGAAATCTTGCGAGAATAAAAATTTTCAATACTAAAAATTTTTATTGAGAAAACCTAGGTTAACTTGATTTCATTTTCTTTAGTTTTCACAGTATTGAAATTCCGAGAAGTAACAAGTGTTTTAATCAGGTGTTTTTTAATGATGTTTATTCTGAATAAAATCCCATTCACAACAAACCTTCTTTGTTTGCGACTTAAGGGAAGGAAACGAAAAGGAAAATGAATGGGAATTGGGAAAACAACGTGTGGCTCGACCCACGAAAAGCCGGGCGAAAGTTCAAATTAGGGTTTAATATCCTTGGCGTGAAATTTGCCTATATATTCGCCATTTAGCTTTTCCAACTCGTATAAGCAATTCCCTATTTTTTTTCGAACTCTACATTTTAGGAATTTATGACAAAATTTAGCATTTCTGGCTTCAACAAAACTGCTCTGTTGGAAATTTCTTCTATATACCTCCTGTCCAACTCTGAATTCAATGGGTTTTGACCTTGTGTTATAGGTCTTGGCCGACAGCAAATGGGCTGCATCTTAATTTCGTGAGATGTTTTCACGTATTTTAACTAATCTATCTGAATTAGTAATAACGTTAATAGAAGGCTCTCTCATACATTTCAAGCTTTCTAATATACCATATGCGGATGCATGTTGGATCATATTTTGTCCAAAGGAAGCGAAATAGGGAGAACATTTTATAGCGTTATGATAATCGCTTCTTAATATAGCGGTGATTTGTGAGAGGTATTTATCCCATCTGGTGTGATCACGTCCAATAAAACATCTTAATTTTGCAATTATTTCTCTGTTAGCTCTTTCAGATGCATTGGCTTGAGGAGAATATAAAGCTGTTGTGATGTGTTGAATACCAAATGTATTCAGAAAAGCAGCGAAATCTTTTGATACGAATTGACGACCGTTATCACTATGCAAATATTGTGGCACACCTACGAGATTGAAAATCTCGGATTGCAGATAGTTAATAACATTTATGGAAGTGGCCTTTTTCATTGCTTTGAGAAAAATAAATTTAGAGAAATGATCGATGACGATGAAAATAACAGAATTACCATCTTTAGTCCTCGGATATGGACCAAGGAAATCCACATAGAGTCTTTGGAATGGACGTTCAGTTATAATTTGGTTTCCCATTGTTGGTCGAAGAATTTTGCAGTTAGCCTTAACTCCCTTGCAGGTGTCGCAAGAATCTATGTACTCTCTAACATCTTTGGCCCAGAAATATTTTTGACGGATGCGGAAAAGAGTTTTGGCATACCCGCCATGACATGCGGTAGCAGAATTGTGCGCATTTTCAATAACACTTCTGGTCAAGTTATTCGGAATCCAAAGCATCCAAAAGCGACATTAGCCACTTAAGGCTTGAATGGTCGGTTATAATTCGGAATGGTAACCCCTCAATGTAGGGCCTAAACCTTTTCACACAGATCACGGCTGCCAAACATTCTAATTCCGTGACCGTGTAATTTCGTTGTGACTTATTTAATTTCTTGGAGACAAAAGCAATTGGCCTTTCCCGACCCTCATCGTCCACCTGAAATAAAACACCACCAACGCCAACACTAGACGCATCACATTGAATTGTGAATTCTTTTGTGAAGTCTGGTTGTACGAGTACTGGAGCTGAGCTGAGTGCCGCCTTCAATTTATTAAAACTTTCTATTGCAGCAGGAGATAATTCAAATGCTTTGCCTTTCTTAAGACAGTCCGTGAGTGGCCCTGATAGATCCGCAAAGTTAGCAATGAACTGCCGATACCAACCAGCCATACCTTGTGATGCTTGCTTTCTTTGGCTGAGGTATGCTCAGTCTGTCCAGGGTGTTCTCGACTAAGCACCGAACGTCGAGTTAAAGATCCAAACCAAATAACACAACCAACCTTCACTGTTCGTTTGACGGCTTTTTATTTAACAATATCTTAAGTCTAACAGAGTTCTTATTCTAATTTTGTATAGGCAATTTACTTATAATACCTAATGATACCTAATAATACACAGCGACGGTGAGTTACTCCTTGCCTCTCGGTTCTCGGATAGTTGCGGCCCTTCGTAGATAAAATAGTCGGAGATGTGGCTGTCAGTGTTACCACTGAATAAACTGAGTCTAGTCAAAATCAGACTCCTGTTCACAACAAAAGGTTATGAAATAAACGTTCGGACTGTCGCCCCTGTTCGTTAACTTTCCAGAAGGGAAGAGTAAACGAAATAAACTTCTGTCAGCGAGCGGCAAATCTCCACTGAATAAACGTTTGGCCTGAGCCCTGTCTTTTATACACTCAGAAGGAGTGGATCAAAGAATAAACCAAGTCTCGTCAAAATCAGACTCCTGTTCACAACGAAGTGTTATGAAATAAACGTTTGGACTACTGCCCCTGTTCGTTAACTTTCCAGAAGGGAAGAGTAAACGAAATAAACCTCTGTCAGCGAGCGGCAAATCTCCACTGAATAAACGTTTGGCCGAAGCCCTGTCTTTGATACACCCAGAGGGAGTGGATCAAAGAATAAACCAGGTCTCGTCAAAATCAGACCCCTGTTCACAACAAAGTGTTGTGAAATAAACGTTTGGACTATTGCCCCTGTTCGTTAACTTTCCAGAAGGGAAGAGGAAACGAAATAAACCTCTGTCAGCGAGCGGCAAATCTACACTGAATAAACGTTTGGCCGAAGCCCTGTCTTTGATACACTCAGAAGGAGTGGATCAAAGAATAAACCAGGTCTCGTCAAAATCAGACCCCTGTTCACAACAAAGTGTTATGAAATAAACGTTTGGACTATTGCCCCTGTTCGTTAACTTTCCAGAAGGGAAGAGTAAACGAAATAAACCTCTGTCAGCGAGCGGCAAATCTCCACTGAATAAACGTTTGGCCGAAGCCCTGTCTTTGATACACTCAGAAGGAGTGGATCAAAGAATAAACCAGGTCTCGTCAAAATCAGACCCCTGTTCACAACAAAGTGTTATGAAATAAACGTTTGGACTATTGCCCCTGTTCGTTAACTTTCCAGAAGGGAAGAGTAAACAAAATAAACCTCTGTCAGCGAGCGGCAAATCTCCACTGAATAAACGTTTGGCCGAAGCCCTGTCTTTGATACACTCAGAAGGAGTGGATCAAAGAATAAACCAGGTCTCGTCAAAATCAGACCCCTATTCACAACAAAGTGTTATGAAATAAACGTTTGGACTATTGCCCCTGTTCGTTAACTTTCCAGAAGGGAAGAGTAAACGAAATAAACCTCTGTCAGCGAGCGGCAAATCTCCACTGAATAAACGTTTGGTCGAAGCCCTGTCTTTGATACACTCAGAAGGAGTGGATCAAAGAATAAACTGAGAAAAACGGTTGAGTAACAATTCTTACTCTTGTTTGTATATTTTCCAGAAGGGAAAATACACAAAATTATCGGTCGGCAAAATATCGGATCGGAGAGAAGCCCCGGTCGGTTGAGAATATATTTTGAAGAAATATACTCCCAATACAAAATACAGGTGGGTAGCTCTAAATATATAGTGCTTCCCGGCAAAAATTTAAAATAGGATGCTGGTGTAGCAAACTTCTCTAACGTTCACTCTACCGAAGCGGAGTCAGAACTGATTTGTGTCGACGACAACACTTCCCTTTATGCATATTTTTGTTGATCTTGGGTGTGAATCGTATCACACCCAAATCGCTATCATGTGTTGTCGTCTGTCGCACGTTGCTTCGGTAGTTTCTTGTTGTTGCATCAGTTTTCGCTTTTTTCCTTTTTCTCGTGTTCGGTGTTTGCGTGTTGTTGTGTTTAATTATTATGAGCAGTGATGTTGCTCCGATGCTCTCTCTGTTTTATATTTCTCTTTTTTTTCACAGGGACGGATCTCCGTCGGGGGTATTTCAGGCGCGCGGTTGATATTTTATGCTTTTTTTTTTAGTTTTGTCGAGGGTCCGCTCCTGGATTTTGTCGAACAAAATAAAATAACTGTAACGCTTCGTTACAGAGCCCCCTCTGTTAAATGGGACGAGATCCTTCTCGTCAGCTGCGGTTAAGTGGTTTATCAAACGTAATTTTTTTTTTTTTTTTTTTTTTTTTTTTTTTTTTTTTTTTTTTTTTTTTTTTTTTTTTTTTTTTTTTTTTTTTTTTTTTCTCTAACTTAAAATTAATTCATAATAATAACAAAACTCAAAAATTCATTTTAATTTTATAATTATAACAAACTCAAAAATTTATTCAATTTCAAAAAAAGTATCGTCTCGGGTCGTGTTAATTTTTGTTTATCTTGATGATTTTGGACTTATCCTTGTACCGGAGACTGGCTTCTGTCCCGGCCCTGTTCATCCTCACCGTGACATATCCCCACGGTCTCTGGATGTTAAATAGCCGGTGGTGCCTATCACCTCTTAGTTGGATCCCCTCAAAAGGGTCATCTGGGATCTGGATTTTACTGGCTATTCCTCGCGGTGCTTCTTCCTGTATAGCAGCCGTGGATCCCACCAAAACTGGTGTAGTTGGAACCGTTTGTGTGGTTTGGGTTACCATAGTCTGCCGTGGTTGATATTGGCGGAGAGCGTCGCGACTGGTACTTGGTCGAGGTTCTTCGCGTTTCTGCTCGATCCTTTTAGGAGGAATGGGTGGTAGGAATCTCTTGGTCTTCGGGCGGTGTGATTTCGGTCTGGTGTCGGTGTTTCTGTTTCTCCAAAGTTCCGCCGCAGCTTGGCGGCGTTCCTTAGCCATGGTCATTTCCTCGGTTACGGGTGCTTTGGGTCGGATTGGGATCGCTGTTTTAGTTTCGTGGTGCGGAGTCTTCGTCGTTCGACGAGGTTTGGCATCTCTGCTTGGCACCTGTGTTTTTGATGGGACGGCCGGCTTGAGGGTTGTCGGGTCGGCTGTATTAAACCTTGGCGGTTTTCTCTGCGGCGCGGGGGTTACTCGTGGATGGTTCGTCCGTTCCAACGGGGCGAGGAGTCCATAACATGGACTTTGCGATCTTACTGGCGGGTCGCGACGAGTTACTTTAAGAGCAGATTCTATTTTCTTTGTCGGCGGTCGGTTAATGGCTTCTTCCTTCGAAGGTTCTGCTCTACATGTAATGTGTTCGTGAATTATAAACGGTAAATCAGAACCTGGGTATGAGGAATCTTGTTTCATATTATTTTCGGTATGATCGGTATTCGAAACGGCGGCGGACTGGTCGGTAATTTCCTGTGTGTGTTGAGAACATTGGCGGTCACGAACATGCGCTCGGGTAATTGTGTTTGTTACTCCCTTTCTCTGGCTATTTGGGACTACGGTGACTGGTGAACAAATTTCTTCTTCATTGTAGTGACCGAGGTTTCTACCTTCTACCACTTTGGTATCAATACTTATCTGAAGACCGGCTGGTGCCAAGATATCCATCCCGAGTAAAACATCGGCTTCCAACTCAGGCAAATAAGTCACGTTTTGCGTAGTTTCTCTACCGTTCAACGTGAGATTCACGCTGTAACTCTCCCTTACTGTTGCGGAGACGCCGTTCGCCATAGTAACTTTCTGGTATACTTGACGGCATGCAGTCTCGAGTCTGCGAAGTTGATCTCGGCATTTTTTATTGATGTATGTTTTCGTCGAGCCGGTGTCTAGCAAAGCGTGGTAGACGTCATTCTGTATTTTTATCGGAACATACGGTCGGGGGTCTAGGTGTGGATTACTGTGTTTGCCTATAGCATTGGTGCGTCTGCACGAACAGTCTCTGGTTAGCGTTCCATCCTGACCACAGAATGAACAAAATAAACGGAATGGCCTTCGACAACTTTCCTTACGATGGCCTCGCTGTTTGCAATTCCAGCAATGAGTCTGGCGATCGTATGGTTCCGTGATGGTGGATGTTCGCGGTCGTGAAATAGCCGTTGTGGGGTTCACATTCTGGCGGGTGGGTGCGTTTTGTGTGTACCTTTCATCTCTTTTGATAGCGTCGCATTCATCGACAAGAAGAATCAATTCGTCAACCGTTCGAAAATCTTGTCGCCGAGCGTACAGCCTGTATTCGGGTCTTAATCCGTCGAAAATCCGGTCGAGGTTGTCTGGTACGGTCATGCGAGGATGCTGGTGGATCAGGTACTGCGTTTTGAGTATGTACTCTTTCGCACTTTCTCGCGGCCCCTGACGTTGGCGGTATATCTCGTCTTCGAGTTTGGTTAGGTATCGCGGCGGCAAGAAGTATTGCAGAAAGGCATGGTGGAAGTCTTCCCATGATCTCAAGCTTCCCATTTTCACGCGTAGCCACTCCAACGCGTTTCCTTTAAACAATTCTGGTAGAGTGCGGAGCATATAACGACGTGGAATGTTATAACACTCCGTTAACTCGGTCACTCTTTCAATGAACTCTAGGGGACTACCCGTTCCGTCAAATTTCAGATTCCACTTTCGGACGGTGTTCATGACATCCGCTTCGTAGTTTAATGTATATCGGTCTGGCGGTCCTGAATACGACGGGGTGGCGTAAGATGTAGGCAAGTGGCTTGACTGTGCGGTGGCGGCGTTGTCGGATGTGATCGGACCTCTATTTATGTCGGGTGCTGAGTACGAAATTTGCAGGTAGTCTGGGGTTTTCTTCTCAGGCGGATTTATCGGAACGGGGTCCGTCTTTCGGGAACCTCCTTCCGATTCGGTATTATCGATTGGTTCGTCGTCGGTGTTGAGCCGTTGCTCGATTGCGTTCTCCCAAGTTTGACAGAGATTTTGGGTCGATCCATGATCTCTTAACTGCTTCAAATGTTTGTAGAGACGAGTACGCAAAACTTGCACAGTTCCGGTCGCGTCCAGCGTCTGTGCTGTCAGAGTGTCGATCAGCTCTTGCTTCTTCATGAAGTAAACGAATCCCAGGTTCTTCACTGGGCTCAAAGACTGACTTTCTTGATTTTCGGCTTCGGACATAGTGCTATGGTCGGTCGGTATTCTTGAAAAAGAATCAGGTAAATCGGTACAGGAAAAACGGCGGTGGCGGTCGGTAGCACTAGATGTGTCGGAGTTCGAAGATGCAGAAAAATCACGCTGGAACACTTCTGTTGAACGGCTTCGGCGGTGAGTGAAGTTGGTTGGTATTGCGTTTTGGTTAGCCAGTTTATTCGGTCGGTGAGACCTTTCGAAGAGTGTTATTGTTTGGTTTTTCGGAATCTTCTAGGGTCCCTGCTCGGGCGCCAATTTGTGATGCTTGCTTTCTAAGGCTGAGGTATGCTCAGTCTGTCCAGGGTGTTCTCGACTAAGCACCGAACGTCGAGTTAAAGATCCAAACCAAATAACACAACCAACCTTCACTGTTCGTTTGACGGCTTTTTATTTAACAGTATCTTAAGTCTAACAGAGTTCTTATTCTAATTTTGTATAGGCAATTTACTTATAATACCTAATGATACCTAATAATACACAGCGACGGTGAGTTACTCCTTGCGTCTCGGTTCTCGGATAGTTGCGGCCCTTCGTAGATAAAATAGTCGGAGATGTGGCTGTCAGTGTTACCACTGAATAAACTGAGTCTAGTCAAAATCAGACTCCTGTTCACAACAAAAGGTTATGAAATAAACGTTCGGACTGTCGCCCCTGTTCGTTAACTTTCCAGAAGGGAAGAGTAAACGAAATAAACTTCTGTCAGCGAGCGGCAAATCTCCACTGAATAAACGTTTGGCCTGAGCCCTGTCTTTGATACACTCAGAAGGAGTGGATCAAAGAATAAACCAAGTCTCGTCAAAATCAGACTCCTGTTCACAACGAAGTGTTATGAAATAAACGTTTGGACTACTGCCCCTGTTCGTTAACTTTCCAGAAGGGAAGAGTAAACGAAATAAACCTCTGTCAGCGAGCGGCAAATCTCCACTGAATAAACGTTTGGCCGAAGCCCTGTCTTTGATACACCCAGAGGGAGTGGATCAAAGAATAAACCAGGTCTCGTCAAAATCAGACCCCTGTTCACAACAAAGTGTTGTGAAATAAACGTTTGGACTATTGCCCCTGTTCGTTAACTTTCCAGAAGGGAAGAGTAAACGAAATAAACCTCTGTCAGCGAGCGGCAAAACTCCACTGAATAAACGTTTGGCCGAAGCCCTGTCTTTGATACACTCAGAAGGAGTGGATCAAAGAATAAACCAGGTCTCGTCAAAATCAGACCCCTGTTCACAACAAAGTGTTATGAAATAAACGATTGGACTATTGCCCCTGTTCGTTAACTTTCCAGAAGGGAAGAGTAAACGAAATAAACCTCTGTCAGCGAGCGGCAAATCTCCACTGAATAAACGTTTGGCCGAAGCCCTGTCTTTGATACACTCAGAAGGAGTGGATCAAAGAATAAACCAGGTCTCGTCAAAATCAGACCCCTGTTCACAACAAAGTGTTATGAAATAAACGTTTGGACTATTGCCCCTGTTCGTTAACTTTCCAGAAGGGAAGAGTAAACAAAATAAACCTCTGTCAGCGAGCGGCAAATCTCCACTGAATAAACGTTTGGCCGAAGCCCTGTCTTTGATACACTCAGAAGGAGTGGATCAAAGAATAAACCAGGTCTCGTCAAAATCAGACCCCTATTCACAACAAAGTGTTATGAAATAAACGTTTGGACTATTGCCCCTGTTCGTTAACTTTCCAGAAGGGAAGAGTAAACGAAATAAACCTCTGTCAGCGAGCGGCAAATCTCCACTGAATAAACGTTTGGTCGAAGCCCTGTCTTTGATACACTCAGAAGGAGTGGATCAAAGAATAAACTGAGAAAAACGGTTGAGTAACAATTCTTACTCTTGTTTGTATATTTTCCAGAAGGGAAAATACACAAAATTATCGGTCGGCAAAATATCGGATCGGAGAGAAGCCCCGGTCGGTTGAGAATATATTTTGAAGAAATATACTCCCAATACAAAATACAGGTGGGTAGCTCTAAATATATAGTGCTTCCCGGCAAAAATTTAAAATAGGATGCTGGTGTAGCAAACTTCTCTAACGTTCACTCTACCGAAGCGGAGTCAGAACTGATTTGTGTCGACGACAACACTTCCCTTTATGCATATTTCTGTTGATCTTGGGTGTGAATCGTATCACACCCAAGTCGCTATCATGTGTTGTCGTCTGTCGCACGTTGCTTCGGTAGTTTCTTGTTGTTGCATCAGTTTTCGCTTTTTTCCTTTTTCTCGTGTTCGGTGTTTGCGTGTTGTTGTGTTTAATTATTATGAGCAGTGATGTTGCTCCGATGCTCTCTCTGTTTTATATTTCTCTTTTATTTTTCACAGGGACGGATCTCCGTCGGGGGTATTTCAGGCGCGCGGTTGATATTTTATGCTTTTTTTTTTAGTTTTGTCGAGGGTCCGCTCCTGGATTTTGTCGAACAAAATAAAATAACTGTAACGCTTCGTTACAACCTATGAATCGTCGAACTTGGCGGACTGATTTAGGTAAAGGAAAGTTAGTCACTGCATCCACTTTGGACGGATCTTTTTTTAGGCAACCCTGTCCAACAATATACCCTAAATATTTTATCTCGGTCTGGCAGAATTTGCTTTTCTCTAAGTTGATGGTCAGCCCAGCATCTCTGAGGCACTTTGATACCTCTGAAAGTACTTCCAAGTGTCTTTTAAAACTTCAGATCATCAACATAGACAAAAACAGATTCGCGTAGTCGTGACGGAATGACCTTATCCATAAGAGCGCATAGGGTGTGTGACGCATCGCTCAACCCGAATGGCATTACGTTGAATTGCATGAGAGGCATGCCTGGAACTGCAAAGGCTGTTTTTTCCTTATCGCTTTCCTTTAATGGAATTTGCCAGTATGCACTCTTCAAGTCAATTCCAGAAATGAAGTGAGTGTCCTTGACTCTACTCAACAAAGCATTAATATTAGTTAGAGGATATGCACTCTTCCTGGATTTACTGTTTAACTTTCGGTAATCTACACAAAATCTCACTTTACCTCCTTTATTGACGAGAACAATCGGACTGGACCATGGACTATCACTTGGCTCTATCACTTTCAATTTCAACATTTCTTCAATTTCCTTATATGCCTGTTGTTGTAGTGGTGGCGATAAAGGATAATATTTTGATTTGATAGGAGCCGCATCACCAGTATCAATCGAATGAGTGATTAAATGCGTGCGTCCTAAACCCTGTTTTGAAAATGAAGGAAAGCTTTCTATGACTTTATCGAGTTCGTATTTTTGAAATTGATTTAGCTTGTGCAAGTTTGTGGATGTCGAAGCAGAATTATCAAGACAAATTTCAGATATGATATTCGGGGCGATTTGGAAATCTCTCCAAAAGTTAATGCCTAAAAAGACTTTTTGTTGCAGAGAAGGTACTACATAAAACAAAATATCTTTTGAAATCCCATTGAATGTTACAGGAAGTTCACAGAAGCCGACGACATCTTGTTTTGCACCATCAGCCGTATTTAAAGAAGATTTTATTTCCGTGATTTTAAAATTGTTACGTTCTATGAATTGAAGACTTTCTTTTCCGAGAGCGCTAACTGAAGCTCCAGAATCAAGAAGTGATAACATGGTCTCTGTACCAATTTGAATATTGATAAAAGGTCGTATTTCGGTGTTAGTGCAGATTGTTGTCGATTCAATTGCTAAGCGATGACTTTTACGTTTCTTAAATCGTTCTCGAGCTTTCAAAATCTGTTTCGAGGGTTCAGTATTGAAAATTCTAGAACGAACTTTGTTATAGTTTAACTTCCTCTGATGTAAATCAGTATGGAATATGATATCGTCCGATGGTGGATTTGTTTGAGGAATTCTTTGTAAGATTGTTATTTGACTATGTAGTGTTTGAATATCGGATTTCTTTGGAAGACTGGAGGACCTATGGTCGTCACAACCTTCATTTTCTATCGTTGGCTCGGGAAAGTTGGGTATGAGCGAGTCTTCCCGGCAACCTTCTCGCCCACCGATCGATTTCCCATCAAATGCTTTTTGCATGTGACTGTCGTCACATTTTTCGCACCACATTTATGCAAAAAAGATTGCGTTGTTCTAAGGGACATTCAAAGAATGAATGTCCAATAACATCGCAGTTCCAGCATTGGTATTTGGACGTATCAACTTTGCGTTCATGGCTGAATGCAGCTACATTAAAATCGTCATCATCATTGTCTATTATATTTTCATAATCTGTTACTTCAATTTCATTTATATTCGGTTTGGATTTAAATGAGGTTGAATTGCCTTGGCGCAGTAAATGCTTTTCAGCACGTCTTGCGACTTCACGAAATTTTTGTAAATCAATATCATCGTAAGCAAATAACAAAAATCCTAATGCTTCCTTTGCGTTACTTTTAATGAGTTCTATTAGTTTTTTGTCACTCATAGGTTCTTTTAAACGAGAATTCATCGTTACTAAGGCCGTGAAGAAGTCATCGAAAACCTCCCTTTGACCTTGTCGACGTTCTAGCATTCGTACGAGTTTGTCATGATCGTTTTCGACATGACTGAATTCACGAATTAACGCTTCCTTGAAAGATTCATAAGAAATGTTCAGATTTTGTTTTTGTTTTGAGAAAAGCCAAAACCATTTGTCAGCTTTATCTTCTAAAAGAAGATGGAAGAAAGATAATAGGTGACTCCATGAACACTGAGAGCGTTCTTTTAAGGTTTCCACCTTGAATATGAAGTCATGGACGCTTCCAACACCATTGCAAGATATTTTCCATTTTTCAATGTTGCAATTTTGGTCATATCTGGCAAGGGAAGTTGACGCTGCTTGATTAACCATAGGTGAACTATCAGGAAAACCTTTAAGATCTGGTGGAAAACGGAAAAAATTATTTTCTCTTGCTCTCTGACTCTGATTTACGTTATGTCTAATCGTTTCGACCTGATCGGTTATATTATCCTTAAAATACTTCAATTCTCTCATGACCGTTTGTTGATTACAAATTATAGTTTGTTGAAGAGCTGATATTATTTTATTTATGTCATTTGAATTTAAACCTTTCGATTTGGATTGGATATGAGAAGATTCAGCTAGGTTTGGAATGGTTGGTTGTTGAAATAATAAAGAGGTGGCTCCTGATGCCTCAGTAAAATTATCAGCTTCGTCCGATTGCAAAACTGATTCTGATAATTGTTTATTATGAAATTTTGGAGAGTGAATTACCTTTGGTATCGTACAAGTATTCTTTGGAGTTTCAACACTTTCATTGAGATGAGAATCATCATTACTATCAAAATTTTCAAGATTTTCTTTTGAAGAATTTTTCTTCTTTTTATTAGAACGTGTCATCATTGTACTTTTAAGTTTTGGAATTTGCTTTCGGTTTCTATATGAAATTGGGGTTGTTTTAGGTGTCTTAATAGGTCAAGTGAATTAATTATTTTGCCAATGTCTTACAAAATTTAACTTTTAATTATTAAAATTTGATTATAGCTACGTTTATACAATTATTTTGTAATAAAGGACTTATAATCAAAAAGTAATCATCTTCAGTCTTTTTAGTTTGTCACAATGCATAAACAGCTTTGGCTGTTAACTACAGACTTACAAAACTAAAACAACCTGCTGGGAAAAATATTAAAATAAAATTACTAATACTTAACATGCATAAATTCTCAGACTGGATCTAAAAAATTTGTCTCTGTTAAGGAAAAAGATAAATTAATATTCATGGCAACTCGTTATCAAATCCATCAATAAACGGGACTCATGAATATAAAAATTAACTGTCAAAATGCCCCACGTTGGGCGCCATATTTGTTATTCCATTTTTATTCATATAAATGAACATAGGTATTATGTTCTTATCAGAGCCACTGACTTACGTTGGCATGCTTGAAAGGTCTAGCTCGTCGGTGGGGAGGATTCTTGCAAGTCAGTAAAACTCAAGAATAACAAACTAAAAATCATCATGCCAGGACTGAATATATAGATATTCTTAAAATTCTGATTAAACAGACACTCTTCTCGGACGGACATTGTGAGACATTGGCAATGGGTTATTAGATGTTATATAACCTGAGTACATTGGTCCCACCCTCTACTATATACCTTTGGTAACACTCATACTCATATTTTTTTATGTTACCCCTAGAAATAATTTCTTCATCTTACCTCACTTGACCATCACGACACCCCAACAATCCCCAAATAAAATGATTTACTTTGTCATGTTAAAATTCTATTATATATTTAAATAGTCCAAGACATTTTTGACATGTTTTGTTTATATTAAAGAATAACGCGTCTGGTTTGTACGAAATATTTATAACAAACAAAAGAAATAATGAATTTTAATTTAAAGGAAACCGTCATTGGTTAAAACAGAACTAATAATATAGAAAATAAGGTGTTTATAGGGATGAATAAAATGACTAAATATTTACGTTAATTAATCAAAATTAACGTAATTTTTAATGATAATATCTGTTGTGAAATGAAGATACTTTAGAAAAAAAATCAATGTAAACTTACATGGATTATTGACGATGTGCGCACACGTTCTTGATCCTGTTGTTATTGACTTGGGAAAAAAAATATGTACATATGTTAATTCTTTCACAATAAATATTTTACAACCACGGGATTATTTTTAATAGTTAGATAAGTTAATTTAAGTAAGATTAAGAAAAAAATTAAATTAAAATAGGAAAAGAATAAATTATGAACTGACTACAAGAAAAAATGGTGTTAAATATTTTCAACGAAAAAAATAAATATCTTGAATTATTCAGCAACGCAAAAGCTTCCAAATTAACCGGCTTAAATGCCCAATTGTTGAAGGGTTTTAATTAATTTTCGTTTTAAAAGCTCTCATTGTAAGTATCGGCAGTTTAGGCCATTGGATTTTTTTATTTCACCCTTTGAAATCGATTAATCGAATTTTCGATTAAAACTATCGTCTTTCGTCTTGTTCGAAGCTCAAACTTATTCCAAAATTTTTAAAATACGGACTTGATTAACGCCTCGCACATAATCTTTGTTTGAAGGATTTGAATGACACAATGTACACAAATATATCCTTGGAGGCACTGCTTTCAGTTTCCGGGTCAGTCTACCTCAACTAGATTTCAAGAATCTGAAATTTTGTAAATATAAAAGAATATTTTCTTTAGTCTATATATTCAATTTATATGTAGGTACCTATTACTTTTTTCCCAAAAGAATCCAGAATTATTTTTTTCTGCTGCAGATACAATTTTTTTTTTTTTTTTTTTTTTTTTTTTTTTTTTTTTTTTTTTTTTTTTTTTTTTTTTTTTTTTTTTTTTTTTTGAAAACACTTCTTCACTATCTTGAAATCTTGCGAGAATAAAAATTTTCAATACTAAAATTTTTTATTGAGAAAACCTAGGTTAACTTGATTTCATTTTCTTTAGTTTTCACAGTATTGAAATTCCGAGAAGTAACAAGTGTTTTAATCAGGTGTTTTTTAATGATGTTTATTCTGAATAAAATCCCATTCACAACAGAGTTAAAATTCAAAATAGCGTTTCACAATATCTGAGTAGAGCTAACTAGTAGTTAAAGTGTCAAGTAACTTAAAGGGAGGATGAAGTGCCCTATAAAATAGTTAACTGTCAGTTAATAGAATTAAAAGTCTGAAAAGGCAAGCATTTGTCATTTTTTTTCAATCAAAATAAAATTAAAAGTCGGAAAAAGCAAGCATTTGCAATATTTTTTTTTCAATTAAAATGAAATGTAAAGTCCGAAAAGCAAGGTTTCGTATGTGTATAATTTTCATTTTTTCCAATAAAATGGATATTCCTTTCGACACGTCAAGAAATGGAATCTCTGATAAGAAATTATAGTAAATACTTCAATCTATTTCTTAGATTTCATGTTTGTCAAAACATTTTTAACTGGAAAACTGTAATAACTGGCAATTAGTACCCGAAACATAAATTTATCAGAAGGATGAATGTGAAACGTAAAACTCACTAACAGGAGGATTTAACTGGCAGGTAATTTAAGTGCTGGTTAACTAATCAAAACTTCACTTGTATATTGTGAAACAGACGCTAAATCAAGCAAGGGGTTCATGGAGTTCTTTATACAGCTTACTTGTTGCAAATCAGCTGAAATAATATTGTCCAAAAATTGAAGTTCCTGTTGCGATTGACTTGCGGAGGCTTCAAGAAAAGCCTCGTCATCTGAAGGAACCCAGTCTACGTTTGGGAGATTAAAATCACCTAACAGGAGAGTATTATTTTCAAAACCAGCAATTTCTATGACATAGTCAACTGCTGACGATAGTTCATTAAACACAGAAACATGACGTTTTGGTGGAATATACATAGTCTAAGATCCGACCCTAGAACGACCTTCACCGAGCTGATAATAACATGAAACATATTTTAAAACAAATTTAGTATATTAGGTTGCCTAAAAAAATCCTGTATAGACTATTTTTAATTATTTTTAGAAAAATTATTTTTTATCAAAAATTGCAACATCATGATAATAAGAAAATTTGTACCCTGACTTAAAGTTTCAAACGTATGGAATGTGCAGAGGGTGGGTTGCCTATTCTTGGCCTGGACAAACTATGGGTTGCCAGGCCTAAGGTGGTATGTCAAAATCAGTTACCTTCACCGGCTTGATAATTGAAAAAATTTAATATCAATAGAAGCGTTCTTTTATTGCGAACACGTAGATATAAGGTTGCCTGCAAAAAACTTGGTCCTAATCAGGGTTGCCGAACTTTAAAGATGTAATTTGAACGCGAGTAGAGTATACAATTTTTTAATTTGTTTTTTCTTCTTTCTTTAATAACTTCGAAACTAATTATCTTAAAAGTATGAAAGCAACGTCTTCAGATCATAAGTGAATTACAGAATATGTGTACCAAATCTCGTTGCAATCGGCTTAGTAGATTTTTAGATATCGTATGCGGAAGACGAATGAACGAAATCGAAGTGATCTCATAAGGGTTTCGTTTACAACTGTACACGGAACCCTAAAAATGTATGTATGTGTGTTTGTATAGAATGTGCAGCCATTGGGTTGCCTATTCTTTGCCTGGACAAACTACTCGGTTGTCAGGTTCAAGCGGGTATGTCGATATCAGTTACCTTCACTTGCTTGTTAATTGAAAAAATTTATAAATCTATAAAATTTTACAGGGTTGTCTGCAAAAAATTGGTCCTAATCGTGGTTTTCGCGAATCTTAAAGATCAAATTTTAAAGCGAGTAGAAATCTATGTTATTTTGGAGCAATTTGACATTTCAGTTGCAAAAAGAATAATCAATTATATATATGTGTTATAACCAAAGAAAATGAAACCAAGATCTTTTGATTCTTCATTATTTCATGATCCATTTCCTGTCAGTATCAATAATAAAAACAAAGTTAACGTCCAATACTTGATTCATTTCCTGTCAGTATCAATAATAAAAACAAAGGAAATGAATCCAATACTCAACTTGATAATCTTAAAAGACACTGGCTATTTGCGATAAGTCAGCATAAAACGTAATCCGATACTCACTTGATAATTAAAAGAAACTGGCTATCTGCGATAGAACAGCATAAGAATAAAATCAGTTCTAAAATTACTCTCAAATAAACCAGACGAAATCAAGAGCTCTGCTCGAGATTCGTTTTTTAAAAAATTGTTTTAATAAATAACAATTATAATTGGCGCAGTCGGTAGGATACAAATATATTTTTTGTATCCGTTAAGAACCATCATTCCGATTAATCAGTGAAATTATATTCGTTTATAAGACTCTACGCAAAAGAGCATCTCGAAATAATAACTAACATTAATCAGTGAACGTTAAGAACCATCATTCCGATTAATCAGTGAAATTATATTCGTTTATAAGACTCTACGCAAAAGAGCATCTCGAAATAATAACTAACATTAATCAGTGAACGTTAAGAACCATCATTCCGATTAATTAGTGAAATTATATTCGCTTATAAGACTCTACGCAAAAGAGCATCGCGAAATAACATTTAACATTAATCAGTGAATAAAAATCAGTTATCTGATTTCCAAAACAAATTGCTCGTTTTTCGTTTAATTAGTGAAATTATATTCGCTTGTAAAACTCTACGCAAAAGAGCATCGCGAAATAAAAAACTAACATTAAACGTGAAAATTTAAGTCAGTTAGTAGTTCACGTCACTGCGACGATACTACAAATTCCATAGAGGAAAACTGACTTTCAAAAAAAAAAAAAAAATAATAAAAATAAAAATGCTGTAAAAACAACTGATGAGCCTCATCAAAAAACTCCAGAAAACAAAGAAGAAAAGGCCCAAGTATATGGACAATTTCATCAAAAAACTCAAAAAAACAAGGAAGAACAACCCCCATTTAAACAAAATAAGAAATACTCCCATACCTGAACACTGTAAGTCTTACTTAGAATTTAAAGATCTTAAAATAAATAGAAATATTGCAAAATCAGATCTTACGAATAAAGATTTTGTAAGTGAAAATATTAACTTAGAATTTAAAGATCCCAAAATAATTCAAAATATTTTAGAACCAAATTTAACAAATAGAGATAATAAAAGTGAAAATATTGTTAACAGTTTGCCAAACTTTAAATTAGAAATAACAAATAACAAAATGGCTCTTACACTAACTCTTGATCCATTAAAATATATTGAAAAATTAAGTACGTTTGACGGTAGGCGAGAAGACCTATATACATTTATAGCTAACATAGACGGTATTATACCGACATTAGAAAAATATGACGTCCAAAGTCAAAAAATGTGTATAAATATCCTAAAATCCAAATTAATTGGAAAAGCCAAAAGATGCATAGAGATTCACGCCCATCTAACTACATGGCTAGATATTAAAGCACTACTCATTTCAAATTTTGGAGGTTTTAAAAGTTCCTTCCAATTGTATGACGAGTTACGACAAACTCCATACAAAGGTAACGTAATGAACTTTTACAATGACATCCAAAAGATACTGTGTGAACTAAACCAAAAAACCGTTCAAGAAGGGAAACAATCTGAAATCCCTCACAATACTGACACAGCTTTGAATATTTTCAAAGAACGTTTACCTGTTCATATGAGAACAGTTTTGTTTGCCTTAAAACCACCAAACTTACAAGCAGCCTTAAATGAGTTAACTCAAGCTGGTTTTGTAAATGAAAAAACCGAAGAAACACCCAAAAAACTGCTAGAAGCACCAAAAATTCCAACTCCACAAAAACCCCAAACTAATTATAAAAAATATCCAAATCAAAATAATTCACACCAAAACACTAACAACCCTAATCCTAATTATAAAGGCAATAATTATGACCCAAACTACAAGCCTCCTAGTAGACAACATAAACCTATGGAAGTTGACCCAACTTCTAGTCAGTTAAAAAAGATCCAAACTAACTTTAACGAAAGTGAACCCAATAACTCGGTTTTTCCGAATGTAGCCTCGGAACTCTGTCCACCCAACGAGACAACAAACTCCCCTTTATTAAGTTAGAAAAAAACAATCAAACGTTAAGACTATTAATTGACACAGGAGCCACTAATAGTCTAATAAACGAAGAAAAAGCTCCAGGAAGTTACATAAAAACCAGAGAACACCCATTAGAAATCAAAACAGTAGGTACTTCCATTTTCATAGACAAGGAGTTAGTAATACCAAAAGAAAAATTTGCACTCAAATCTCGTGTAGATTGCATTTTTCAAATCCATAACTTTAATGTTAACTTTGATGGATTAATCGGAAATAACATATTATTTCCAAACAACGCCAGAATTGACTTTAAAAACAAAATCTTAAAATTATATGAACATAGTATTCCACTGTTCTTTTCTGCGGAAGATGAACAAGACTACAACAAAGAAATCAATCACTTGGAAAATATGATACCAGATTCTACACTGTTCGAAAATTTGGAACAACAAAGAATCGACCATCTAAACGCCGAGGAACACAACAAATTAATGAAACTTTTAAGTAAACACAAAAGAGTCTTCTACCAAAAAGGTGATGATCTAAGTTTCACAAGCCATGTAAAACATAGTATCCCCACCATAAATGAAGAACCCATCTTCACTAGAATATATCGCTACCCTGAAATACACAAACAGGAAGTAGATAGACAAATAAAAGACTTATTAGACCAAAAAATTATCAAACCAAGTACTTCACCTTATAATGCCCCAATCTGGATTGTTCCAAAAAAGGAAGACAAGCTAGGAAACAAAGAATGGAGGATAGTCATCGACTACCGAAAATTAAATAAAGCAACAAAAGAAGACAAACTCCCTATTCCACTAATCGACGACATATTAGACAAGTTAGGAAAAGCTAACTACTTTTCTACGCTCGATTTAACAAAAGGATTCCACCAAATTGAATTAGACCCTAACGATAGAGAGAAAACAGCATTCTCAACGCTATCAGGACACTATGAATGGTTAAGAATGCCATTCGGTCTAAAAAACGCCCCTGCTACATTCCAACGAATGATGAATGAAGTATTGAAAGAATATGTAGGAAAAATCTGTTATGTTTACCTCGACGACATAATAGTATTCTCAACCTCATTGGAAGAACATATAGACTCACTAAATAAAATCTTCACCAGATTACAATCTGTTAATCTAAAAATATCCCTAAATAAATGCGATTTTATGAAACACGAAAGCGAATTCTTAGGTCATATAATTACCACAGATGGAGTAAAACCCAATCCCAATAAAATAAATGCGATAAAAAACTTTCCTATACCAAAAACTATTAAAGAAATTCAATCTTTCTTAGGACTAACCGGATACCTTAGAAAATTCATCCATGATTATTCCAAGCTCATAAAACCACTAACTCTCTGTTTGGGAAAAGATAAACAAATAAATATTGGTACAACAGAATACAAAGAATCATTTGAAAAATTAAAACTGGCCATGTCAGACGATTTATTAAACAGACACCCAGATTTTAACAAAGAATTTATACTAACCACAGATGCATCCAATTTCGCAATTGGAGCAGTCTTAAGCCAATCACACGGACCACTATGTTTCGCATCCAGAACTCTAAATAAACATGAATGCAATTATTCAGTTATAGAAAAAGAACTATTAGCAATCGTTTGGGCAACCAAACAATTTCGCCATTACCTATACGGTAGACACTTCAAAATACAAACTGATCATCGACCATTAGCTTGGTTGCACAATCTCAAAGAACCTAACTCGAAACTCCAAAGATGGAAAATAAAATTGGAGGAGTATGATTTTCAAATCGAACACATCGCAGGAAAAGAAAACAAGGTAGCCGACGCGCTATCAAGAATAAGAATAAATGAAACAAATTCACTTGTAACCAACAAAACAAATCAAAAAAATGTATTGAACAATATAGAACTCGTTTCCACACAACACTCAAATGAGTCGGACAGTCCAAACTTAATTCCAATCACCGAACAAAGTTTAAATATATTTATTCGACAATTATAGAAATAGGAGAACAAAATAATGAAAGCATAACTTTCCCTTTTAACAAAAGAAGAATAAAAATAATTAGGCAAAACTTCACGGAATCAGATTTCGAAAAAATCATATTAGAAACTGATATAAACCATAAAAATGCTTTATATTGTAAAAATGATGAGTTATTTTTAGAATTCCAGGCTTATTGGAAAACACATCACAACAACCAAATCTTAATCAGAACTCATATATTCCTAGAAGACATTTACGATATAACTGAACTTGAAGGAATTATACACAAAAACCATAAGCAATGAAATCACGTAGGAATAGAAAAATTATACTTAGATCTAAAAAGAAAGTATTATTACCCAAACCTTAAAATGCAAATAACAAAAATCATAAATAATTGCGATGTCTGTAATTTAAAAATAGAAAGAAACCCTATAAAACTACCCTATGAAAAAACGGAAACACCCTTAGAACCACACACTCACTACCATATGGACATATGGATCTTACCCAATAATAACAAATATTTAAGTTGTATCGACAAATTCAGCAAGTATGCTTCAGTAGAAAAACTCAAAACAAAAAAACCAAAAAGACATTTTAAACGCTATGGAAAAACTATTCTCATACATGTCTGAACCCAAGAAATTAACTTTGGACAATGACCCCACTTTCAAAACTTATTCCATAGAAAATTATCTTAAAGAAAAGAATATACTAACACATTTTACTACCCCTTATAGACACACCGGAAATTCGGATATAGAACGCCTACACAGCACCTTAAACGAACATATTAGATTACTTGAGAAATGCGAAAAACTGATCGACTTAGTAACAAAAGCGGTAGATACATACAACAAAACAATACATCTCACCACAAAAGAGAAACCTTTAGAGGTACACCTAGGCAAAATAGATAATAAAAAAATATATGATAGAATAGAAGCAAATAAGAACAAAACTCTAGACAAAATAAATAAAAACCGATCAGACGCAGAAATCAACCCAAAATTTACAAAAATAAACAACCCAGAACGATTTAATAAACTAAAAACCAAACACAAGAAAGTTAAACTAATTAAAACAATCGATAAAAAATTACTAATTAAACCCCACCTAAGACAACAACTCCTTCACAAAGACCAATTCAGAAAGAAAAAGAAATTTACGGAAACACAAAATGAAAACAACCAATACAATAGCAATCACGATAGTGATTCACTTATTAATAACTGCAGTGAAAACTAATGATTTAAAAATAACAAAGATTGATAGAGAATTTTTAATTATACAAGAAGGACAAATAAAACTTATAAATGATTATGAAATTCTATTACATGTAATTAACCTCACAGAATGTCAATTATTAATAAACCAGTTAAAAGATCAATACCAACTTTTGACAAATCCTAATGACTCACAGAAACAAAAATTAAATACGCTAGAAATAAAACTCCAAACAATTATCCCACATCATATTATTCATAAACGACGATTAATTAATATTGTAGGTAAAGGAATGAATTACATATACGGAACTATGGACGACGATGATAGGCAAGCCATAGAAGAAAGGTTACAAAATTTAGAAGATAGTAACAAAGAACTTTTAGCAAACAATAACAAACAAGTAAACATTAATAAACAATTCAATGAACAATTCTTTCAACTACAAAACATAATCAAGCAAAGTTCAATAACTTTAACTAAGTACAAGAAAATAAAATCAGAAATAAATAGTTTACGCATGGAACTAGAATTCAATAAAAATTTAGCAGAAATACAACAAATAGTAGAAAAAATTGACAATATCATGATGACCAGTAGGACAGGTATATTAACACAAGACATACTAACAGTAAAAGAAATTTTTGACTTCAATATAAACATAGAAAAACTAAAAGAGATAAAACTGACATTGGCTACTTATAACGAAAATTTATTAATTATTCTAAGTATACCAAGATTTAATGAACATTTATACAACAAAATATTTATACATACCTTCCCGGTAAAAGATAAAATAATTACAATACCTTGCAATGAATTTATTGAACTTAATAAAAATATGTATTACATAAGCAAAGAGATAAAAAATCTAACGAAAATTGAAGACAATTGTATCGAAAACATATTTAAAAATAATTCAAATCTAAACTGTAATGTCAAAGATTACAAAAATGAAAATGTTATAATCAATAAAGAAAAATATTTAATATTAAAAAACATAAAGAATGAAAAGTTAGAACAAGATTGTAATAACTTAGATTATACTTTACAAGGAAACTATATTTTGGAATTTGAAAATTGTAAAATAAAGCTAAATAATGTTTCTTACAATAGAAAATTATATCAAAATAACTATAAAATAATACCATTGATAAATTATAACTTTTCAGATAGTTACTTTAAAGAATTAAATTTCAAACCAATAAATAATATTGAAATATTAGAATCAAAATTACATAAGAAACATGTAACATATAATGTAATAACTATCGTTATTATAATATCAATTTTAATCTTTGCAATCATGTATTTAAAAATGAAATTGAAGAATAAAAAAATTATTACAAACGTAAGCCTTCCAACGGTCACTTTTCAACCGTTAGAATTCTCTAAGGAGGGAGGTGTTATAACCAAAGAAAATGAAACCAAGATCTTTTGATTCTTCATTATTTCATGATCCATTTCCTGTCAGTATCAATAATAAAAACAAAGTTAACGTCCAATACTTGATTCATTTCCTGTCAGTATCAATAATAAAAACAAAGGAAATGAATCCAATACTCAACTTGATAATCTTAAAAGACACTGGCTATTTGCGATAAGTCAGCATAAAACGTAATCCGATACTCACTTGATAATTAAAAGAAACTGGCTATCTGCGATAGAACAGCATAAGAATAAAATCAGTTCTAAAATTACTCTCAAATAAACCAGACGAAATCAAGAGCTCTGCTCGAGATTCGTTTTTTAAAAAATTGTTTTAATAAATAACAATTATAATTTATATATATATATATATACAGGGTGATTCACGAGCGTTGTGCCAAAAAGCTAGAGCGTGTAGGTTGAGTTGAGACAAGAAAAAAATCGTATGGGAGGGGGGGGTCTATTCCCCCCCGTTTAGCCGGGAGGGGCAATTTTCTGAAAAATTGACTTATTTTGTAAAAAAAAATATTAAAAATCAACGGCTTAGTTTACAACACCGTGCTATACCTTTCTGAAAAGCTAAAAACTTCTTCTTTCACTTTGTTTTTAAAATAAATTATTTTAACGAATAGTTTTAAAAAAATAAATTTTCAAACTAAAAATTTTCAAAAAAAAAGCCAAAAAAAAATTTTTGAACTAATTTTTTTCAAAATTTTATGTAATTAAGTACTGATTTTGTTTTAAAATTTCAATGTCTTTGTTAATTTTTAGTCGAAAACAGAAAACCGGATGCAAAAATGTCTTTTCGTTTTTGAGAAATTAAAAAAAAACCAAAACCACTTTTTTCTAAGAAAATCTTTGTTTTTATTTTTACCTATCTGGACTTTTAGTTTAATTTATTAGTTTAATTTACAAATTTAATTTTTTGTAATTGGAGTTTTATGACGACTCAATAAAGTAGAAAAGTATTGGATTTTCAATGGATTAACCATTTTATTCATTGATTACGTCTGAAAACTGACCTGCAATTTTTTCTTACTATACCTGGGGCCGCGGCCACTCGCCGGCGAAGGGTTCTACCTGCTGGGGGCTTAAGATAATTAAAACGCAATTTTTCTTGAATGAAAAAACAATTAACAACCTAAAGGTTAATAAAAGGCATCGCATATTTACTTAACAACCATTTACAATTAAAATATTAATTCATCAACACATAACAATAACAAACTCATATGTTCGAGAAGAGTTAGCGGACAGGAACTTCTGCTACGGTTTAACTTGTTGTCGAGATCGGGAAGCCGAAAGACTCTACGCTGAAAGATATCCCAATAGATGGCGCCCAAGTCGTAGCATGTTTTCAAGAATCCGCCGACGAGAGCACGGAGAGCTAGAAGTGAAAGGTCAGTGGCAGACGTTTTCAATGAACAAAATGATTAATCCAGGGAAAATCCAATACTTTTCTACTTTATTGAGTTCTCATAAGACTCCAATTACAAAAAATTAAATTTATAAACTAAACTAGTAAATTATACTAAGAGTCCAGATAGGTAAAAATAAAAACAAAGATTTTCTTAGAAAAAAGTGGTTTTGGTTTTTTTTTAATTTCTCAAAAACGAAAAGACATTTTTGCATCCGGTTTTCTGTTTTCGACTAAAAATTAACAAAGACATTGAAATTTTAAAACAAAATTAGTACTTAATTACATAAAATTTTGAAAAAAATTAGTTCAAAAATTTTTTTTTGACTTTTTTTTTGAAAATTTTTAGTTTGAAAATTTATTTTTTTAAAACTATTCGTTAAAATAATTTATTTTAAAAACAAAGTGAAAGAAGAAGTTTTTAGCTTTTCAGAAAGGTATAGCACGGTGTTGTAAACTAAGCCGTTGATTTTTAATATTTTTTTTTACAAAATAAGTCAATTTTTCAGAAAATTACCCCTCCCGGCTAAACGGGGGGGAATAGACCCCCCCTCCCATACGATTTTTTTCTTGTCTCAACTCAACCTACACGCTCTAGCTTTTTGGCACAACGCTCGTGAATCACCCTGTATACTAAAATATTAAACAATATTAGGTACGTTAATTCAACAAATAAATATTCGCTATTCACTAACTGATTCATCAGAAGTATACTTTGGATTATCGAATTCTTTATTCGTTTCTTCCTCATTTTCCGAAATGGATTCGGCAATATTCTGGATTTTCAAAGGAGTTTGATTTCCGATAAAAGCTTTTAGTTTTAAATAATTATCTAAATGCCAACAGCAGCTTTCAGGGTTTAATTTGGCGCATACAGCATCAGTTGCATTAAGCCACATTGAACTTACATAAACAGTTCTTAAATTTTTTTGTTGTATTTAAATTTCAAACTGATTTTGTACCAATCTTCCTCAAAGCCAATGCTGGTCCCATAACCTATTATATATTTAGTGTCCCAGTGAAAGACTAGGCTTGGTGTTGAATTAATATCATACATTTTAATGATCTGAACTCGAATGAAACATTTTCAATAATAACGAATTTTTAGAAAACATAAATTTTCAGTTACACACTACAACAAGTAAGTTCAAAGTAAACAAGTGTATAGTATCTAATAAATTTAAGGTAACATAATTCAATTTCATAACCTCAATAAGAATGGGCAACCCAATGGCTGCACATTCTATACAAACACATGTACATACATTTTTAGTATTCGGTGCACAGGTGTAAACGAAACCCTTATCACCTCGATTTCGTTCATTCAACTTCCGCATACGACATTTAAAAATCTAATTAGCCGATTGCAACGAAATTTGGTACACATATTTTGTAATTCACTTATGATCTGAAGACGTTGCTTTCATACTTTTAAGATAATAAGTTTCGAAGTTATTAAAGAAAGAAGAAAAAACAAATTAAAAAATTGTATACTCTACTCGCGTTCAAATTACATCTTTAAAGTTCGGCAACCCTGATTAGGACCAAGTTTTTTGCAGGCAACCTTATATCTACGTGTTCGCAATAAAAGACCGCTTCTATTGATATTAATTTTTTTCAATTATCAAGCCGGTGAAGGTAACTGATTTTGACATACCACCTTAGGCCTGGCAACCCATAGTTTGTCCAGGCCAAGAATAGGCAACCCACCCTCTGCACATTCCATACGTTTGAAACTTTAAGTCAGGGTACAAATTTTCTTATTATCATGATGTTGCAATGTTTGATAAAAAATCATTTTTCTAAAAATAATTAAAAATAGCCTGTCCAGGATTTTTTTAGGCAACCTATTCTTAACATATTTTCTAATATACTAAATTTGTTTTAAAATATGTTTCATGTTATTATCAGTTCGGTGAAGGTCGTTCTAGGGTCGGATCTCGTACTAACACATTTAAAATAAAAAATACTATTGATTGTATGGTCACTTTGAGAGATTGAAAGGGAAGATAATTTGTGATGAACAAAATCTGTTTCGAACAGCAATAAGAACTCCCCCACCAACCAGATTCATAGCATCCACATGACGGTCTTTCCTGAAGAAATCCTTATCAAAGAGTTCAGAATCAAGTATAGCGGCATTAAGCCAAGTTTCCGTAAATATAAAACACGTCATGCGGAAAAGCTTGAGAATTTTTCAAAATTGAAGTAGTTTTACTTCGAAGTCCTCTTACGTTTTGGTAGTAGAGGGAGATCCTTTGCAGTTTTTTGGGTCCTCTTCAGTAAGGGAAAGTAAATTTTTCTTTTACCAGAGTGTTTGGTGGCCACGAACAATTTAAAATGCTTTCAAAAAGATAGTTTGGCGCGGTTATTTTAAATGCCACAAAACTATTTGGTTTACTTATTTTTTGACATTTTGCCTGAAGAGTGTTAGGTAAAAGTAAAACCTTACATTGTACTAGATGATTCAAAACGTCATCTGGTTCAGTATTGGGCAATAAGCGTGGTGCAAATATTATTTTGGGCCTAGGTACAGACGCAAGGGATTTTTGGGAAGTAGTTGAAGTTTGAACAGATGCAAGGCTCGTTGAAGGAAAATCAGATACACCATTTTGGGCAATAGAATTTATTCAAAGAGGTTGGGTATCATTATTTCCACTGTTCAAATCATTTTATGGAGGATTATCGGGCTCAAGTACTGCTTTTTTACTCCTCGAATTTGACTTTTTTTGGAGCTGGACCTGCATTAATTGATGAAGAAGCTTGTTCTCGTCCTCTCTTTTTTGATTTTTTACTATTTTCGGATGCGGACTTAAGGGTCAGGGAGCTTAGCGTAGGTGGCATTTCAAGGTCGTCCGCGGAGGAGGATTTGTCAATGAAAGTATTGTTTGTGTTTTGAGCCATTATTGAGACATTTCAGCTCAATTCTTCAAAACTTTTTGATATCTTTAAAATGGCTTCCTTCAAGGTTGACAGTTTGAAAAATAAGTTACCTAAACAGATTTTTCTACAATCATCACAGTACCAAACTGCAATTTTGGATGCGGTTGTTTTATCCAACAAAGCAGTTGTTGCACCACGCATTTTGAATGGAATAAGTTTCCACACGGACCGAAGCACGCGCAGAGGGGAGATGTGTCAGAAAGATCCGCACAATTTTTATTGGCACAAGGCATATTAATTTAGAAAAGGAGTAAGATAAAATAAAAAAAGAATGAAATTAACAGAATAATACAAAAAAAGTTATAATAATAAACTATATTATAATAATATAATAAAAATAATAATAATAATAATAATAATAATAATAATAATAATAATAATATATGATATACAAAAAATTAACTTCCATGGCCTTACCACTTGGCCGTATTAAAGGAAACACTTAAAATACGATTTGTAATTTATAATTTCAAATTTATTAAGGCCAACTTAGTCGGCGGCAAAATCACAAGTGACATACAAAAAAATTAAGAATCAAAAAAACTTATAAATTAGCAAACTACATATATCATCTCAGTTCCCATGCATCCAAAGTGCACCTGCAGATCTCGATGGGAACAATATAAGTTGATTTTATCGCATAGTGCAATGCTAGTTAGTCACGTAGTGCAATGCTAGACAAAATTCAAAAATCCATCGAAAAATATGACGTCGCCATCCCATTGAACCATAACATCCAAACAACCATACAGCCAAAAGTGTAAAAATAAATCCAACCGTCATCTCTGCCACAGGATTGGTTCCAAAAACTCTCACGCAAGCACTAAAAAAATTAATATGGAGCACAACTTGGAACCAATGCAATAGTAATTATTATAATAATAATAGTAAAAATAATAATAATAATAATAATAATAATAATAATAATAATAATAATAATAATAATAATAATAATAATAATAATAATAATAATAATAATAATAATAATAATAATAATAATAATAATAATAATAATAATAATAATAATAATAATAATAATAATAATAATAATAATAATAATAATAATAATAATAATAATAATAATAATAATAATAATAATAATAATAATAATAATAATAATAATAATAATAATAATAATAATAATAATAATAATAATAATAATAATAATAATAATAATAATAATAATAATAATAATAATAATAATAATAATAATAATAATAATAATAATAATAATAATAATAATAATAATAATAATAATAATAATAATAATAATAATAATAATAATAATAATAATAATAATAATAATAATAATAATAATAATAATAATAATAATAATAATAATAATAATAATAATAATAATAATAATAATGATAATAATAGCCTTCTACAGCAAAAATATTATATGCTTTGAACAACATGGCTTTATGCAGAAACGTTCTACGGTGACAAACCTTCTAGCGTTCTTGCATAAATGTCTGAATTCTGTAGAAAGTGGACAGGAAGTTGATTGTATTTACACAGATTTTTCCAAAGCGTTTGATCAACTATCGCATACTATTATCAAGTTTAAATTGAATTCATATGGATTTCCTCCAGGATTCGTCAAATGGATTTCCTCTTATCTTCATAATAGATCTTACAAAGTAAAATTCAGAAACTCTTACTCAAAACCTTTCATTGCCAAATTGGGTGTACCACAAGGTAGTCACTTAGGACCCCTGTTATTTATTTTAGCTATTAACGATGCTCCGTTAAAATAAAAAATAAAATTCTTATCTTTGCAGATGATATGAAGATCTTCAAAAACATTTCATCTAATGAAGATCGCGTTCAACTGCAAGATGATATAAATAAGTTTGTTGTATGGTGTGAAAAGAATTATTTGAATCTTACCCCAAGAAAATGTCAGACAATCACAATTTCCAAGAAGCGTAATCCTACATCTTATGATTATGTTATATCCCAACACATATTATCCCGTGTCTTTAAAGTTAGGGACTTAGGAGTTCTTTTCACATCTAATTTAGATTTTTCAGAACATATTAACAACAGCGTTAATAAGGCTAATTCAATGTTAGGGTTTATTAAGCGTTGGTCCAAGGAATTCCTTGACCCTAACGTTTCCTATGCCTTGTACAATAGTTTGGTTCGACCCCATCTCGAATATGCATCACAAGTTTGGTCTCCTCATTATGCGATACATATTGAGAGACTAGAATCAGTTCAAAGCAATTTTACACGTTTTGCCTTTAAAGGGCTTCAATGGTTTGACCCCAATAATATCCCTTCTTACGATGATCGACTTGCATTTTTCCAGATGGAAAAACTGTGTCAAAGGAGAACAAATAATGATATAGTTTTCCTTCATCAAATTATTACTGGTGTCACTGATGCTCCAGATATTTTGAGTTCTATCTTCTTTAATTACAGAGGTGGAGATTATATTTTGCGTTCTCATAATTTGATTAAAGTCCCCCAACATAGAACTAACTACGGAATGCATAAGCCACTGACAAGAATGAGTAAGCTATTGAATGCGTATGAAGACTTATTTGACTTTAATATCAATAAAAACAAGCTAAAACTAATTTTTAAAACCAGTGTTCCACGTTCTTAAATGTTTTTTTTTTGTATTTTTTGTATTGTTTGTCTCATTTTAATTTTACATTTTTACTTACTTACGTCGTTTTCGATTGGTTTCACTCAAGAATTCAATCATTCTGAAATCGAATGGAACAGGTCAAATCGCTTCCACTGAGTTCTGTTTTTTTTTTGTGTTTGTGTGAAATTTCAAAAGTCAAATATCTGATTTTTCTTTCAGATAACAATAATTTGTTGAATTAAAAACAAAAACAAAACTGATTGAGTATTATTTTTGACTTTTTATTATTCATGTAATAGTGCTTTTGAGTGGATTCTGATTTGAAATCAAGAAGAGAATTTCTCTTCTAAGAAGCGTTCTGTCTGTCAGTTTCGTGCGAATAAAACGCTTTCAGAAGGCTTCGGAATGATTCCGGACGCTTCCGGAGAGCCAATCGAAAACGACATTACTTTCTTGACAAGTCGTCGCCCGAGAATTTGTTTGTTCCATACGCCACTTTTGTCGTTATTGAGTTAGGAATGGATTCTATGGGAATTTTGTTTGCTCTTTCTAAATCTGTGATCAGATTTGTGCTACGTCTTTTCAATCCCGAGATATCCAACATCAATTTTGTTCCATATCCACCAAAATCAACATTTTCTAGAATTGTTTTGTGCCATAAACCATTTTTTGGCGTTTGGGACATTTTTTCCATACAAAATTTGTCAAGTTTTTTGTCAGAATTGTTTTGTTCCACGTGCATATTACGGTGACAAGGGATAGAAAAAATCCTAAGAATGTTGAGAATTGGTTTGTCCTACGTGCACTTGTGTTAAAGAAAAGCTATGTTTATGGGACAATCATCGCAAACAAAATTTTAGTATTGGTTTGTGCCATATCCATTACAATTGTGTAGATATCCTGAGATTATTGTATGAAATCATTTAGTCCTGGCTTGGCTTGGCAAATACTTGCCTCTTCAAGCGATGAAGGTGGTAATGAATTCAATTTTGAACACTTTTTTCGAAGAAGGTTAAGTTCAAATGACTCTGCCCTTGTTTTGCAAGATGGTCAATCAAAGTGAAAACTTCATTGAAACTATAGATGCATACGGTGAAGAAGATTTCAAGTCGCATCTGCGGCTGAACCGCTTGACTATAAATCAATTAACAAGTACATTACTTTCTTAAGAATTGCTGTACCTACTATTTTTATTTAACTGCGTTTTTTTTAGTTGAATATTCACAGTCGGAATTCATCTCAAATCCATAAACTTCGTTTTATGCTGGAAAACCTAGTATTGGCGCAAAAAATAGAGGTACTAATCTATGTATGGTACATAAGCAACACTATCACTTTAAGGCAATTGGGGAATCTATTCGGTGTATCAAAATCTTCAGCCTGGGGTGTTGTGGGTCGAGTAAGCAGCTGGCTTGTTTCCAAAGCAGATGTGTATATAAAGTGGCCACAAGGAGAACGTATCTCTGAAAACTGCCGTCAGTTCGAAGCAAAAAAGAAACTACGAGGTGTAATCGGTGCCATTGATTGCACGCATATTACGATTGCTGCACCAAAATTAAACAAAGAGTGCTATTACAATCGTAAGCAAAACTTTACCATTGTTTTGCAAGGGGGCGTCGATGCTGAAAAAAAAATTCATTGACATTTGTGTTGGCGAGCCAGGATCTTTACACGATAGTCGTGTTTTGCGAAGATCGGCTTTGTATAGAAGAGCTCACTCTTACTTTGCCCAATTGTTGTCCAACAATACATTTCTGTTGGGTGATTCAGCCTACCTTGCTTCAAAATAGTTCCACCTTACAAGGACTACGGCCAACTTACGGACCAACATCTAGCATTTAACAACCTGCATTCAGCTACAAGAATGGTAGTTGAAAATGCATTTGGCTTGTTAAAAGAGGCGTGGGATATATAAAAAAAAAGAAAATAATAATAATAATAATAATAATAATAATAATAATAATAATAATAATAATAATAATAATAATAATAATAATAATAATAATAATAATAATAATAATAATAATAATAATAATAATAATAATAATAATAATAATAATAATAATAATAATAGTTGTGTTTTTTTCACTTCCCAGCAACCAGCACAGTAATCAAGTGCGAAAAAAACGCTCCAACTCACTCTATCTGTCAAATTCAATTTAAATTTCAATGTTGGCACTCATTACAAAAAACTTCAAAATCTAATGTCAAAATTCTTCAAAATTTGATTAAACACATCTCAAGTGTGCCCGGTTAAATGTAGTTTTATTATTTTTCGTTTGCAAACCCGAGAGTTTATAATGCAGTGGTGAATGATAAAAAAAGAACCCAAGAGAGCAAAAGACAAGAAAAAAAAAACAATTTTCAGCTTCAAAACGAAGTCGCAAATATTATTCGTCCATATCTCCTATTTAAGTGAAATATTGCAAGAGTAAAAAAAAATAAAAAAAAAATTTGGAAAACTATTTTTCGTTTTTGTTGGCGAACTCCTCGATTGAAAATTTGCACATGCAAACAGAAAAAATTCGTCGTGTTGTGTGTGGACACTTTTTTTTGGCAACGGGAAGAGGGGCCACAAACACCGAAGGACCGAACACAGTCAGCCAGCATTGGAAAATTGGGGAGCGCAAAAAGCAGCAGCGGCGGCACACAAAAAAACATCGTAAAAAAAATCCGAATGGGGTTTCTGTTTGTCTTTTTCTAATTCACATTTTTCCTGGTTGAGAAAAGTTGAAGAACCAATCGGGTTTTTCTAATCTCATGTACCTAGGTAAATTTATGCTTGATTTCGGGGAGGAAGTAATTTTGCATGAATTCTATTTGATTTTCCTATTTTCCAACGCGCAACAATCGGTAAAACTTATCGAGGGGCTGTTCCTCCATCTTTTTGTTTGTTTTTTTTCATCAAATACAAATAATTTTCAAATTGCCAACATTCGCGTAGCAAAATAATTCTTCTTAACTCCATCAGCGCCATCTACATTTCAATAATATGAAGTTCTATCTCCGGCTTATCTGTCATTAGCCGCGTTTTATTATCCTCACTAACCCATATGGGTTACCCCGTGATAATAAAACGATCTGGTTTAAAAAGGTAGAAGTTTAAGCTATGTTTTTATCCGAGACGCAACCCTCAGCAAAATTTTATTTTGCTTTTCCGCAAACAACTTGTTTTTATTAATTAATTGGATTGATTCTTATCTATGGCTTTATAAAACTGTGGCTAAGAGTGGAATACGCCTTATTTTTTATTAATACGGCTGATATTACTAAATCTTTCTACAATAACTTCTTTTTTGTCTCACACTCGCCATCTATCCGCCATATTTAGAATATAGTTTTTGAGTTACAAAATAAGCCCCGATAGCTATCGGGGTTCCAGGTTGTTGTTGGTTTCTGTACAAAAAATAAACCCAAACAAACAGAAAAAATTCGTCGTGTTGTGTGTGGACACTTTTTTTTGGCAACGGGAAGAGGGGCCACAAACACCGAAGGACCGAACACAGTCAGCCAGCATTGGAAAATTGGGAGCGCAAAAAGCAGCAGCGGCGGCACACAAAAAAACATCGTAAAAAATCCGAATGGGGTTTCTGTTTGTCTTTTTCTAATTCACATTTTTCCTGGTTGAGAAAAGTTGAAGAACCAATCGGGTTTTTCTAATCTCATGTACCTAGGTAAATTTATGCTTGATTTCGGGAGGAAGTAATTTTGCATGAATTCTATTTGATTTTCCTATTTTTCCAACGCGCAACAATCGGTAAAACTTATCGAGGGGCTGTTCCTCCATCTTTTTGTTTGTTTTTTTTCATCAAATACAAATAATTTTCAAAATTGCCAACATTCGCGTAGCAAAATAATTCTTCTTAACTCCATCAGCGCCATCT
>OX016540.1:168858043-169248104 GCA_943590905.1 Sphaerophoria taeniata | reverse complement strand
TCAGCCCAGATCCCGTAAAGCACAATAGAGTGCGTTGTTGCCATGAGCAGTTTTCTTTTACTTGCGGATGGTCCACCTATATTTGCCATCAGTTTAGACAGAGATGCTGTTACTTTCGATGCACGTTCCGCAGCCGACCGTATTTGTTCCCAGAAGCTCAGCTTTGTATCGAGTCTTATTCCCAGGTATTTAACAACATTCTTACTCGTTATCAGCTCGGTGTCTATGTGGAAGTTGATTATCGTAGGAATTCGTTTCTTCGTTAGCAGCACTACTTCGGTTTTCTCCGTAGCCAGAGACAGTCCGTGGTCCGCCATCCAGGAGTTAGTTCTTCGCATGACCTGGTTAAGTTTTCTCTGCGCACTTTAAGTGTCTCTTGCTGTTATTACCGCGGCGACATCATCTGCGTATCCAACTAGGAAAGTGTCCTCGGGCATTTCCATACGAAGGATTTCGTCGTAAGATATGTTCCAGAGGTCTGGTCCGAGAATGGAACCCTGGGCTGCTCCTGCTGTGATATCCTTGCTTCTTGGTCCTTCTGTTGTTTGATAGATGAGTTCGCTTTCCTTAAGGTAGTCTTTTATCATCTGTAAAAGATACTCCGAAATTTCGAACCTTCTTTCCAGTGCGATCAACATATCTGTCCATCTGACTGAATTAAAGGCGTTACGGACGTCTAGTGTTGCCAGAAGCACTATTCTCCTGGTGAAGTGGTTTCCCCTCTGGGCGATTTCAGTTGCTCTTATTACTTCTTCTATAGCTCCTATTGTGGAGTGGCCTTTTCTGAAACCATACTGTCTTACGGACAGGTCTCCTCTCTCTTGTATTGCGGCTATGAGGCGTGGTTGCAGTAGTTTCTCTAACAGCTTTCCTGTTGTGTCCAGAATGCATAGAGGCCTGTATGCGGATGGAGAATCTGGACAGCCTTTGTTTTTGCTTATCAGTACAAGTCGTTGTTTTTTCCACCGTTTTGGGAAGGTCCCTTCGGAGAGGCAGCTGTTGTACATGTTGATAAGCAGTTGAGGGCAGGATTGGGCGATTTGTTTGAGTGCTTCTACTGGTACTCCATCTGGTCCAGGGGCCTTTTTATTTTGCAGGGCATTTGTGGCAATCGTCAATTCCTCTTCGCTTAAGAGTTGTATTTCTTGTGGTGGATCGGGGGAGCCACCGTCAGATAGTCGAGTCGGGTGAGTTGGGAATAGAGTATTTACAACGTGCATCATTTTTTCTGGGCTTAGATCTGCTGTGTTCTTCTGGGTCCCAAGCTTTTTCATAGCTATTTTGTAGCCAAGTCCCCAAGGATCACTGTTAATATCCCGTCGAAGTTCTTCCCATTTCCGTTTTTTGCTCTGTTTTATGGCACTTCTTAGCTGGTGGCGTTTTGCTCTGAACTCTTCGAGTTCGTTGTCGAGGTGTTCGTCTCGCCTTCTTCTTCCTCTGGTGACTTTCCGCCTTAGATGCAGGCAACTTCTGCGGAGTTCAGCAATTTCATCCGAACACCAGTAAACAGGCTTTCTTCTTTCGTTTCCGAAGCATTTCCGGGGCATAGAGGCATCACATGCCTGTCGGACAAGTTGCATTGTGGCTTCCACTTTCTCTTCCGCAGTTCCTTCCATTTGGAGTACTGAGGCTTTCCCTTCTTCGATCGTCCTGTTAAGTAGTTCCACCTGAAGTCTGTTGGTGTTCCATCTAACTGTTTGAGTTTGGTTTCGGCGTGTGTTTTGTAGGTTGTCTTCAATGCTAAAGAAGATATATTGGTGGTCACTGCCTGTGTAGTCTTCAATTACTCTCCAGTTTCTGATTTTGGACAATATACCCTCTGTAGCAAAAGTTATATCGGGTATTGTGCCTATGTTTCCTGCTCTTCTGAAGGTCGGAGTATTTCCTACGTTTGCAACGTTGAGACTGCGTCTTGCTGTCATTTCAAGGATTTGCCTTCCTCGAGAGTCTGTGGTTGGCATGCCCCACTCTTGACCTCTGGCATTGAAGTCTCCCGCTACAACAATTTCTCCTTCGATCTCGCATATGAAATCTTCAAGATCTTCTATTTTCTGACGGAATTCGTCAATGAGGTCATTCGGGCTTAGGTATACGCTGATTATTGTGAGGTTTCCAGTTTTTATCCAAGTGAAGCCTCTTTGCGGTCCTTTGCTTTCAACGGTGATATTTTTGTTTACAGTCCATAAGGCGGCGGTGTCTAGTATGTCAGAGATCCAGTTTTGTTCATTTCTATTCACGTATTGGTATTGCTCGCTTAAAATGATGACGTCTGCTTGTAGTTCATCCATAAGCTTGTACAGGAGGTTATCCGCCGTTTGGCTCCCGTTGACGTTCGCTTGAAGTAATTTCATTTTGAGGAGGCCTTTTTCGCTTTTTACAGTGCCAGTTTGAATACTCGGCACTTTCCTGACCCGGGTATATGTTCCGTTGGGCAGGGTTGGTTTTCAAGGCTTGCACATAAATAGCATTTTGGTGCTTTGCACTCTTTTCTTTTATGATCTGTGTTTCCGCAATTGAAGCACATTCCTTGCTTTCTCCTGTCTGGTCCATTGCAGTTTGTTTGCAAGTGTCCATAGTCAAGACACCTGAAACATTTAAGGACCTCTATTCTTCTTCTAATTCTACATTGGCTCCACCCTATTCTTAGAACCGCTTTCTTTAGGATTTCGCTTGCGGCCCGCTCGCTAATGTTTACTATTGCCATCTTCAGGGCACTTCTGTTTACCTTGGGGACAAAGATTTTGAGGTCAACTGGTTGGTCTCCCATTTGTTTTTCAATGGCTTTCTGCACTTCTTCTTCTGTTGTGAGCTCGTCAAGGTCTCTTATTTCCAAAGTAGTTTTTGGTTCGAGGTTTCGGATCTGAGCCTTATCTCCTAAGATATCTTGGATGGATTTCTCGAAAATTGGTCGGTTTTTGGCTTTTGGTGCAAATTCCAATAGCACGTCCCCCGCTTTTGTCTTTCTGACGGTTTTGACTATTGTCTCGCTATCTTCAGGGTTGACCCTTCTGTCTTATCTCTCGGAGTATATCGCTAAAGCTTCCACCCTCATTTGGTTTAATGAGTATCGCTTCGGGTTTTTGCCTCCGTCTGCGCTTTGATTTATCTTTTTTCTTCCGTTTCTTATGTATTTCGGATTTCGGTGCATCTTTTCCTGGTGGCTGTTTATAATGCACTGTTTCAGCCTGTTTAGCTGCTTTCGCGTAGTTCCGCTCTTCAGTATTTGTCGGCGTTTTGGTTAGACTTTCTTGGGCCTCGGAGGTGGACGATTTTTGTTTTTCTGGGTCTTCGCCTTCTGGGACTATTCGACGTCTAACGCCGATCGGGGACTTCCTGGTTCTCTTGTCTTGCCTTTTTGCAAGTGGGCTGAATGGTGGCCTCTTTGCTGATATTGAGACTTGTCTGGTCTCATCCTCGTTAGTTTGGGTTGCAGCATCCTGTGACCTCTGTTTTGGACGTTCATCCACGGCTTTGGCCGGGTGGGCATCTTTTTGCCTCTTGCGTTGCCACTTCATTTTGTCTAACGATTCCTCGATCATTTCCATTCCGGCTTTGATGTCCTTGCTAACATTTTTTTGTTTGGCACATGCAAGTTTCATCGTCTTGAGCACGTCCATACACTTACTTATCTCTTGTAAGATGATGTCTTCCTCAGTTTCTATGGTCCTACTGAGATGTAGTTCCTCATCGTTGCTCTTGCTTGTAGTTCTACATTCCTTGGAAGCCAAGTGTGCCACTCCCAGGGATGGGTTTACATTTTCCTTTTCATTTTCTTTGCGGTTACTGGATGACGACGTCCCGGGGGCCACGTGCTCACCCCTGACAGGACAGACGACGGTACTGGGATTCGACTCCCTGCAAAGTAGTGTTACTTCTTATTTCTAATCTCTCCGTTATATCGACTGTAGGGCTCGATTCAGATATTGTGCCCTGACCACCTTTTTGTCCCAGAGGGAGGGGTGTGTTGCACTTTAGACCTTCGTTTGAAGGGGTCAGCCGCTTCATCATTTCTTTTGCTTGTAGTAGTACATTCGTTGGGAGCCAAGCTTTCCTCTCCCAACGATGGATTCTTATTTTTCTTGCAGTCATTGTATATCGACGTCCCGGAGCCCGCTTGCTCACCCCTGTCAGACGCCGGTACTGGGGATCCGACTCCCTGCACCCGTAAAGTTACTCCCACTGTTTACTCTATCCATATTTGGTTTATTGTTCTGTGTTCCTTCACATAGTAGTTTTTGTTGGTCCGCGTGTGGTATTTTATTTCCCACATACCCTGCACTTCAGAGAAATGCCGAGCGTTCCTCTATCCGCCACCTGAGGACGCGTCCTCTAGGGGAAAAAACTACAAAACCCCCGAGGAATAATAATAATACTAATAATAATAACAATAATAATAATAATTATATTAATAATAACAATAATAATAATAATAATAATAATAATAATAATAATAATAATGATAATAATAATAATAATAATAATAATAATAATAATAATAATAATAATAATAATAATAATAATAATAATAATAATAATAATAATAATAATAATAATAATAATAATAATAATAATAATAATAATAATAATAATAATAATAATAATAATAATAATAATAATAATAATAATAGTAATAATAATAATAATAATAATAATAATAATAATAATAATAATAATAATAATAATAATAATAATAATAATAATAATAATAATAATAATAATAATAATAATAATAATAATAATAATAATAATAATAATAATAATAATAATAATAATAATAATAATAATAATAATAATAATAATAATAATAATAATAATAATAATAATAATAATAATAATAATAATAATAATAATAATAATAATAATAATAATAATAATAATAATAGTAATAAAAATAATAATAATTATAATAATAATAATAATAATAATAATAATAATAATATTAATAATAACAATAATAATAATAATAATAACTATAATAAAAAAAATAATTATAATGATAATAATAATATTAAAAATAATAGTAGTGGTAAATTTGAAATTGAAGTTTTGTTTCTTATGCAACAGCTGATGTGGAAATGTCAAACTGACTTTGAGGTCGAAATTTTTACACTTCGTTCAAAGTTATATATATTATTTCATAAGATAAGCAATCCATTGATATATAATAAGTAGGGCAACCAAAAATATGCTCTATAAAAACCATTTATAGCGCTTTAAATATGCTCTAAAAAGCCAATTATATGCTCTAAAAATATGTCCTAAAAAATTTTGAAATAGCCAAAAATCTTTAACTTCGTGTTTTTTTTTAAAGTTTATTGACTTTTCAAAAAAAAAAACAGGTCAAAATATCCTTGCACACAAATAAAAGAACAAAAAAAAAACAAAAACATAAAAAGCTAAATAAATACCGAAATTCAAAAATGAAAATATAAACCGTCTGCGCTTTGACTTATCTTTTTTCTTCCGTTTCTTATGTATTTCGGATTTCGGTGCATCTTTTCCTGGTGGCTGTTTATAATGCACTGTTTCAGCCTGTTTAGCTGCTTTCGCGTAGTTCCGCTCTTCAGTATTTGTCGGCGTTTTGGTTAGACTTTCTTGGGCCTCGGAGGTGGACGATTTTTGTTTTTCTGGGTCTTCGCCTTCTGGGACTATTCGACGTCTAACGCCGATCGGGGACTTCCTGGTTCTCTTGTCTTGCCTTTTTGCAAGTGGGCTGGATGGTGGCCTCTTTGCTGATATTGAGACTTGTCTGGTCTCATCCTCGTTAGTTTGGGGTGCAGCATCCTGTGACCTCTGTTTTGGACGTTCATCCACGGCTTTGGCCGGGTGGGCATCTTTTTGCCTCTTGCGTTGCCACTTCATTTTGTCTAACGATTCCTCGATGAAATAATTAAAGAAAAACATTTTTTTTAAATTTTTGTTGCAATAAAGGAAAACAGTTTTACTTAAAATTTTTTCTCTGAAAACATTTTTGTAGGTACATCATCCGCCAGTTATACGCTTTAATGCCATTATTTCGGATTCAGTTTTTTTTTTCTACGAATAAATTCTGCCATAATAAACAATTTGAGCCCTCTAATTTTTCCGAAATATCGATAATTAATTTTTTATTTATTCGATATTGGAGTCGATGGTATTAATTTTAACTTGGACATCGATCAATAATTTTATGTTAGCTGAAGGCCGCTTGTTTCCAGCTGTGCAATACATTTCAATAAAAATGTATAGGTAATTGGATGATAGAAATATCAAGTCACGTTTAATGACACTTCATTAAAACAATTTTTTAATAACTCGTATTTCAGCTGATTCCTCTTCATGTACTGTTTCGAAAAGTCTTTCCACTTTTTTTTTTAAATTCTACACAGTAAACTACTACCCTCCAAGATAAACAACGAGTCGTAATCATTTGCAAAGGAAGTGGTGTTTCCGGTGCAATATCCTTGAATATTCTTATTTTTGACGGAACTTTTAAACACTTTTTTCACGTTTGCGATGAAAATATCAACTTCTGGAAATTAACCTCGAAGTGTTTCACAAGTTCTATGGAGCCTATGCGCCTCACAAGTGACATGCGTTACTTTTGGATAAAATACTTGAATAGCATCGCGAATTTTTCGATAAAAAAATGTATTTACTCCAACATTTGCAACAAAAATTACAAATATTGATGAAATATGCCAAAATATGCATTTTAAAGCAAAATATGCAAAATATGCTAAAATATGCTCTAACGAATAGGGTCCAAAATGTTTGTTTTCTCTTGAAACGTATTTCTATCTTGTCAATTAGCAAATTCGACGTTCCAAAAAAAAACATGCTCGAGCATATTTTTGGATGCCCTAATAATAAGAAAGTTAACAGTGTTTCGTAGATTCTTTATACTACAGTATTACTAAAGATAAAAGCTTTACATAACAACTGTTATTTTACTTACAGAATCGCGGCAATTAAATCAAGGAACAGTCCCTTCTGTAGTGTCTACAATTACAACGTGTGTATGTGTTCCATTTGGATCCTGTTCAACAGGAAATCCTACAGGCAATGCGGATGGCAGTGGTCTTATCGATATACGAATCGTAAATAACGTAAGTGCTCCAAATAATTATGGTATGAATAAACACATTGGTCTATTGATTGCATATTATATTAGTGCCTAGTGCCTATGTATCTGGTGCTTTTAAAAGAAATATTTGCTACGTCGTTTTGTAAGCAAATATATTACTTGTTCTAAATTTCAACTAAAATTAGGTGTTGAAAAATTAAGCTCCCAGATTGTTTTGGACTCAATCCTTTTTATTAATGAATTTTATTTGAAAAAATATATAACTTGCTTAGCTGTAAATAAACCAATTGGATAAGAATTGAGTATTAGAAAAAAAAATCATATAATTTATTACGTTTAATTTTGGAAAAAAAAGTAATATTTTTTTTATAAATTCGTTATAAGAAATAAAGTTTTTTTATTGTTCATCAATAAATTGATGGATTTCAAATTTTTCAATCTGACATACAGCCCTATTAAAAAATAAATAGAGTGGCGCAACAGCTCTTGAAGAGCTAAGGCCTAAATGGCCTTCACTCATCAACAATTCTCTGAGTGCGTGTGAAAAATTGAGGAAACCTACAGTTTAATGACGATTGCGAACGGCAAAGCTGAAAAGCATTTTTCTCATGACAGATCCATACTCCTGGAAATGTTGTCAGGTCTTCGCAAGAGGCAGTACCCGTGGAATATGAAGTAAGAACCTTATGGGCTCGAGCAGGATTCGAAACCACGCGTTCTTCGTAGCAGCCAACGCACATACCACTACGCCACGTGCAATACTACTGACTACAGCCCTATTATGTCTATCAACTATCACCTTGATACTTAATACATATCATAAAATTTAACAAATTTGTGTTATGACTATCAACGGCCAACATCTTGTATCGATTTGTGTATTTTATTCATTTTAATCACTATTGTTAAATTTTTTTGATAAACACGGTATTACGGATATCAAGCGAAATTGTATAAATTAATTTTTCTATCAACTAAAAATTAATGATTGAAACGTAAAGAAAGAAATTTATTCGGGATTTTTAAAGGGGAAAAAGTCAAAAACAATAAACATTTCAAGTTCCACTCATAACTGTTTTTATTGTACTTCAAGTCAGTAATAGCATATTTAAAAAAGCTAAAATACCCCCCTATTAGCGCTGGCGAGTCGAACGTAAAAACATGTGACGGATGTGAGTGTAAGATTTTCGTATTACGGTTGGCGAATCGAGAACGTAAATTCGACTCTATGTCACACGTTTTTCGAAGGTCGATCTCACTATATTGTGAGAATCGAATGTTCGTTAATTTGAACGTCGTTTGCGTTTTAATTTGTCGAACGTTACACGTTGTGTGAGAAAAGGTCGAAACTTGAATAAAAGTAATATTTTTGTCCGATATTGCTAGATTTTCGAGAAAAAGTTATGAAATTCAGAAAGAGAACCTTCTTGCTGTATAATAGGCATCAGAAAAAAGAAAGGAAAATGAAATTCTTGACAAAAAACGTCGACAAATAGAATACCTAGAATGGAAAAGAAAAATCCTTAAATTTGAAAAATCAAATTAGGGCCCCTATTACCGCTGGCGAGTCGAACATAAAATATGTGAGTGTAAGATTTTCGTATTACGGTTGGCGAATCGAGAACCTTACATTCGACTTTAATGTCACGCGTTTTTCGAAGTTGGATCTCACTGTATTATGAGAATCGAATGTTCGTTAATTTGAACGTCGTTCGTGTTTTAATTTGTCGAACGTTACACATTGTGTGAGAAGAGCTCGAACCTTGAATAAAAGTAATATTTTTGTCCAATATTGCTAGATTTTCGATAAAAAGTTATGAAATTCAGAAAGAGAAACTTCTTGCTGTATAAAAGGCAGCAGAAAAAAGAAAGGAAAATGAAAATCTTGACAAAAACCTTCCACAAATCAAATTAGATTTATTGATTTTATAGAGTCAAGACTTAATTGTTCAATGGAATGGACTTGACTTGAATTGCACAATTGCACTCCAATGTTTGCTTTGATCTGCAAAGATCCCATTATTTCGGTTTTTTCTTCGTTGGCTTTTTTATTGCTTGGAGTGTTCCAGCTGTTGGAATGTTAGTGCTTTCTTTACAATCTCAGGATCTGCAATTCGGTATTTATTGTAAAAGTTGTTCAAGGTACAGCACGCGTTTACAATTTGTTTTGTCTTGGAGGAACGTAATGCATCTAAAACGAGTTTTAATTACACCAATTGTCCTTTCAATTATATTTCTGGCGTTAGCGTGTTGCTTATTGAATAAATTGTCTTGAACCAGAACTTACGCTTCTGAAAGGAGTGAGCAAGCAACAAATAAAATTAACATAGAACGTTGAGCGTTCTCCTTTTTGATTTCAAGACCATAGAAAACACTTCTTAAAATAGTTTTGTTGTGAACATTTATAATTTGACGTTTTATTTATTTGTTTTTCTTTTTTTTTTAATTTCGAACTCGAATTGTTTAGTTCGCCGACTGTAATACGTCGAATGTGTTAGTTCGCCAATGAGAACATCTCACATCGAACGTTCGACTCGCCAGCGGTAATAGGGGCCTAGATTTATTGATTTTATAGAGTCAAGACTTTATTGTCCATAGAATGGACTTGACTTGAAATGCACTCTAGTGTTTGCTTTTATAATCTACAAAGATCCCATTATTTCGTTTTTTTCTACGTTGGGCTTTTATATTGCTTGGAGTGTTGTAGGTATTCCAGCTGTTGGCATGTTATGGCTTTCTTTACAAACTCGGGATCTGCAATTCGGTATTTTATGCAAAAGTTGTTCAAGGTACAGCACGTTTTTACACTTTGTTTTGTCTTGAAGGAGCGTTGCATTTTCCTTTAATTTAAGAGACAGCGCAAACGAGTTTTAACTACACCAATAGACCTTTCTATTGTATTTCTGGCTTTAGCGTGTTTCTTATTGAATAAATTGCCTTGAACCATAACTTACGCTTCTGAAAGGAGTGAGCAAACAACAAACAAAATTAACATGGAACGTTGAGCGTTCTCATTTTTGATACCATTTTTCAAGACAATAGAAAACACTTTTTTGTTCTGAGCATTTATGATTTGTTTATTTTGTTTTGTTCGCCGACCGTAAATAGGGGGGATGGTTTCCGTTTTGTTTTAAATAGAAGTTGTCAAGCCCTTTTTTTAAAAATATTTTTTTTTTTCAAACGTTAAGCTTCAAACAATAAAATAAAGTAAACAACTCGTCTTCCAGACGGTTGCCCTGGGCGCCACGATCTTGAGGGCGCCGCTTCCACCATCATAACTTCACCATAGGCAACAAATAAATCATATATTTCTATCTCAGTATTTGCTTTCATGTTCTTAAAAGGACTTGCATTTATGAATGTATTTCTTTTCTCAGCCCATTATAAAGGGAATACATAGGCGACGAATCAATCACAAAATTATAAACAGTAAATTTGACGACAATTCGTAAGTATTTGAAAACAAGCTTATTTAATAGGTCTGTTTTTTACTCCCTAAAACTGCCGAAAACTCCCAAATTCTCCAACTTTTCTGTTCTTTTACTCCCGATTTTTGTAAGTTCTGTCACTTTTGATGGAGAAAAATATTTGCCCTATCTTCCGATTTTAGCCACAAAAATTTCTTGTGGCAGTTTTTGTAAGTTCTGTCAAACCATAAGAAGAACATTTATTTTTTTGACGTTTGATATAATTTTGTGCATTTGGGAGATTTTGGCTGTCAAGCGTTTTTTACATTTTGGGAGAATCACAAAATTCCCTTCCTATTCCTCGACTTTTGACAGTTTTTACAAAAACTGCCGAAAAAGTAAAAGACAGGACCTAATCACCCCTATCGCCAATTTTATGGGAACTTTTTTTCCCTGGGAAACAAAAATTACCCCGGAACAGAAGTTTCCCATCGAGAATTTCCCAAGAAATTTTATTTCCCTGGAAAGAAATTATACCAACCTTGAAATTTTTTAATGATTTTCGAAGTTATTTTGAAAGCTTTCAAATATGAATAAAACATTTTTTTATGTCAAAAATAAATAAAAATAAATGAAATAATGGCTTTTGATATCAGTTTTTGTGATTTTTAATGGCAATATTTGTTAATATTTGATCTACTTTGATTGCTTGATTTACTTTTGAAAGTAAAGCCTCATCAAAAACGAAACGTTTAACAAAATGTAACTGATAGTTCTTATTATCCAGAGCCTATTGCTGAAAGGCAAGCCCGATTCCTAGCCCTGGTTGCCGAGTTATTTGCATCAGAAAATATCTATGTACATACTTACATATATGGATAGAAGGAGCTAAAGGACTGAAACCACGAAAAAGGTTTGCGGATCAGAAAATGTTTATAGCCTAAGGGCCAGTGGGCGGCTACCTATATGTATTTGACCAGACTTAAGTTTTCGCACACCGAGACTCTTTTACCCACCATATATGAAATCGGGGTTCACTAAGCCGAAAGTGGTGGACCCGTGTCAAAACCAGGTGAGACAAGTGTCAAATTTTGGTGAATTGTGAAACCAATTGACCACGTCTGTCGTTTGGAAATTTTGAAAATATATCATTATTATTGGCGGAAAATAATAATGGCAGACGATTATCACGCGGATAACAGTGGGGCAGACAACTATTAAAGTGTCAAAAAAGTCGAATTTTGAAAGTATTTGACCAGGTCTGCCATTGATATATTTTATTCCTCATACTCTTAAGAGCTTACATTTCTCACGGTAGACGTTTTCATGGTGGACATTGATCAATACATAATAAAATATTAGATGCTTTCCGGTCGGGTGGGGATGTATTACTTTCGTTATTTTACAAGATTGTCATCATTGTATTGAAAACGTCGACATCAAGGTGAAGTCTACGTCAGATTCACACATCCTTCCGCTGGTTTATACTGAGTGCACTTACTTAACAAAACCAACATTTTGAATAGATTTCGCAACCGTTTTCTTGTTACAAAAAAAAAAACAAATGTTTAACCCATTAAAAAGGAAATTGACCTTTTATGGGTGTTGGCAGACAAACAAAAAGACAAAAAGAATTGTTTCTCAAATACAAACCTTATTTAATACAAGTCACTCTGGCGTATACTTACTATTTTCGCCTCCTCAATAATAAAAGTGAAAATTTTAACCCTGAATGGCATTTAATTCCGCCAAAATTGAGTGCTGGCAATAAAGTAAATCTTTCGAAATCAAAGTTTGTACTACACTGAACTACAGAAGTAAGTTGATAACAATGTAGATTTATTACGAGAAATCATAAATACAAGGTGTCTCAAAAGTAAGTTCACATTTGCTTATCTTATTACGCGAAAGCAACTATTCTGAGGGGCGCGGGGGGTATGTCAGTCGGTAGTCTGGCTCTTGCGAATTTAGTCGCTTTGGAGCGTTTCTCTGGTGCGGACCGTGCGTTGTGCGTACGTGAGTTTTACAAAAACGGTAATTCGGCAACTGTAGCGCGTAGAAAATTCTGCAGTATTCGACATATTCGTCACTTAAATGATGCGCCTAGCATTCGACTCATTGCAAAATGGGTTGAGAAGTTTGAAGAGACTGGGTCAACTCTGGAGAAACCAAAATCTGGGCGGCCAAGAACATCAAGAACAGCCGAAAACGTGGACAGTGTTACTCAGTCTATTCGAGATGATCCAAACCTCTCGATTCGGAAGTCCACGTTTTCGGCTGTTCTTGATGTTCTTGAAAATTTAACAAATTTTTCAAATCTGCCTTTATTTTTTTTGTAAGTCAATATTTAGCAGAGTTATTAGGCTCCAAAGTCAAAACTGTGTTTTTGCATGTAAACCCGTTTTTTGATTAGAAAAAAAATCGTAGCGACCTGAACCAAACAGTGAATTATAGCCAACAAAATTTTAAAATTGAATCTTAGATTGGTTGGATTGAAAAAAAATTTCCGTTCAATTTATGGAACCTCAAAGTTTATTTTTTTTTTCGATTTTGAAATTGAGTGAACATTTTTTTCGCTCAAGCAAAAACGACTAACGGTACTTTCTTAACTCAAAATAATTTGAAAAGAAAAAATGATAACCTTTGAAAAACTTTTTATTTCACTTCAATCCGACTTTTTTCTACTGAGATACAGCCTTATAAAAATCCACTCCATTTTTGAGTTTTTTCAAGTGTTCCTTTAATTGTTTTGACTAGTGTATATACATTTATATATACATAGAAGTATAATTTATCATTCTATTTTTTCATCATAGTCACTGTAATCAACTGATTCGTCTTCATCATCCATCGAATTGGGTTCTCTAAAAATAAAACGAAAATTGTAAAAAGTAAATTTTAAACTTATCTAAACATGTTCGATAAAGAATGGATTCTTCATTAGCTTACCAGGGACATTGGTGATTAAGTCACAAACGAAATCCGGAAGTTGATCACCCTCGAACCATTTTAAGACAAATGTGTTGTCCTGCTCAATCCAACCGAACTTCAATGGGTCCATCATTGTTGGTTGCTTTTTGTAAGCGTTTTTCCATATTGAGGAGATATAGTGGGCTCTTAAAAATTGTTGATAGAGCTCACTCTTACATGGTGGTATTGAGCTTCGAAATTTTGAATTTTTTTGTTGAATTTTTCATGGACGTCTGAGGCCTTATAGCTGCTGACGAATAGCTGGAATCTTCCATCATCTACGTCATTCGATTTTTTAGCGTTGTAAATCTGGCAAGTGAAACGCTGAATAGTGTTAAATATGTCTTGTAGCTGGTTCTCGTTTAAATTTTCTTCACCAAGTGTACCAAACGCTCGTTGAAAATCAATACTTTTATTTAATAAAGTAAAAGGCTTTTTCTTTCCTTTATTGAAGAAAGCGGGATTAAAGTTACATCCAGTGAACGCATGGAACCCGATAAGACTTTTGGATAATAATTCTCTATAAATTTTAGTGATGTCAATATACCTTTCATTATTTCCTGTTCCATAAAGCATCCAAATATTTGATTGAGAGTTTTTTAGTCGTGCCATATTACCTAACATTATTATTAAAATATCGGTATCAGAGGCTCTGATTACAATATTGGACTTCTCTGTGATACTACAAGCATGATAGATTATTTTTGTGTCCGCCTCTTTATGCGAAAAACAACATAAATCTTCAACAAGAAGTTATTTTATTTCATCATCAACGACTTCGTAGGACTGACAGTTTCGGAAATTCAAATAAATCTGCCGATTAGCCAGAAAAGTTTTCATTTCCTCACTAGACCAATGCTTTGAAAAAAAATCAACAAGAGCTTCCTTAAATCTTGTATTTTTTAATTCCTTAGCAAAATCCGACGGTCGCACCTGTTCAGGCCCAGTGATTGTGTACTCAACCAAAGATGCTTCATGTCGAAGACATCTTTCCCTATCTTTTATTGATGGATACCAATATTGGTCGAAGATGATATCAATCCTTGGGGCCGAATATTTTGTTGCCATGTGAAGAAATTTCTTTGAAATGCTGCCGAATGTTTTGGGGACTTCTTTCATGGAATGAAGGATGAAAAATCCATCAATTAAGAATACATTTGTCTTATGTGGTGGTTCTTGATCCATATAAGGTTCTACACATTTTACAAGAACAGATTTGTCTGTTTTGCCGAAACCACCATCAAGATGACATAAAGCCAGAGGTACAGGAGTTATTGGAAAGGATAAGATTTTTAAGAGATCAAGTGCGCAAATAAGGAGTCATCAATAGTTGAAATGCTTTTAGGAGCAACAACTTTTTTTTTCGATATCAAAATTTTGATTTTGTCATTAAATTTCTTGTATATCTTTTGTTCTAAAAAGTGCGTTGTGAATATTAATTTTGCGTCACTCAGTTCACTCAATTCTTTATACATATCTAGATACTCTTTATGTAAATAAGATAGAAAATAACAACGTCCTCGTTTTATGACATTTTCTTCTATTAAATTACAGATTTCCTTATACACGGTATCATGTATTTCTAGAGAGATGTGCCATGAAGTATGGACAGGACTTTTACATAATGATCTTTGCTGATTTCTGAAATCAAGTCGACAAATATCATGATAATGTATTTTAGAAGAGGACACAGTTTGTATTTTTTTCAAAGTTTCGTTGTTAATTTCTGAATCTGGCTTAAATTTTGATAGAATAGTTTTTTCAAATACATTTTTTTCTAAAGTACGAAATGGTTCATACTTAGACCGATGTTTTTTTTTTATTACAAAAAAAAAAACAAAAATTCGGGTTAGCTGCCTGTTCCGTGGTATCGGAAATCTGAACACTTGATGATTCTGCAAGATTCTCCAATGACTGTTCTATTGTCTCAAGAACGTTCACATCTTCTTCAAAGGAATCATTTATTATTGTTCCATCAACTATAGAGCTATTAGTTGATGTCGATTGTTGTTGAATCGTTGACGAAGAACTACTAGAGTTAAATGAAACATCTGTAGAAACAATTTTTTTTTTCAGAGCAGTAAACGACTTGTAACAAGAACTGTGATAACCACGATCGAAAATTTCCCCCGGTAAAATAATATCTTTATATATAAGGTTATAAAATTTCCTTAACTTTAAAATCTTACGACATGTTGCCATTGTTTGTTCGGAAAAGATATGGAATTTCTGTGATTTGACCGTAGTACAAAAAACACATTTCACTTCTTCTTTTTCACTAGACATTATGTTAATTATATAAGAAAAATAATGGAAACAAAATAAAGCGGCACGAATAATATTTTAATATTTTCATACAATTGTTAAACACGTCTATATGAACTTTCACAAATAGGTAACTGAAATCTTCAGACAAGAACCGTTATGTTGAAATTATAACCTTTGTATATGCAACAATTAGTATTATAAAGATCGGTTTCGGCAAATTTTCATATTTAAAAAAAAACTGCTTCTCTGGTAGGACTTAGGATGTAATGAAAATAGTCCAATTGAAAATTAAGGGCCGAATAAATATATTTTATCGAAGAAAATATTTTCATAGCAACAGAAAAGAATTGATTAAAATTTACAGTATAAACAAAGTTGAATTTATACAGTGCACAATCTAAATACATATGATTTAACTAAAGCACCCTACATTTCAACAGGATGGCGCCACATCAATTATTGTCATCTTGATAAAACAAGCCAAAAATATATAAACAAAAGCCGCGTTTTATTATCCTCACTAACCCATATGGGTTTATTTTTTGTACACAAAACAAAAACAATCTGGAACCCCGATAGCTATCGGGGTTTATTTTGTAACTCAAAAACTATGTTCTAAATATGGCGGATAGATGGCGAGTGTGAGACAAAAAAGAAGTTATTGTAGAAAGATTTAGTAATATCAGCCGTATTAATAAAAAATATCGCGTATTCCACTCTAAGCCACAGTTTTATAAGGCCATAGGATAAGAATCAATCCAATTAATTAATAAAAACAAGTTTTTTGCGGAAAAGCAAAATAAAATTTAGCTGAGGATTGCGTCTCGGATAAAAACATAGCTTAAACTGCTACCTTTTTAACCCAGATCGTTTTATTATCACGGGGTAACCCATATGGATTAGTGAGGATAATAAAACGCGGCTAAAGATAATGGCGCAAAATTATAGTCCGCTAATGAACAACTTTAGTGTGATACTAGCTTAAAATGACGTTTCAGTCATGACTCAAACGTCATTTTAAGCTAGTATCACACTAAAGTTGTTCATTAGCGGACTATAATTTTGAGCCAATAACTTTAGGCGAGTACAATAGTTATACCAACGAAAAAGAAGACAGATAGCTTTGTGAAGCCTATGCATACTTTATATTCTATTGATCAATGTCCACCATGAACACGTCTGCCGTGAGCAATATAAGCTCTTAAGAGTATGAGGAATAAAATATATCAATGGCAGACCTGAGGTGCGTTTTTGCGCTGACTATAATCAACTATAATCAACAATGGTTGACTATTTCTCGTTTTTGCACGCCAATAGTTACGATTCGTAATCACAATTGTCGTTTTTGCGGTCTGTGTTGATGTGTCAAATCGTAACTATCTCTAACTATTTTCAATCCATCTCAGGAGGTGAGTTGAAAATGGTTGGTGTGTCAAAGTGTTTTTTTTTTTTGGAAAATGGCGTCTTTAATAATTGTCAATCTGGAATCTATTAAAAAAAACATTCTGGTTGTGCATTTTTTATAACCGCGTAGTCGTCCGTATCCGTACCGCCGCGAGTTTAATTACAATCAGAGAATATTTGTTCGTCTTCAATTATTTCATTACAAAATAAAGAAAATACGGTTCCCCTTACAAATTTTAAATTGTCGGAAAAAAAGAACTTTATTTCGCCGGATATTTTGCAAAAGGAACTTCATTAGAAAAAAGAAAACAAATCATAAGGAAATTTCTCTCGTGCACCTTTTTTTTTTGGTTTCAAAATGTGGTGTACTCGTAAAAACATTCTGGTTTTAAAATCAGAAGGGAATCCTGTATTGGTGACTTTTGGCATTCATGCTCTCCATTGCATGGGCTATGTCCATCGCAACATCAAACCGTAAAAGATTCTCATCGACCGCTTTGGCCATATCAAACTGGAAAATATTGGAAATGCCGCTGCGTTGAATTGTGACGGGCATGTGTACAGTTCCTCACCCGTTGGAACTTCTGATTACATTGCTCCAGACAATTTCCAACTGCAGATTGACCAAATTCCAGCGTAGCGTAAGTTCTTTCCAACCTCGAGTTTTAAACATTGATGCTAAAAACTACTTACAGGTCAGCTGTGACTTCTATGCGACTTCGATGCGCTGTATAAGAGTGTCCGGGAGAAGGACGAAGCCATCAGTAAGCTGAGGAAAATAGTCAACGAGAAACATGGAAGTCATTATTATTATTGCTTTCATGTATTCTGTCGGCAATACAAAAATTTGTTTATTGGTTTAAAAAAAATAAACACTTTCTCCGTTTATTTATATAAAAGCACGAACTAGATATGGAATTGATAGTTTTTCAGCGAATCTGGAAGCAGCAATTAGGAGAATATCAGGAGCTGGCTTGCTTGGAATAGCTTGAAGATTTCTTTATGGAGGGTGGTCTTCAATTCTAATATTCCATTTGCATTTCTTGCTGTGGGTTGTTAAAAAATATATAAATATGTTCTTATTTCAATTGTCTTTAGAGACTTACCATATCAAGATCGTTCTTGAGTTTGTGCAATTTGCAATAAATTTAGAGCAACGAAAATTGTTCCTTTTATCCATTTCAATTGTTATGATTAAAAGAAAAGAAAATTTTAACCTCAAAAGATGTTTTTTTTTTCTTGTTTGACAGATCAACCAAACCTAACTAAAAAGCGTTTTTGGATGATTTGAACTATTTCTAACTATTTCAACTATGACACATCAACCATTTTTTTTTTTACATAAAAACTATAGTCAACTATCGTCAGCGCAAAAACGCAGCTCTGGTCAAATACTTTCAAAATTCGACTTTTTTGACACTTTAATAGTTGTCTGCCCCACTATTATCCGCGTGATAATCGTCTGCCATTATTATTTTCCGCCAATAATAATTATTTATTTTCAAAATTTCCAAACGACAGACGTGGTCAAATGGTTTCACAATTCACCAAAATTTGACACCTGTCTCACCTGATTTTGACACGGGTCCACCACTTTCGGCTTAGTGAACCCTGATTTCATGTATGGTGGGTAAAAGAATCTGTGTGTGCAAAAACTTAAGTCTGGTCAAATACATATAGGAAGCCGCCCATTGGCTCTTACGCTATTAATGAAGAAGAGAAAATTGAAAACGTCAATCTTAATAATACCAGCACTAGATATACAAAGCATCGAACTATTTCCTGATGTCAAGGCTAACTGCGTCATTTAGAAAATGCACAGTATCTTCAAATTCGTCGCCCGAAAAGCAAAGTAACATAAGTAAAATATAATATATTCTTCTTTTCAATTTCTTAGCTGTTATCTTTTTGCATCAATTCTATTTCTTTGTGGAACTCGTTGTTTGGTTTCGAAACTGAATTTCGTGATTATCATTAAAGTTTTCGGTAGTATTTCATTCTGATGTTCAAAATATCCTGAATAAGCCAGTTCTACGACCGAGTGGTGCCATTTTTAATTCTTTAAATTAGGGGGGTACACATGGACGAACATGCTCGACAATATTGGCTCGATTAAAAAGAAACCGAACATCCGACTTTGCGTTCACATGAATGGTGATGTTGTCAAACATCATTATTTTGAAATTTGGGTTCTTGAAATCATAAAATTCTGGAAGAAGAAGAAGAAGAGATGGAAACGAAAGAAAAAACCTTTGAGAATGAAGAAATATATATGGTACGGAACAGTCGAGGTTTTTTGCAACTGTTTCCATTATTCCCGCATGATGTGAACGCGACCGAGACATTTACGAAATGAAAATTAATACCGAAGTTGTCGAGCATCTGTTCACACAAGTTGTTTGGCTGGACGAGCCACCCAAGTTTAAAAAAAAAATTGAAATCCATCCAACATGTTGGTCCAGCGGTTGTTTTTGTGTTCACTTGATCGAACATTGATGGTAAACGATCCAGCTGTCGAGTATATTTGTCCATGTGAACCCCCCTATTTATTAAATCGGTTTGATCAATTTATCTACTTCAATTTATAACGGTTTTCAAAAATATATAAAAAACGAAAATTACAGTAAAGAGGTTTTCTCAGAAAAAAAAGTTCTATAGCTTCGTAGCTGCACTTTGATGAAACAAGTATTAATCTAATTAAAATTTATCTGATTTCAGTTGGTCAAGTAAATAATGTTCTAGATATTGAACACAAGATTTCTGTTCTAGCCCTTGCAATCAACAATATCTCCATTCATATGTAATTACGGACTTGTACCGTGTTGCCAGCCTGGACCATATATGTGCGGAAAGAGATATCCCCCACCGGTTGGTAGTATAAGAGCCTTACCTGGTCAAGCGGAGTTTGGTGCATACCCATGGCAGGCTGCATTACTTACTTCTGGAGATGTTTATTTGGGTTCAGGAGCTCTTATCGATAGAAGGCATATTTTGACTGCTGCACATAAAGTTTTAAATCTTCCGTAAGTTTGTTTTCTTACGATTGGCGTGATATTTATAAACGATTTTTTTTTACAGTACTTCCTCATACAAGGTGCGGCTTGGTGAGTGGGATGCTGCTTCTACTAGGGAAATTATTCCAGCTGAAGATATTAATATTGCCACTGTTTATATCCATCCAAATTTTAACAAGGACAATCTTCAGAATGATATTGCCATTCTGAGATTAAGTAGTTTTGTGAACTTAGGCCAAAAATCAACAATTGGTACGGTGTGCCTTCCTACAGGATCATTTGTTGGACAGAGGTGTTACGTGGCTGGATGGGGAAAAAATGACTTTGGACAGACCGGAGTATATCAAGCAATTCAGCGTGAGGTTGATGTACCCCTAGTTACTAATGCGGCATGCCAAACTGCTTTGCGAAATACAAGGCTGGGACAAAATTTTATACTGAATGACAATAGTTTTATTTGTGCGGGTGGAGAGAATGGAAAAGATGCATGCACAGTGAGTAATATATTATATCAGTATATACAGTGTTCCAGAAAATTCCTGGTATATCATACATTTTAAGTCATAATGCTTAAAAAAATTCCACAACATGAAAAGGAACCACAAGTGGTATATCAAAATTAAATAAATAAAAATCAGTTTTGTTCCACAAAAGTCATGGTATACGAACACCTACCAAAATGTGAACAAGAATCTCAGAATATTTTTTTTGTGATTAGAAATTACGATTTTCAAATTAAGCTGGATAGCCTTCCAATATAATAATGACTTTTACTCTGTTATTCATTTAACTGACTAAGTTTTCAGTGAAAAGTTGTTCAATGTTCTACCATTCTTCGATTGTCTGCTTCTTGTAGTTTGCAATTTATTTATTAGATTTAGATTAGATTAGATTAGAATTGATTTTATTCATAATTAATGAAATTAATATAACATTTTAATATCAAACAAAATCATTAGACATGGCTATCTGCCGTCTGCCGAATTGACTATTTATATACTTTTACAATATTATTTATTTTTTAAATTTTACTTTAAATTTTATAATTAGCGTTTTTAATTTATTTTAATTAACAATTATCACATAATAATAAGAATAAAAATGTGTTTCATCAAAAAAGTCCTTGTAAGATTCTATTTCGATATCTTAAAGCAATTGTACAGAACTGATACAGTTTAGAAACATTCATTTGATTTAATTCGAATATGACTCAATGGTTAGAAAATCTTTTCCAAAGATACATCTTCTCGTTTCTCTTAGAGTAGGACACTTTCCCAAGAAATGCACAACGTCTTCCCTCTCCATCCTGTTGCATATATTACAGATGACTGGAAGATCTGCTCTGGGAGGTATATAGTTCAGGTTTAGAATTTCAGCTCGTAGTTTGACCATCAATTATATTTCCCTGACACCAAGCTCATCACGGAAGTAGTTTAACTGCTGCAAATTGTGGTTAAGCTGGCAGTAGACCGTACGATGTAAGGAGTTTGAAGCTTCATCCATGTACTTGGTTCTAGCTGCTTCATCTACCTTGGAAATAATTTGGTACATGTCCTTTTTTTAATTTGGAAAGGTCCTCGACATTACAAACCAAATTAATTCCACAATTTTCTGCCAATTCAAGCCATTCGCGATACCATCCACTCCTTGAATTGATAGCCTTAAGAGCTGCTATTTTGGGTAAACGATAGTCTGCCAAATTTTAGCTTCTAATTATGTGATCCACTTGCAGTTTAAATGTTTTCACAAAAAGTGGAGAAATTCCCGTTTCTAGCATTATGACATAGTTCGGTGTGTTGGCCGGAAAATAGAATGCTCGTTTAATGTAGAAGCGCAATAGCTTTTCAACCATCTCATAATATTTACTTCTCCAAGTTTGTGCAGCGTTAAGCATAATGGATTCTGCTACCGTTTCAAAAATTTTGTATTTGCTACTATGAGCCACAGATTCGTTCGTGAAACATCTTTTCCATGTGAGATTTATCGCCATTTTCGCTTTATTAAGCTTTTCACTAAAGTGTTTCTCCATACTTAAGTTCTTCGTGAAGGTAACTCCTAAGTACTTAAACTCTTTAACCACTTCAATCAATTCTCCATTGAATTTCCACTTTTCGTTTGCGCAATTTCTCCCTCCATGTTTTTAAAGATCATCACTTTCGACTTCTCTAAATTGACAATTAATCCCCAACGTTTGGAATATTCGTGTATCCGATTAATCATTAGTTGAAGTAATTCTGGAGTATATGCGAGCAGTACAATGTCGTCTGCAAATAGCAGAGCTTTAATCAGCGTCCCCGCATAAACAATACCTCCAGTCAACCAGTCGATTAGATCCTCTATGAATATTGCAAATAAAAGCGGGCTTAGTGTGCAACCTTGCCTAACCCCTGATGCAAATTGGAACCAATCAGACTTTTCTTCACCATTCCACACAGCAGCTCGAGTGCCTTCATATATGATCAATTAGTCTGCCAAACTTCAGAGACATTCCTTTTTCGAACAGCTTATAGATTATCGATTTACGATCCACAGTATCGAACGCAGCTTTGAAGTCAATGAAGAACACGTAGAGTTTTTGTCTTGGTCTAAGAATGAATCTGCAATACTCCTCAGCACAAATATATGATCAACAGTTGAATACCCTTGTCTAAAGCCAGCTTGAAATTCTTTTAATTGTTTATTTTCTTTTATCCATGTTGACAGTCTTCGTTGCATTATTGCGGTAAATATTTTATAGGATGCATTAAGAAACGAAATTCCCCGATAATTTGCTGGATCCGATGCACATCATTTCTTGTATATAGGAAAAATCAGTGCTTCCTTGAACTGAAGAGGTATCACGCCTGTTACAAGAGAGCTAAACTTTCAAAAAGGCCGCTATTCGCATATTTATAGAATTCAGCTGGTATTCTATCAGACCCTGGTGCTTTTCTATCTTTAAGGCCCTCAGCTGCCAGTTTCACCTCATCCGGAGGTATTCGTTGATCAAGGATTTGATTTTCGACTCCTGGAGCAGAATAATGAATGACAACCCGGTTCATAACTGGATTAAGAAGCATATTGAAGTGCCGCGATAAAACATCAGAATTAAGGTGTCGACCAATTGTGTATTGTACACCGTTAAGTTTCCATGCCAATTGCCAAAATTCAGCCGAATTTCTGCAGCTCGCCAGATTTTGGGCTTCCATTTCAAAATATATTTTCTTTTTGTGTTTGCATAGCTCTTTAAACAACTTGTTTGCTTCCATGTATTGTTTTTTGTTGAAATTACTGCTGTTGCGCTGGAAAATTCGCAACCACGAAAACGATTTCTGCCTTGTATTTAGGCACTCACTATCAAACCATGGTTCGTCAAATAACTTAGTTCCTTTTCTCTGCTAGTTCGAAATAGGATATGCTGTTTTAATCACATTTTTTAGTTGATCAAAGTTGGCTATTTCTTGATTTCTTAGCAAGTTTTCTAAGTTCTCTCGACAACTGTTTCCTTTTGCCTCTGACCACGCTAGTTTAGGAAGTAGCGTCATGTTCCGTTCATCCTCGCTCATAAAACTATCAAGTTGAAAAGAAACAATTATTGGAAGGTGATCTGAATAAGGTAACTGTCCAATTTCAAAGTCTGTGACGTAAGACTTGCAATCTCCACCAATTACACTAAAATCTATAACAGATGTTCCTTGCCGTCCCACAAAGGTAAAGTCTCCATTTTCGTCCATATTACTAGTTCCATTTTGAATTCTCAAGATAAAAGAGTTGCACAGTTCTAGTAATTTTTTACCCCGTGGGTTGCAAATTTTGTCTTTAGACTTTCTTGTAATTCCAGCCAAAATATTTTCCGTACCTTGCTCCTCTCCTATTCTTGCATTCATATCACCAATAACAATTACATTTGAGTTTCTCTTCGTGGAAAGCATCTCCTGAAGTTTCTCAAAATTTGAATCCCAGGATGTACAATTTATATACGTGGGCAATATCCAAAAACTTTTTTATCGAATTGCATACTAAGATAGGTAGTTTCTGTATAAGTTCTAAATTCACATTTAATATTATTTTGTATATTCTTTTTATAACCCAAATAACAACCTCCGCTAGCTCTTCCCATTGAATGAGCTCTCGTTGCAGGGATCCACACGAATTCGTTATTACTTAATTTATTTTCACATAAAGAATAATTTTGTTCAGTTAAAAATGTTTCGTACAAAAAAATAAACTCAAAATTATTTATTTATTATTAATGCTTGCACATTATTAAATGAGGAAACATCATAGTAGAATCGCAATCTATGCTGGGAATTTGGAAAGACCACTTCTGTAAACTCTATAACGATGATGACGAACCCATCATGCAGTAGCCTTTTACCGGGCACGATGATAGCCAACTATTCCGTGAACCCGACCTAGAAGAAGTGAAAACGGAAATATCACGGCTGAAATCCAACAAAGCCGCTGGAGCAGGTGATCTAGTTGCTGAGCTGTTCAAAACAGCAGACGATGATTAAAGTAGATAGGAGCATGCACCAAATAACCATAAGATATGGTCGGAAGAATGCATGCCCGATAAATGGAACCCAATCCTGAAAAAGGAAGATCCTCTAAACTGCGCCAACTACGGAGGAATCAGCCTATTTAGCATCGCCTACAAGATCCTCTCTGCCGTAATATGTGAACGTCTGAAGCCTTTCATCAACAATCTGAGAGAAAACAAGATTTTTGACCCTAGATGTAGCCATATACCAGCCCCATACCATTACACATCCATTAGTCCAGTAAATAGAGCAATATTTCTAGTGATCAAATGGAAAAAAATAGAAGCAAGCTGAAATTTTGCAGGTCGTTTCCGGTATATGTAGTGAACTCAAATCCAAAATGGCGACCACCTACCCCTTGCAGCAGCGTAGTTAGGGGTGGATTTGCACTGTCACGCCCACTTTTGCTCTATTTGCGTTTCTTGGAAACGGCTTGAACGATTTGGATGAACTTTTCTGTATTCATTCTTATAAGCAAGGAAAAAATAAAAAAAATGTATTTTCTAAAATCCGCCCACTGACACGCCCACTTTTCTTAAATCTTTGTTACTCAGAAACGGCTCCAACGACTTGAATGAAATTTTCAGGGTTTGTTCCTTTAAGCCAGAAAAATGTTTTAAAAATGCTTTTTGTAAAATCCGCCTACTGCCACGACGCGACCCGGATGGCCCTAAGCAATACAGACCTCCAGTTCGATACATGGCCAACGCCCTGGAAGAAGAATGCGCAGAAATGTTGCCAGATCAAATAGAAGCGATCCAGTACGGAACGGCTCGTCCAAAACCGAATAGGGTCGTGAACGAGTCCAGAACGCTAGTATGCTGGAACTGCAAAGAAACCGGACATACCCATGTGGATTGCCCATCCACCACTAGAATGGTTTTTTGCTATCGGTGTGGACTAGAAAAGGTGGTTACCCCAAAGTGTCCGACATGTAACCCGGGAAACTTAGCCAGGAACGTGGGAGTTCGGGGGGAATCGCGTTCGACACAAACACCCTCAAACCATGCGAACTAAACTTAGAAAACGAATCCGATAACAAAAATATTAGGATATTACCGAGGAAGGAGCTTAATAAAGAGGTAAAAATTAATAACGAGACTGAAACCCCAAGAAAACCCGTACACATTCGAATAAGGGAGTATTATGAAGCTCGAGATAGGATTTTCAACGGAAGTAAAAGACAAGTAACTAAGAAAATAGAAAAGGCTAGGATTAGGTTCGACGTAAGAAAGAAACTTAAAAAGAACATAGCAGCCTCCCTCATAGCGACCGACCCAAGACCATACGCTAAAGTTCTTATCGCTGGTAAGGAACGGTTCGGATTGTTAGACAGTGGAGCAACTATAAGTGTTTTAGGGAAAAACTGTTTAGATTTTATTGAAAATAATAAATTAAAATATCAGCCTTATAATTCAGGAGTGAAAACAGCTGATGGTAAGAGTCAGGAGATTATAGGAAAGGTCGAATTAGTGGTTAGGTACAATTCCATTGAACGCCCCATAGTATTCTTTTTGGTTCCTAGCTTAGACCAGGAAATGTACTTGGGAATAGATTTTTGGAAAGCGTTCCAAATCGCCCCACAAATTGTAAGCTCTCTATCAGAGAAAGCACCCGTTGCCAATCCGGAATGTGCGCACAATCTTACGTATGAACAGCAACAAGTCCTAGAGGAAGCAAAACTAAAGTTTTTGGATTATGATCACCACGGATTAGGGAAGACGGAGCTAACAGAGCATGTCATCGATACCGGAGACTCGGTCCCGGTGAAGCAGAGACACTACCCTGTCTCTCCAGCGGTACAAGCATTATTGTACAACGAATTAGACCGGATGCTAAAGCTAGGCGTTATCGAGGAGAGCGAGAGTCCTTGGTGCTCGCCGGGGGTACTTATAAAGAAGCCAGGCACAGACGGAACCATTAAGTACCGTTTCTGCCTGGACTCTCGTAAGGTCAACGCGCTAACCAAGAAGGACGCTTATCCTCTCCCCCATATAGACATGCTTATCAGTCGGTTGAAGGAAACCCATTTTATTTCCAGTGTAGACCTAAAAGAGGCATTCTGGCAAATACCGCTGGAGAGGGAGAGTCGTGAGAAGACTGCGTTTGCGGTACCGGGGAGACCCTTGTACCAGTTTACGGTTATGCCCTTTGGGTTTTGCAATGCAGCCCAAAGGTTATGCCGTTTAATGGACAAGGTGATCCCTGCACGACTGCGGGAAAGGGTGTTCGTGTATTTGGATGACCTGCTTATTTGCTCCCCTGATTTCGAAAGTCATGTCCAATTGTTGAGTGAGGTGGCTGAGTGCCTAAGAAAAGCAAATCTCACCATCAACGTAAAGAAATCCAAGTTCTGCTTCGAGGAGTTGAAGTACTTGGGTTTCATCGTTGGTGGTGGGAATTTGAAGACTGATCCGGCAAAGATTGAAGCCGTTATTAATTTCCCTGTGCCCAAAAACGCGAGACAGGTTAGGAGCTTCCTCGGACTAGCGGAGTGGTACAGGCGATTTATTAAAGATTTTTCAGGTTTGACTGCACCTCTAACTGACACTTTGAAAAAGAAGTCACAAAAGTTCGAGATGACAGACGGCTGCAAAACTAGCATTCGAACAGTTGAAAGTAGCTCTTACTACAGCCCCGGTTTTATCCCGACCGGATTTCACAAAAAAGCTCTATATTCAATGTGATGCGTCAGACACCGGTGTAGGAGCCGTTTTATTTCAAAAACATGAGGAAGGTAAGGAGTCTCCCATAGCGTTCTTTTCGCAAAAATTAAACAAATGCCAGAAGAATTACTCGGTGACCGAGAGAGAGTGTATGGCCGCCGTAATGGCGGTGAAGAAGTTCCGGCCCTATGTCGAGGGCATGGATTTTACGGTGATAACCGACCACTCAAGTCTGAAGTGGTTGATGACTATGAAAGACTTGAGTGGCCGGCTGGCTCGGTGGAGTCTAGAGCTCCAATCATATGTCTTCGACATAGAGCACCGGAAGGGAGCACTTAACGTCGTCCCAGATGCTCTCTCTCGGGCGCATGTCGATGCCCTGACCTTAGATTCAGCAGCTCCTATCGTTGATCTGGAGTCAGCAGAATTCAACTCCGAGGAGTATCGGGATTTGCGAAAAACGATTCAGGAGCACTCTGAGACCTTACCCGACTTAAAGGTAGAAGACGGGTTCGTCTACAAACGTATGATGTCCCAAACTCGTGATGTCCCCCTTTCAGAACACTCTTGGTGTCTTTGGATACCCGCTAATCTAACCAACGACCTAATAGAAAAATCACATAACCCTCCTCAAGCAGCACATGGAGGCATAGCCAAAACTTTGCATCGTCTGCGTCAATTCTATTTTTGGCCGAATATGACTGTTCAAGTGCGTCAATTTGTGTTAAACTGTGATGTCTGCAAGCAGTCCAAATCGTCCAACCAAATATCTCGTCCTCCGATTGTTAGTAACTATTCTTGTGAACGTCCTTTCCAAAAACTCTACATGGATTTTATAGGCCCTTATCCCCGCTCCAAAAATGGAAATAACTGTGTTTTTGTCGTCCTTGACCACTTTTCAAAATTCGTCTTCTTGAAAGCTTTACGTGCAGCAAAGGCCTGCCATATCATAAAATATCTCCGAGAAGAGATATTCAACACTTTTGGTGTTCCCGAAGTTATACACTCGGACAACGGGAAACAATTTACTTCCAATGAATTTCAAAGCTTTTTACGTAACCTAGGTGTAAGACACTTCAAAACTGCGAATTACTCGCCCCAGTCCAACGCGTCCGAAAGGGTCAATCGGACTCTGCTAGCGGCCGTAAGATCGTATCTCCAAGAAGATCAACGGGACTGGGACCTTCATCTTAGCGAGATAGTGGCGGCATTGCGAAGTTCGGTGCACTCTTCAACCGGAGTGTCACCGTACTTTGCGGTGTTCGGCGTGAATATGCTAATAGACTGTATTTGATTACAAGTGACAAGTCGTCAAGTGTTCGAAGAGTCGGGTTGTGTTGTGCGTGTACAGTGCTTTTGTCTAGTTTTTCATTTAATGTCCCGTCCATGTCCCTCGCGTCCATTTAACCATAAAAACCAACAATAATAAACACTAAACAAAAAACTTAAAACCAAACATAAAAATAATACCTACCAAAAAAAGCAAACAAACAACAATAAAAAAAAATATCGAAACCACATACAAACAACAATAGAAACGCAACAAGCAACAAAAACAAATAATAAAATAATAAAAAAAAAAAAAAGAAAAAAAAATGCACCCACAAAAAAAGGCTTAAAAATACCCGCTAGCCACAAGAGCACAGTAAGTACATAACCCAACCATCCCGTTCTCCTCGTTTCCCCGTCGTACAATTGCACGGCTTATCATTGTACATTACATTGCATTGAGCTTTTTTTTGCTCATTCAATGTGTGCACATGATGTGTCGTCAATAACAGATGAATAGAGATTAGCTGTTTGAATTCCAGGGTCGGATCGATTCACGCTGCCGTCAAGGCATAACACTGACAGTGGCGCTGAATCGTAAAGATTTCTTGTGTTCAATTCAGTAACTCTCTTAGATCTTGTCTGTTTTGGTCTTTTTTTTTTTTTTAACTTGCAATGATTGATAATTTCAGAGTCGATTATTGCAATATTCGTGGGCTAAGAATTAATTTTCTTGCTTTGTATATCCACACTGTTTCGAACAGGCCAGCTGTACTGGCACTGAGTGAAACCCAAGCAGGTGAGAATTCCGATCCTACTGAATTTCTCATTCATGGGTATAGCTTAGTGCCATTATTCTCCCTACACCATGGTCTTGCCGTTTACATTAGGAATGATGTAGTTTATCAATTCCTCCCACAATATGGACACTGCTCCGACCCTTTCTTCAATATTATGTGGTTCAAGTTCACCGTAAATAAGCACATCATTCACTATTGTTTTCTTTATCGAAGCCCAAATTTGGACAGAGCTTCAACTTCTCGCGAATTTGACGCTCTGTCTGACTCCATCCAAAGAATTGTATCCTTATATCCTCACACTGAAATCGTTATTACGGGCGATTTCAATGTACACAATTCTTCGTGGCTTCTCCATTCGGGCCAGACAACACCCGAAGGAATGTGTGCTGAAATCTTTGCTGAGTTTAACCACCTTACTCAGCTTGTCACTGAGCCTACTCGAATATCGGATATCGATGGCCAAGCGGAAAATACTCTTGACTTGTTCCTTACATCTGACCCTGATAAATACACTATCAGTGTATTAACGCCTCTAGGCAGATCTGACCATAGTATCATATCTTCAAATTTCTCGTGTCAAACTAATCCAGTTAAAGAAAGAGCTCCGAAGAGAACCGTATGGCAATACGAGAAAGCCAACTGGGACGGTCTCAATAGCTTCTTCCGGATCTTTAACTGGTCACTATGCTTCCTCGATAGTGACGTAGACTCCAGCGCAGATATGATTACTAATATGATTATTTTGGGAATGAAAACTTTTATCCCGAATAGGGTTAAAAGTATCAAACCCAAGGAAAAATCATGGTTCGATTCAAGCAGTAAAGAGGTTATCAGGGAAAAAGAAGTAAAGTTCCGGTGTTATAGAGCCAACCCAACTGAGGAAAACCGGAACAAGTTTAAACAAGCCAGGAAGGCCTGCAATGCCCATATTCGACGGACAAAGTTTTTGCATGACCAAAAATTAAGCCAAAAAATACTGCAATGTCCCAAAGGCAGTAAGAATTTTTGGTCATTTGTTAAAAATATGAAGAATTCTTCTTCTTCCTCGGTCCCTACGCTCGTTGACAATGACACTCCAGTTGTTAGCTCGCTCGCGAAAGCTAACCTTTTTGTTAGGCAGTTCGCTGCTAACTCTTCGCTGCCAGATAGTGTCATGACTCCGCCTGTTCTTGAGCGCGTCAATGATTCCATGAGACAAATCTTCTTTCGCACTCGAGCTGTGGCGAGAGTCCTAAAGGATCTCAACATACATAAATCCGCTGGTCCGGATGGTATCCCCGCTATTATTCTGAAGAGGTGTTCTTCCACGCTGGCAAAACCCTTGCGTAAGCTTTTCCATCTATCCTATTCTTCTGGGCTCGTTCCGAGCACTTGGAAAACAGCGTTTGTCCAGCCAATTGCAAAAAAAGGCGAATCTTCTTCTCCCTCCAATTATCGTCCGATTGCACTTACGTCCCTTCTTTCTAAGGTCATGGAAACGCTGATAAACTATCAGCTTAAGAAATATCTCGAAGACCGAAAGCTTCTTAATGACCGGCAGTACGGCTTTCGCAGCAACAGGTCCACTGGTGATCTGATGGTTTATCTCACCGAACAGTGGAACAAATCTTTGCATCGTTTTGGAGAAAGTAAGATTGTTGCACTTGATATTTCAAAGGCATTTGATAAAGTCTGGCATCTTGCTCTTTTATCGAAAATGCGTGCTTTCGGTATCGATGAATCCCTTCTTCGTTGGATTAGAAACTTTCTTTCGAACCGTTCAATACAAGTTGTATTGGACGGTTTCAAGTCTGAAACCCACAATATAAACGCTGGTGTGCCCCAGGGCTCCGTTTTGTCTCCAACCCTCTTCCTCATTTTCATTAATGATCTCTTGTCTGTAACTTCTAATCCAATAAACTGTTTCGCTGACGATAGCACCCTTAGCTTTTCTTATTCGTTTCCAGACTCACATCCCTCCTCTTCGGATGTGGAAATGGAGCGGCAAAATATGATAAGCTCATTAAACTCTGACTTAAACAGCATTGTACAATGGGGAATTAAAAACCGCGTAGAGTTTAATGCTTCGAAAACTCAATGCTGTCTTGTATCGTCGAAGCGAGATATACCCCCCTTGCCACTGTCCATGAGTGGCACTTGCATCAACGAGACCGAACATCTCGAGATTCTCGGTATGTGCATCACAGACCACCTCTTGTGGAACGAGCACATATGCGATGTCGCCAAAAATGCCGCAAAATGTTTAGGTTTCTTAAGGCGATGCAAGAAATTTTTCTCCCCGTCTGATCTGGCTATTATCTATAAAACCTATATCCGCCCAAAGCTTGAGTACAATTCCCATCTCTGGGCTGGTGCTCCAGCTACTTACTTAAGCCTCTTGGATGGAATACAAAAAAGAGCTGTAAGAATGATTGGTGATAGAGAGATCACTGACTCATTCACCTCTTTAGACCACCGTCGTAACGTTGCGTGTCTCTCCTTGTTCTACCGTTACTTCTACGGTAATTGCTCTAGTGAAATAGCCAGTTGCATTCCTCCCCTCAAACAATTCACCCGTAATACTCGCGCTTCTAGGAATGCCCATCAGTTTACCCTTGAGCCCAACTTCGGACGTACTGTCAAGTATAGAGAATCATTTTTTAGCCGTACTACGCGAATGTGGAACTCTCTTCCACACTCTGTCTTTCCCAATCATTGCAATGTTCAAGAATTCAAGACCAATGTACACCGACACCTCCTTTCCAACCCCTTCCCTTCTTCCTAATGCACTCACTGTGTCTCTGGCATAAAAAGGGTATAAAAAATCCCTTGAGTGGGTGCAAATTATAAAAAAAAAATGCATGGTAGTGGCTATGAGCTGGCTAGAAGACTAAACGTCTTAGAAGACGGAGAAGTGACCAATCTCTCGCGACAAAACAGGTTACAACTGCTTCGAGCCAAGCTCAAAGAGTCTCTTCATCAAGCAAATGAAAGAAGTGCAAAAATATATAATACCCGAACCCGAAAAATAAATTATGTGCCTGGTCAGGAAGTGTACAAGCGTAACTTCGTTCTGAGTGATGCTTAAAAGCGACTCTCGGCGAAGTTATGCCCAAAATTCACGAAATGTCGAATCCTCAAACGAATCGGAAATAACATGTACGAGGTAGAAAATTTATCTGGGAAAAAGATCGGCGTCTTTCACGCGAAGGACCTAAAACAGTAGAGTGTCCTAAATAAATCTCAAATCTGTGTCCAGCGATTTGCTTCACCTTCACCAACACGTAGGTTCAATTCCAGGTGTGCTCTAGGGTTAATCTCGATGAAGTGGTACTCGACGGTGACCCTTCACCTGTTAGATCTATGAAAGCATTCTAATATCTGTGATCTGACAACACAAAAGTTAGCCCATTATTCAAAACAGCCTGTGATATTTAGAACCTAAGTTATTTATTTAAAAACGTGATACGCCTCATCTGTGATATGCTCGTAAGACTGATTTTCCTTTTTGATTACCCCTCCTAGCTGTGATAAAGCCGAAGGCTCCGTAAATTTCTTGCCCCAAACTCCTATTGCATGTTATTTATTTATTTATTTATTTATTTGCTTTGCTAAACAGATTCAGTACCGTTGATTATATTGCCACCCTTCATACATGTCTGTAGCATCTCTATAGACGAAATACTGCAAACACAATCGCAATGCGCACTCGATGAATTTCGCTTCCCTTACCTACCCTTTTTGACGATTTAAGTGTGAAAGTTCAATGACCTCAGAAAAAAAAACAAATGTTCTAATCGCAAGTCCAGCGAATATGGTTACTTTTATTGCCTTACGCTTGTCCCCGAATAAATGAAAAACTTAAACTAAGTGTGTTTCACATACTTAAACTAAGGCCTTAAAACTAATAACTTAAAATGATAAATCAAAGACCAAGTGTACCTGTAATACTCGGGTGCTGGTGTTTGTCAGTTCTCCGTGTATTCCTGATGTTGTGCCCGGCTTGTTGGTCGTGGGTTAATCCCCACGTATTGGGGGGCGTAGCAACAGATAGCAGCCTTCACCGTCTCTGTTGTTTCTTTAGGAACTTCCAGATTCGGAGATTTGTTATGGCTGCGAGCAAATAAAAGAATGATAATTATAGTTTTTGGTCGGTTTTTATTATTGTGTTGTAAGGCAAAATGATACTTAGGTTAGGTATTTGTTTGTCTGAAGTCGAGGGTCGGTAGGCAGCAGGCAGGTCCAGGAAAACGGGCTGAAAATATATCAGGAAATGTTAGGGAGGTGCAATTCAACAAATAGAAATCGGAAATAAACTTAGCATTTTGCGTGCAAGACTGGAGTTGACTTCCGAATCGTCCGTCCTGCCGGTGTTGTATGTCCAGGAAAGGGGGCGGCTGAAAAGAAAAAAAAAACATTATGAAAGGTTGGGGAGATGAAAATCAAATAGAAGGGAAAGGGAAAGATACTTAGCTTCAGCCTTGAAGACCGGAGTGGACTTCAGAAGAATCACGTTTGACCGATGTTTGTTGTCCAAATTGTGGGACCGGCTCGAGTGCTCGTCTGCTTCGGTGAGTGGTGGTGGGTGCAACTGCAACATCCAGGAGTAATTGTTTTTTTATTCCACTTGATGGTGGAGGTACTTAAAGATTATTTTCTTTATAAAATAAGCAAAACCGACGAAAAACAAACACGCGAGATAAAGAAAACGAGAGAACGAAAAATTGCAAAACAAATTGTAGGAAGAAATTATTGAAATGTCAAATGACAGTTGTCGAGGATGTCAAACTGACAGTTGCGAACTGGAGTTAGATATATACAAAGTTCGTTGAACTAAATTAGCTGGGAGCCTGCGATTCGTCGATCGAGGATGATCCGATGATGAGGCGATGGATTAGGATTATGTGTGTGATTTTGTTTTTGTTGGATTAGGTTAATTATTGGTAGAAGAGATTAGAATTGGACTATTGGCGGTCAGAACAAGTTTGTCCAGTGCATTAGTCGGACACACCAGGATTGTGTTGAGCGATATTAAAAGTTTGCTAAGCGCAGTAATTTATAGAGAAAAATCAGATCCTTAGAAAATTTGAGTCCGGGAATTAAGAGAAAAAATCAAAATTTTTGGAGATTCGTGTTTCAAGTGAATGTCTTTCAAAGATTCTCCAGAATCAAAGAATAAGGGGTATGTTTTAGAGTTTAATTTTGTGAAGCAAAGGGTGAAAGTGCTTAATGAGTGTACTTTGTTAGGTGGATTTTTGGTGTGTGCTAGGAAGATCGAAGAATACTCAGGCCACGAAAACGCGGGAGCGGCCTAGACAACGACCGACGGCCGGCCTGAGAACCGGAGACCGACGGCAACGTGGGAAAGGCATTGGGTCCTTGGTGGACACATTAACAGGGCCTGACGAGTTCCCGGGCTCCCCAAGTAACTCCTTTAAATATTATAATTTATACGTGCAAACGCTAAGTGACGTAAGACGTCGGTGAAAGCCGATTCATCCGCCATCCGCATTGTTGTCCAATATTAAAGAAAAGGGCACACATAACCAAAATCCACCCCTCGTGTGGAGAACCAGACAACAGCGCTTAGTATTAAGGCCGAATAAGGAACATACTCTTGAAGGCCGACGGAGTGAAATTCAAAAGCGCCGACGACTGCACGACATTATTTTTTTTGTTTTGCGAATGTGCACGGAATCGCATGGGCGTGCTACCAACCTAACTTTAGTTTTTTTTTCAATTATTTATTAATTTTGCTTCATTTATTTTCTTTTATTGCTATTTATTTATTTATCTATTTATTTATAAATTTTTCAATTTATTCAATTAGTTTCATTTCGATAGGGTCTTTAGTTCATACGATCCTTTTCTATGTTAAGGTCCATGCATGTTTTTTTTATATTCATTTCAATTGTATATCTTTAGGCTTAGGTGTTTTTTTTTGTACATATTCATTAGTTTTGGTGCTGAACATCTATCGGGTTTCGGGAGCAAGGAGAGGGTTCCTCTTTAGCTGGGATCGTGAAGATCGAAGCAGCAATATTTTGCAAATCACCCTGTAAACCACCAACAAAGAGCTCTCTGTAGGTAGGGAAATAGGGGGACGCGGTTAGTAGGCCGATTGAAGGCGTTTAAGGTTTTTGTTCCGGAGCACGAGAGGAGCCTAATTTGATGCTCGGAACTTGGGAGGTTCAGGCATTTCGTTTTTCTTTTGTTTAATATTGATTTATTTTTTTTCCTTTCCTTTGTTTGATGTTAATTCATGAAATTAATTACGAAAACGAACTATTTCTTGAAATCTATGTTCAATGTTAGGGTTCTTATATGAAATTACCTTACTTGTTGTTTTTTTGTTAGAGTATCAATAAATTGTATAGATGTGAATCAAACACTTCGCCTGTTTTGTGCATTATTTCTTGGTTATTCTTTTTTTTCGAGCCTACGTGGATAGCCACTATGGTCAACTAAGGAAAGTTTTAGGGAGTGTGGACGGGTAAGCTGAACATGAACGCCCTAGCAGAAGGATGATGGGAACTTGAGTTCCGAAATCGATTGGGGAATCCGATACTCAGGCCGACTGGATTCCAGGTGGGGTGGGACAAGGCCGAGCCGCCTCGTCATCAGCGGCGTCCGGGGATGGTAAACCGAGTGGTGGCAGTGTTGTTGATTCTTTCTTGTTTTGGGTCATCTCTTATCGAATAGGCATGTTTTTGTGTGTTTTGAAACAGGTGAGGCCCTGTTGCGGCGGCAAGACCCCCCCAAATCCGACGATCTAGCCCGAGCGTTGCAAGCATGCCACAGCTGCCGTAACGGACATTCTCTCTCTTCCCTTTCTTGCCCTTGCACCCTTCCTAGTTTCGTCCTTCCCTATACCTCCCCGTCCTATCCCAAACCCTCCTATTGCCTGGTTTCAAATGGCGCCCAGACGTGTTGTCCCTGTTTATCCTTATTGGGTTGAGTCTTTTCTGGTGGAATTCGAAATTACTCGTATGTCTTAGTCAGGATGACTCTTGAGGAGGCCTAATTAATTGCGACGGGAGTTTCGGCTTCGACCAGGATAGCACCCAACACATGTTTCGTTTTGTCCCCAACCCATCTCGTGGCTGCGCTCGAGATCTTGGAAGTCTTCATACTTATGGTTCGTTAACGTAAAGTTGAAATGCGCTAGGATGCTGGAGCGCGGTTACGAGGTGGGTCTTCATGTGTCCTGTTTCAGTGTGGGTGGTGACCCGGATGGTAGCGACTCGTAAGTCTTGACTTGGATTGCCCGTTAGAATGCTACGTCAATTGCGACGAGGCGCATCCATTCGGTTGGCCACTCCCATCGAAAATTGTGTTGTCGTGTCGTTAGAAATTGTTTAGTGTTTAGGTTTGCCATGTCCCGGAAAAACAGAAGACAGAAAGCATTTTTTTAATCGGAACATCAGTCCAATCAGAAAAAAGAAAGAAAAACATATAACGTTATCTAGCCTAGTTCATGTTCGGCTTCCAGAAGCACTCCCGAATGGAAAAATAAAAAGAAATCAAAACAGAAATTAAATAAAGAATTAATACCAGTTCATTGTTGTTTACAAGTTTGTTTCCTGAATATTAAGTTTTCATCAAAACCGCTTACTAAGAACTTTATTAGGTTTAAATTCTTTAGTTAAGCATAATTATTAGGATAGTGTAGGAAAATAATTGGCTTCCTTCAACCAAAGAAGTAAGTGCCAAATTATTTTGCTAGTGTTAGTTTCATTTTGCTTAATAGGTATTAGGTAGATATAGCATACTCTCTAGTTCAGAGTCCTTGTTTTTGTTCGTTATTGATATTCCGTTAAATATCCCTCGAGGAATTTTAGGAAATATTTTTGTTTCTTAAATGCATATGTTGCAGCCAGAAGTGACAAAAGGAATAATCCTTTTGAGTGCGGAATCCGTATTAAAAGACCACGAATTTAATTTTAACTGAACTTTAATTTCTACTTGTTGTTTTTCAACTTTTTTTTAATATTAAGTTTTTGTTCTCAAATATTTGTCAGAAAATTATTATTATAAATTTTTTCTTCGGAAACAAACGTTTAACATTCTTAACGGAAATAAATATTATATTAGATATTATTGGATTATAAATATTGGTATATTTTCAACTCCAGGTAAATTATGAGCTATCGAAACATGGTCCTTCGAGCCGGATCTTATAAACGAGCTTTCTATCTTGTGCATACACAGGGTTTTTACACAAATTTTGTGAAAAATAAACAAAATGAAAAATTGCATTTTGATCGTTATGTACATATTTACTTATTATTATTATTTTTCTTATGAAGAACAAGTGCAAAATGAATCAAGATGAGGGTGAATTCAGAAACGAAATGTATTTGGACGGAAATGGAAATAGCAGCCAAAGCAGCGCAGGTATGGAAAATAAAATGTTGTTTAAAGTTAAATTCGGTGTTTGAAAGTTCCAATTCGTGTTTTCGTTGCGCTGACGAAGCTTGAATTTGGAATTTCAAGCCTGAAAATCGAAAGGAAAAGAGCTTTATGGATTATGGATAAAATCGTTTTGTGTTGTGCTGACACCATTCGATTCAGATACAAATATTTAGTGAAAGTGCGTTTGCTAAATTTTTGTTGTATGATGTTGTGCATAAAGAGCTTTATGGATCGTTGATTGTTTGGTGTTGCGCTGACACCATTGGATTTTAGGACAAAATTTTTAGTGAAAGTGCGTTTGCTAAAAATTTTGTATAATGCTGTTGTGCCAATAATTTCCTATTTTCAAGTGAAATTCGTTCATACAGAAAATTTAGGAAATTATAGGTTATTGTTGCGCTGACAATTAACTATTTTATCTTGTTTCTAGAGAATTCATATTAGTTGATTTCTTATATATTGTTATCAAGTTGCCTTCAAAGAGCAATTGCAACGCAGGCAGTTAGATTTTGGAAATTTTTGTTTTATATTATATCTTTTCTTTTAAAGGTTCGTCCGGAGCATTTGTCCGAATAACAAGAGAACATCAAGCAGAAATAGATGCTGCTAATATAATAGAGGAAGAGGTAGTTAATTTTAATTGCCAGTCATTGCCGCAACAGGTTAAAAATTTGGTACCACAATCAATGAGACTGTACCGCGACACCTTAAGACGTATTGTGAATAATCACACCAATGAGGAAATTGCTCAATGGTCAGCTGATGAAGCAACGATTCGTCTCAATCGAATTGAAGAGGCTTGGTCTAAATTTGAAGCAGAATGGCCATTGCTAGGTCAACAACAGCAACTTTCTGAAGAACAATTGGCTGGTTGCAGTGCCTTTTTAGCAGATGCTGAAGAAGAATATTTGTCCTATAAATTCAAGCTACGTAGACAAATTTCATCAATTGAGTCGGTCACAGCTCTAGCCAGACCTTTTGAAGTTTCTCCTATTCAAATTCAGATTTCAGATCCTCCTCGCATACCTAAATTCTCGGGTTTGGAAAGCGACTGGGCTAATTTTCGAGCAATATTCGAAGCAGAGGTGCACAGTAATTCTAAATTTTCCAATTCCCAAAAAATGCGACATCTCTTAGGAGCGCTACAAGGTCGAGCTGAGGCAATATACAAAAACTGGCCAATCGGTGACGGCAGTACTTACGATCAGTTATGGAAGGAACTATCCACACAATATGGCAACGAATATAATACGATTCGTGCCCATATGAGAACGTTATCAGCACTGAAGCCGTTACATCGTCCGACATGTGAAGAAATGCGAAAAATGCTTGACTCTGCACGAAATGCTTTTCGTCAATTGCAGCTATTGCTAACATCAGACATACTAGCGGAACATATGCTTCTTTACCAGCTTGAAACACTTTTGGATTCTGAAAGCCAAGTGCAATGGTCAGTACATCGATCAGCTGAAGAATTACCAACTCTCTCAGGAATGTTTCGCTTCCTTGAAATACGGGCAAGTCTTTTATCTCAGTTGTCAGAAACAGGTTCTAGTTATTGCGCACCGTCGAAGAGTGATAAGCATTATGAAAGTAGTGAAAATAATCAATCTCGAATAACTGTGAGAAGCAAAGAGCCTCTTCCGAATTGCGACCTTTGTATAGGTCAACGCCATTGGCCATATCATTGTGCCAAGTTTAAAGGTTTATCTATGGCTGACAGATTAAAATACACAACAAAACACCGGCGTTGTATAAATTGTTTCAGTGCAAGACATTATTCATTAAAATGCCCAGAAAAACCTTGCCCAAGGTGTAAAGTCAAGCATAACAGCGTACTGTGTCCAAAGAACTTTAACATTGGCTCCCCTGTTGAGACACTTATGGTTTTACAGGGAAATGTTGATAACAAGAGAATCTCTGGTGAGAATGTCACGTCACTTCATGATAAAAATTAGCAATTAATGACAACTTCAAGACATAGTCACTTCAGTAAGTCCATTAAGCCACTAGAAATAAATAAGAAGGGAGAAAAAATATCGTCTGCATTACTAGCCACAGCTATAGTACGTATTGAGCTTAACGGCCAGGTTTCCACACCCTTGCGTGCATTGTGTGATACTGGAGCTCAAATTAATTTCATAAGTGACAATGCCGTTCGTTCACTAAAATGGCCAACACAACAATGCAGCATTCGAATCCATGGAATTGGTGATGCACCTGAGAAGTCTCACTCAAGGAAATTAACATGTCAGCTGCTATCTAGAATGAGTAATATATCAATACAAACTATTGATCTGATAGTTGGGCCAAACTTGTCAAAGCTGTGGTTGCCAGGTCAACAGATTCCAGAAACTGTCATTCCTTCAGAAGTATTACCGAATTTAGCTGATCCTGGTGCATGTGTACCTTCTACAATCGACATTTTGCTTGGTGCGGGTGTATGGGCTGCAGTGATACGTGATGGTAGTATTGTAAGTCCACAAGGAATTGCATTTCAACCTTCAACTTTAGGCTGGTTGATGTATGGTGGAGGATCAAGTTCATTTGGTGACTTAACCAATGTCATTGGTGTAACGGTGGCAAATGAGCCACAATTGGATCAAATGTTACGGCGGTTTTGGGAAACTGAAGAAATTGAAGTAGCACGAATCCGCACAGCTGAACACGAGCGATGTGAAGATATCTTCATGAAGAAACATCTCCGCCTTCCTTGTGGTCGCTTTCAGGTTGATATACCATTGCGCGAAGGTATCGATCAAATACAACTTGGTTCATCAAGAGCAATGGCATTACACAGGTTTCTTCAGTTAGAACGCCGTTTCAAGCGCGATCCAGAATTAAAGGTAAAATATTTTGCAGCCATTAATGAACTGCTATGTGCTGGTCAAATGAAGCTAGCAGATCGTCCACCAAATGAATTATATTACTATATTCCGCATCATCCAGTGCTGAAAAAGTTTCGTATAGTGAACGATGCATCATGCAAAACTGATCGCGGTATTTCACTTAACGATGTGCAATTAGTGGGCGAAAAACTACAGAATAACTTGGCTGATTTAATTATGCGCTTCAGATGTCATCCAGTTGCTGTCACTGCTGACATTAAAAAAATGTACTTGCAGGTGCGCATCAATCCTAAGCAATGGGACCTGCAACGAATCTTTTGGCGACCAGATGCAAATACCTCAATAAAAGAATACTGGCTTACAGTGGTTACGTTTGGGTTATCCTCAGCACCACATTGTGCTGTACGCGCGATGATTCAAGGTGCACGAGAAGCAAAAGCACAACATCCAATAGGTGCAGAAGTGGTAGAACACGACTTTTATATAGATGATTGTCTTACCGGTGCAGACACTGATGCAGAAGCTCGCCAGTTGAGTGAAGAAATAGACAAAGTGCTGCGATCATCTGGGTTTGTATTAGATAAATGGCAGTCAAATAGGCCGAATGTAGTACCAATTTGTGAACAAGGGGCTCTAGATCTTGGAGAGTTTGAAGACACTACAGTTTTAGGATTACGATGGCTACCAACAACAGATGAGTTAATGTTCAAATTCAAGCTTCATCCACTTTTAGAAGTGAAAGAAGCAACCAAACGAAAATTGCTTAGTCGAATTGCGAAAATTTTCGACCCAAATGGATACATAGGTCCAGTGGTGGTAAAAGCGAAAATATTGATGCAAAAAATTTGGAGCGCAAATATTGGATGGGATTCTTTTGTACCCGATAGTATCTATCGAGAGTGGCGAAGTTTCGAACAGCAGTTGCCACTTGTTACCGAAATCCGATTGCCAAGATGGTTAGGAATCAAAAACGATCGTAATATCTCATTGCATGGGTTTGCTGATGCATGAATAGTGGCATACGGAGCTGCACTTTATGTGCGTGTAGAAACAAAAGATCAAATCGATTGTACTCTCATTGCAGCTAAATCTCGGGTTGCACCTTTAAAAACAATTACAATACCCCGATTAGAACTTTCTGCAGCACTAATGCTCAGCGAATTAGTAAGGACATTTAAGAAGACAGCAAAACTTCAATATGTGAAAACTACATTATGGTCTGACTCTCAAATCGTGCTAGCCTGGCTTAAAAAAGATTCTGCAACACTAAAGATTTTTGTTAATAATCGAATTCAGAAAATTCAGCAGCTCACAGCAGATACGGAATGGTGCTACATCTCTTCAATTGAAAATCCGGCTGATCAATTAAGCCGAGGAACTTCCGTTGCTCAGCTGCGGGATTCAAGACTTTGGTGGAATGGTCCTTTATGGCTACGTCAGCCATCTATCCATTGGCCAAACTATCAATTAAAGACAACATCTATTGAAGATTCAGAAATTGCAAAAGAAGAGAAGTTTAACGACAGGGATTCACATTTCAGACAGTGTCACAAAGAGTTAGCATTGATGAGCGTGACCTTGCGTGGTGTTAATCTTCTTGAACGTGCTTCAAAAATGTTTCAGCTGTGTCGACTCTCTGCATGGCTTTTTAGATTTATGCATAATATACGAGTGAAAAAAGAATATCGTTGGAAAGGTCCTTTATCGAATGAAGAGATCAAGACAGCTCAAGAATTCTGGGTTCATGAAGAGCAGCAGTTATACTACTCTAAGGAGATTAAAGCACTAAAGAATGAACACGATAAAAAGATTGATCCGCTAAGCCCAATTGCCAACTGCACTCCTTGGCTAGATAACAAGGGGCTGCTGCGATTAGGTGGTCGATTAGGTCGAGCACCGATTCCAATAGAGCAAAAATATCCCATTCTTCTACCTGATGTCAGTCCTCTGGCAAAATTGGTGATAAGAGAAGCTCATGAAAGGTCTCTACATGGCGGGCCTAACGAAACTATGGCTTTTGTTAGGCGCAGATTTTGGATAACAAATCTCCGCCGTGCCGTTCGAAAACATAATTGGGATTGCGTGATATGCACACGGCACAGGCACCAAGCAACAACACAAATGATGAGTGAACTTCCTACAGATCGAGTGACACCATGTAGACCTTTTAGTCACGCGGGAGTTGATTATGCTGGGCCATACTTGCTAAAAGCACGTGTAGGTCGTTGCAACATAATCGAAAAGAAGTACATCGCAATATTTGTTTGCATGGTTACTAAGGCGGTCCATTTGGAATTAGTTGAAAGTCTATCAACAGCAGATTTCATCCAGGCTTTTTTAAGATTCACCAGCATTCGAGGTGCCTGCTTACGTTTGTGGAGTGACAATGGTAAGAACTTCGAAGGTGCAGCGATTGAACTCAAGAAAATGCTTCGAAGTTGGAATGAAATGGATATGTCAAAAGCATTGCAGAAATATGGCACTGAATGGCGATTTATCACGCCAGCTGCACCGCATCAAGGCGGGCTTTGGGAAGCTTGCGTCAAGTCTATGAAATACCATCTTCGAAGAGTGATTGGTCCGCACAAATTAACGAGCAGCGAATTTCAAACAGTTTTGGCCCAAACAAGTCCTGTAATGAATTCTCGACCACTTTCGGCCCTCACAGAAGATCCAGAGGATTTGTCTTTCCTTACTCCAGCACATTTTCTTATTGGAGAACCGATCATACAGCCTTTTGGAGCGAACGTTTGGGAAATTCCGGACAATCGTTTGAGATCACCACAGAGAATTCAAAAAATGACACAAGTATTTTGGAAGGCATGGGCCCAAGATTATCTGCATCAATTGCAGCAACGGACGAAATGGCGACAACCACAACCAAATTTGAAAACAGGCGACTTAGTAGTTACCCGTGAAGAAAATGTACCTCCAACATTCTGGAAGACAGCTAGAGTAATTGAGACATTCGCTGGGGCTGATGGATTAGTCCGAAACGTTCGGTTGCGAGTCGCATCTTCAGATTGGAAACTAAAACCAAGAGAGAAAAAAGTGCCGTTCATAATCTGGGAACGTCCGATAAAAAAAACTGTTCCGGCTGCCGTTAGAAACTGAAAGTGAAGCAGAGCATTCACGGGGGGAATGTGTTGCAGCCAGAAGTGACAAAAGGAATAATCCTTTTGAGTGCGGAATCCGTATTAAAAGACCACGAATTTAATTTTAACTGAACTTTAATTTCTACTTGTTGTTTTTCAACTTGTTTTTAATATTAAGTTTTTGTTCTCAAATATTTGTCAGAAAATTATTATTATAAATTTTTTCTTCGGAAACAAACGTTTAACATTCTTAACGGAAATAAATATTATATTGGATATTATTGGATTATAAATATTGGTATATTTTCAACTCCAGGTAAATTATGAGCTATCGAAACAGCATATAGTGTTTGCTATTTTGGCCATCTTATTCGTGAATTTCATTCACTCTACTATATTTGTTGAAAGAAAAGAAGATAATTTGATATTTGGTTGCATAAGTTCTTCCTCGATTAGGTATCGAATGTCGAGACGTTATTTGCCGACGGCCGATCACATTTTAGACCTCGCAAAAGAAAAATTCAAGGGTAGAATAGTGACTAGATCCCTAACTCGAGACCTTACAGTCGACAATATGTCAGTTAGGCGCACACCACCACCTACAGCGAGTACGCTTACGGGCCAGGAGAGTACACACGGTCAAACGATGGTAGGTCCATCAGGGAGCAATTTGATAACGTTTTATCCATCAGGAGGAGCGGGGGAGTCAGGAAGCTCAAGCACCTCTCCGGAGTATAGCGATATCACCGGGCAAGGGGAAAACCTTGGTGGAGAGCAGGAAAATAGTAACCCTGACACGGGAAATAATAGGACTAACGCAGAAACTGAGGGGGAACATAGCGAGGGAGTAGGATCGTCAGGAGCTCTATCGTCCGAATTAAGGACGGTCATAAATTTAGCGGTTATACAGGCCTATGATTCTTACCGTGAATCGATGCAAGAGTGCATCTCAGAGACCATTAAGGCACAGGTAGAAAGGGGATTTCTAGACTTTCTGAAAGATATTAACTATACTACCCGGCCGGTTCCGCCCATTGAAGAAAGGGTAAGGGCAATCCCAACGGCTCCTTCAGCAAGTTCTTCGAATAGTCGGAATCCGAACGAAACTGCTAAGAACTTAGTCAGTGCCCCTCAGACTTCTAATCAAACCAACAATGCAGCTGAAGGTAGCACCCAATATAGGGGTGCAGGCGCTACTGGGGTCACGAATCCGGCATCAGGGCGCAACGAAGAAGTTTTTCCGCATTCGGGAGCACCTCCGGAAAGTATACGACTAAATCCGAATGCGAGACCCTTTTTGGTTCAAGGGACTAGTCGAAGCGGCACAAATCCGGACCGGAATAGGGGCTCAGATTTGCACCCAGGGATGAGACACCCTGTTCAACCTCCGGAAAATCCCTTTGACAGATACCAGCATCCACCAGCTCCGTCCTCGGTTATTCCACCCCAAAACAGGATGTCCAGGTACCCACGAGACCCAGGACCAATCCCGAACAACGGTCATCGCTTTGCAGCTCAACCACCCGATCATTGGGATGACAGATTGAACTACTGGCGGAGTCATCCTCCACCGCCTGGACCGTTCCATACTCCAAATCCCGAACGACGAGGGAATCGACCCATGTTCGAAGGAGGTGGACCAGAAGAGTTCCGTTATAGTATTGGCCGTGTATCGGATGAAGGCATAGAAGGAATGAGACGTCAGTCTTGGCTGCCTCCTAACCCTGAAAACGGATGGAGAAATTCCATTGTTTACAACAACCCCCTAGCAGCCAGACAACAACAACAGCAACAACAACAATCGCGTTCGCCGGTACGAGTCGATAGGTGGGGAGTGATCTTCGACGGAATGCCGGATAAACTCACCATCGAAGATTTTATCTTCCGAGTAGAGACGCTTCAGGCTCAACATGAGTGCCCATGGACAGAGGTGCTGAAAGACTTCCACCTCCTGTTGAAGGACGAAGCCAAGGAGTGGTATTGGTGGTACCATAGGTCTAACTACCGACCGGACTGGCCGACCTTGAAAGGAGCGTTATTGGGTAGGTTCCGCAATTCGAAATCGGACCTCGATATAATGCGCGAGATAATGGACAGAAGACTAAATCCGAACGAATCATGCGATTCTTACTTCGCCGCGATAAACAAATTGAGAGCCCAGCTGAAAGTTCAGATTCCAGAGGCGGAGCTGGTGAAAAGTTTAAAAAAGAACCTTACCGGACGGATCGGGATGTTAGTATTTCCCCAGACGATATTCACCCTGGAGCAACTAAGGTTAGCATGTAAGGAAGCAGAGTATGCTTTTCCACGACGCGACCCGGATGGCCCGAAGCAATACAGACCTCCAGTTCGATACATGGCCAACGCCATTGAAGAAGAATGCGCCGAAATGCTGCCAGAGCAAATAGAAGCGATCCAGTACGGAACGGCTCGTCCAAAACCAAATAGGGTCGTAAACGAGCCCAGACCGCTAGTATGCTGGAACTGTAAAGAAACCGGACATACCCATGTGGATTGCCCATCCACCACTAGAATGGTTTTTTGCTATCGGTGTGGACTAGAAAAGGTGGTTACCCCAAAGTGTCCGACATGTAACCCGGGAAACTTAGCCAGGAACGTGGGAGTTCGGGGGGAATCGCGTTCGACACAAACACCCTCAAACCATGCGAACTAAACTTAGAAAACGAATCCGATAACAAAAATATTAGGATATTACCGAGGAAGGAGCTTAATAAAGAGGTAAAAATTAATAACGAGACTGAAACCCCAAGAAAACCCGTACACATTCGAATAAGGGAGTATTATGAAGCGCGAGATAGGATTTTCAACGGAAGTAAAAGACAAGTAACTAAGAAAATAGAAAAGGCTAGGATTAGGTTCGACGTAAGAAAGAAACTTAAAAAGAACATAGCAGCCTCCCTTATAGCGACCGACCCAAGACCATACGCTAAAGTTCTTATCGCTGGTAAGGAACGGTTCGGATTGTTAGACAGTGGAGCAACTATAAGTGTTCTAGGAAAGAACTGTTTAGATTTTATTGAAAATAATAATTTAAAATATCAGCCTTATAATTCAGGAGTGAAAACAGCTGATGGTAAGAGTCAGGAGATTATAGGAAAGGTCGAATTAGTGGTTAGGTACAATTCCATTGAACGCCCCATAGTATTCTTTTTGGTTCCTAGCTTAGACCAGGAAATGTACTTGGGAATAGATTTTTGGAAAGCGTTCCAAATCGCCCCACAAATTGTAAGCTCTCTATCAGAGAAAGCACCCGTTGCCAATCCGGAATGTGCGCACAATCTTACGTATGAACAGCAACAAGTCCTAGAGGAAGCAAAACTAAAGTTTTTGGATTATGATCACCACGGATTAGGGAAGACGGAGCTAACAGAGCATGTCATCGATACCGGAGACTCGGTCCCGGTGAAGCAGAGACACTACCCTGTCTCTCCAGCGGTACAAGCATTATTGTACAACGAATTAGACCGGATGCTAAAGCTAGGCGTTATCGAGGAGAGCGAGAGTCCTTGGTGCTCGCCGGTGGTACTTATAAAGAAGCCAGGCACAAAGGGAACCATTAAGTACCGTTTCTGCCTGGACTCTCGTAAGGTCAACGCGCTAACCAAGAAGGACGCTTATCCTCTCCCCCATATAGACATGCTTATCAGTCGGTTGAAGGAAACCCATTTTATTTCCAGTGTAGACCTAAAAGAGGCATTCTGGCAAATACCGCTGGAGAGGGAGAGTCGTGAGAAGACTGCGTTTGCGGTACCGGGGAGACCCTTGTACCAGTTTACGGTTATGCCCTTTGGGTTGTGCAATGCAGCCCAAAGGTTATGCCGTTTAATGGACAAGGTGATCCCTGCACGACTGCGGGAAAGGGTGTTCGTGTATTTGGATGACCTGCTTATTTGCTCCCCCGATTTCGAAAGTCATGTCCAATTGTTGAGTGAGGTGGCTGAGTGCCTAAGAAAAGCAAATCTCACCATCAACGTAAAGAAATCCAAGTTCTGCTTCGAGGAGTTGAAGTACTTGGGTTTCATCGTTGGTGGTGGGAATTTGAAGACTGATCCGGCAAAGATTGAAGCCGTTATTAATTTCCCTGTGCCCAAAAACGCGAGACAGGTTAGGAGCTTCCTCGGACTAGCGGGGTGGTACAGGCGATTTATTAAAGATTTTTCAGGTTTGACTGCACCTCTAACTGACACTTTGAAAAAGAAGTCACAAAAGTTCGATATGACAGACGAAGCAAAACTAGCATTCGAACAGTTGAAAGTAGCTCTTACTACAGCCCCGGTTTCATCCCGACCGGATTTCACAAAAAAGCTCTATATTCAATGTGATGCGTCAGACACCGGTGTAGGAGCCGTTTTATTTCAAAAACATGAGGAAGGTAAGGAGTCTCCCATAGCGTTCTTTTCGCAAAAATTAAACAAATGCCAGAAGAATTACTCGGTGACCGAGAGAGAGTGTATGGCCGCCGTAATGGCGGTGAAGAAGTTCCGGCCCTATATCGAGGGCATGGATTTTACGGTGATAACCGACCACTCAAGTCTGAAGTGGTTGATGACTATGAAAGACTTGAGTGGCCGGCTGGCTCGGTGGAGTCTAGAGCTCCAATCATATGTCTTCGACATAGAGCACCGGAAGGGAGCACTTAACGTCGTCCCAGATGCTCTCTCTCGGGCGCATGTCGATGCCCTGACCTTAGATTCAGCAGCTCCTATCGTTGATCTGGAGTCAGCAGAATTCAACTCCGAGGAGTATCGGGATTTGCGAAAAACGATTCAGGAGCACTCTGAGACCTTACCCGACTTAAAGGTAGAAGACGGGTTCGTCTACAAACGTATGATGTCCCAAACTCGTGATGTCCCCCTTTCAGAACACTCTTGGTGTCTTTGGATAACCGCTAATCTAACCAACGACCTAATAGAAAAATCACATAACCCTCCTCAAGCAGCACATGGAGGTATAGCCAAAACTTTGCATCGTCTGCGTCAATTCTATTTTTGGCCGAATATGACTGTTCAAGTGCGTCAATTTGTGTTAAACTGTGATGTCTGCAAGCAGTCCAAATCGTCCAACCAAATATCTCGTCCTCCGATTGTTAGTAACTATTCTTGTGAACGTCCTTTCCAAAAACTCTACATGGATTTTATAGGCCCTTATCCTCGCTCCAAAAATGGAAATAACTGTGTTTTTGTCGTCCTTGACCACTTTTCAAAATTCGTCTTCTTGAAAGCTTTACGTGCAGCAAAGGCCTGCCATATCATAAAATATCTCCGAGAAGAGATATTCAACACTTTTGGTGTTCCCGAAGTTATACACTCGGACAACGGGAAACAATTTACTTCCAATGAATTTCAAAGCTTTTTACGTAACCTAGGTGTAAGACACTTCAAAACTGCGAATTACTCGCCCCAGTCCAACGCGTCTGAAAGGGTCAATCGGACTCTGCTAGCGGCCGTAAGATCGTATCTCCAAGAAGATCAACGGGACTGGGACCTTCATCTTAGCGAGATAGCGGCGGCATTGCGAAGTTCGGTGCACTCTTCAACCGGAGTGTCACCGTACTTTGCGGTGTTCGGCGTGAATATGCTAATGCATGGTAGTGGCTATGAGCTGGCTAGAAGACTAAACGTCTTAGAAGACGGAGAAGTGACCAATCTCTCGCGACAAAACAGGTTACAACTGCTTCGAGCCAAGCTCAAAGAGTCTCTTCATCAAGCAAATGAAAGAAGTGCAAAAATATATAATACCCGAACCCGAAAAATAAATTATGTGCCTGGTCAGGAAGTGTACAAGCGTAACTTCGTTCTGAGTGATGCTTAAAAGCGACTCTCGGCGAAGTTATGCCCAAAATTCACGAAATGTCGAATCCTCAAACGAATCGGAAATAACATGTACGAGGTAGAAAATTTATCTGGGAAAAAGATCGGCGTCTTTCACGCGAAGGACCTAAAACAGTAGAGTGTCCTAAATAAATCTCAAATCTGTGTCCAGCGATTTGCTTCACCTTCACCAACACGTAGGATCAATTCCATGTGTGCTCTAGGGTTAATCTCGATGAAGTGGTACTCGACGGTGACCCTTCACCTGTTAGATCTATGAAAGCATTCTAATATCTGTGATCTGACAACACAAAAGTTAGCCCATTATTCAAAACAGCCTGTGATATTTAGAACCTAAGTTATTTATTTAAAAACGTGATACGCCTCATCTGTGATATGCTCGTAAGACTGATTTTCCTTTTTGATTACCCCTCCTAGCTGTGATAAAGCCGAAGGCTCCGTAAATTTCTTGCCCCAAACTCCTATTGCATGTTATTTATTTATTTATTATTTAAACAGATTCAGTACCGTTGATTATATTGCCACCCTTCATACATGTCTGTAGCATCTCTATAGACGAAATACTGCAAACACAATCGCAATGCGCACTCGATGAATTTCGCTTCCCTTACCTACCCTTTTTGACGATTTAAGTGTGAAAGTTCAATGACCTCAGAAAAAAAAACAAATGTTCTAATCGCAAGTCCAGCGAATATGGTTACTTTTATTGCCTTACGCTTGTCCCCGAATAAATGAAAAACTTAAACTAAGTGTGTTTCACATACTTAAACTAAGGTCTTAAAACTAATAACTTAAAATGATAAATCAAAGACCAAGTGTACCTGTAATACTCGGGTGCAGGTGTTTGTCGTTTCTCTGCGTATTCCCGATGTTTTGCCCGGCTGGTTGGTCGTGGGTTAATCCCCACGTATTGGGGGCGTAGCAACAGATCGCAGCCTTCACCGTCTCTGTTGTTTCTGCAGGAACTTCCAGATTCGGAGATTTGTTATAGCTGCGAGGAAATAAAAGCATAACCATTAATAGTTTCTGGTCGGTTTTTATTGTGGCATTGTAATGAACAATGATACTTAGGTTAGGTATTTGTTTGTCTGAAGTTGCGAGTCGGCTGGCAGCAGGCAGGTCCAAAAAGGGGCTGAAAATAGATCAGGAAATGTAAGGGAGATTCAATACAAGAAATAGGAATTGGAAATAGACTTAGCTTTTTGCATGCAAGTCCGGAGTTGACTTCCGAATCGTCCGTTCTGCCGGTGTTGATTGTCCAGGGAAGAGGGCGGCTGAAAAGAAAAAAAACATTATGAAAGGTAAGGGGGATGAAAATCAAATAGAAGGGATAGGGAAGATACTTAGCTTCAGTCTTGAAGAGGAGTTGACTTCAGAAGAATCACGTTTGACCGATGTTTGTGGTCCAAATTGTGGGACCGGCTTGATTACTCGTCTGCTTCGGTGAGTGGTGGTGGTTGCAACTGCAACAGCCAGGGGTAATGGTTTTTTTTTATTCCACTTGATGGTGGATGCACTTTAAGTTTTCTTTTTCTTTACAGAATAACCACAATCGACAAATAACCAACATACGCGATAAATAAACGAGGAAGTGCAAATCAAATTGTAAGAAAAAAGAAGAAATTATTGAAAACACGAATGACAGTTGCCAAGGATGTCAAACTGACAGTTGCGAACTGGAAGTTTTGGGAAAGATTTCCATCCCATTCCAGGCATTCCAGGGTTCAGGGATTGAGTAAGTTGGGGTTAGCGCCGGAAATAGTTATAAATATTTTAAATTAAGTTAGTTAGCAATATGTAGATATACCTACAAAGTTCGTTGAACTAAATTACCTGTGAGCCTGCGATTCGTCGATCGAGGATGATCTGACGATGAGGCGATGGATTAGGAGTATGTGTGTGATTTTGTTTTTGTTCGATTATGTTAATTGTTGGTAGATAAGGTTAGCATTGGACTATTGGCAGGCAGAGCGAATTAGTCCATGGATATAGTCGGACACCCACGAACGTGTCAAGGGCTAAGCAAGTTTGCTAAGCGCAATAATATATAGTGTCAAACAAGTTCGGTGAAACTTAAAATCCCGACTATTTAAGCCCGACTATAAGAAATTCAACTTTTTGAGAAAGTCCGTGAATTAAGAAAAATCAGCATTTTAAAGATTTGTGTGTATTTTAAAGATTCTCCAGAAATAAAGAAAAAGGGGTATGTGTTCGAGTTTAATATTGTGAAGAGAAGAATGAAAGTGCTAATTAAGTTTACGGTGTTAGGTGGATTCATTTTGGTGTATGCTGTGCGAAAATAACGAGGGAAATTCAGGCCACGAAAACGCGGTGGCAGCTTAGACAACGACCGACGGCCGGTGAGAGGACTGGAGACCGACGGCAACGCGGGAACCGAATTGGGTCCTTTGAGGACATAATATTAACAAAGCCTGTCGAATTCCCAGGCTCCCCAAGTAACACTTTAAATATTGTAATTTATTCGTGCGTACACTAAGAGAAATAAGACGTCGGTGCGAGCCGACAATCCGCAATCCGCTTGTTGTCCAATATTGAAGAAATCGCACACATAACCGAAATCCACCCCTCTTGTGGGAATCAAACAACGGCGCCTAACATTAAGCCCGAATCACATACAAACTTTGAAGGAAGACGGAGTGAACTTCCAAGGCGCGGGCGATTGCATGACATCGTTTTTTTTCTGATGTGAATGTGAATGCACGGAGTCGCATGGGCGTGCTACCAACCTAACTTAAGTTTTTTTTTCATTTACTTATTCATTTTGCTTCATTTATTTTCTTTTATTGCTATTTATTTATTTATCTATTTATTTATAAATTTTTCAATTTATTCAATTAGTTTCATTTCGATAGGGTCTTTAGTTCATACGATCCTTTTCTATGTTAAGGTCCATGCATGTTTTTTTTATATTCATTTCAATTGTATATCTTTAGGCTTAGGTGTTTTTTTTTTTGTACATAAGCATTAGTTTTGGTGCTGAACATCTATCGGGTTTCGGGAGCAAGGAGAGGGTTCCTCTTTAGCTGGGATCGTGAAGATCGAAGCAGCAATATTTTGCAAATCACCCTGTAAACCACCAACAAAGAGCTCTCTGTAGGTAGGGAAATAGGGGGACGCGGTTAGTAGGCCGATTGAAGGCGTTTAAGGTTTTTGTTCCGGAGCACGAGAGGAGCCTAATTTGATGCTCGGAACTTTGGAGGTTCAGGCATTTCGTTTTTCTTTTGTTTAATATTGATTTTTTTTTCCTTTCCTTTGTTTGATGTTAATTCATGAAATTAATTACGAAAACGAACTATTTCTTGAAATCTATGTTCAATGTTAGGGTTCTTATATGAAATTACCTTACTTGTTGTTTTTTTGTTAGAGTATCAATAAATTGTATAGATGTGAATCAAACACTTCGCCTGTTTTGTGCATTATTTCTTGGTTATTCTTTTTTTTCGAGCCTACGTGGATAGCCACTATGGTCAACTAAGGAAAGTTTTAGGGAGTGTGGACGGGTAAGCTGAACATGAACGCCCTAGCAGAAGGATGATGGGAACTTGAGTTCCGAAATCGATTGGGGAATCCGATACTCAGGCCGACTGGATTCCAGGTGGGGTGGGACAAGGCCGAGCCGCCTCGTCATCAGCGGCGTCCGGGGATGGTAAACCGAGTGGTGGCAGTGTTGTTGATTCTTTCTTGTTTTGGGTCATCTCTTATCGAATAGGCATGTTTTTGTGTGTTTTGAAACAGGTGAGGCCCTGTTGCGGCGGCAAGACCCCCCCAAATCCGACGATCTAGCCCGAGCGTTGCAAGCATGCCACAGCTGCCGTAACGGACATTCTCTCTCTTCCCTTTCTTGCCCTTGCACCCTTCCTAGTTTCGTCCGTCCCTATACCTCCCCGTCCTATCCCAAACCCTCCTATTGCCTGGTTTCAATTTCAAAGTCTGTGACGTAAGACTTGCAATCTCCACCAATTACACTAAAATCTATAACAGATGTTCCTTGCCGTCCCACAAAGGTAAAGTCTCCATTTTCGTCCATATTACTAGTTCCATTTTGAATTCTCAAGATAAAAGAGTTGCACAGTTCTAGTAATTTTTTACCCCGTGGGTTGCAAATTTTGTCTTTAGACTTTCTTGTAATTCCAGCCAAAATATTTTCCGTACCTTGCTCCTCTCCTATTCTTGCATTCATATCACCAATAACAATTACATTTGAGTTTCTCTTCGTGGAAAGCATCTCCTGAAGTTTCTCAAAATTTGAATCCCAGGATGTACAATTTATATACGTGGGCAATATCCAAAAACTTTTTTATCGAATTGCATACTAAGATAGGTAGTTTCTGTATAAGTTCTAAATTCACATTTAATATTATTTTGTATATTCTTTTTATAACCCAAATAACAACCTCCGCTAGCTCTTCCCATTGAATGAGCTCTCGTTGCAGGGATGCACACGAATTCGTTTTTACTTAATTTATTTTCACATAAAGAATAATTTTGTTCAGTTAAAAATGTTTCGTACAAAAAAATAAACTCAAAATTATTTATTTATTATTAATGCTTGCACATTATTAAATGAGGAAATATCATAGTAGAATCGCAATCTATGCTGGGAATTTGGAAAGACCACTTCTGTAAACTCTATAACGATGATGACGAACCCATCATGCAGTAGCCTTTTACCGGGCACGATGATAGCCAACTATTCCGTGAACCCGACCTAGAAGAAGTGAAAACGGAAATATCACGGCTGAAATCCAACAAAGCCGCTGGAGCAGGTGATCTAGTTGCTGAGCTGTTCAAAACAGCAGACGATGATTAAAGTAGATAGGAGCATGCACCAAATAACCATAAGATATGGTCGGAAGAATGCATGCCCGATAAATGGAACCCAATCCTGAAAAAGGAAGATCCTCTAAACTGCGCCAACTACGGAGGAATCAGCCTATTTAGCATCGCCTACAAGATCCTCTCTGCCGTAATATGTGAACGTCTGAAGAACGTCATCAACAATCTGAGAGAAAACAAGATTTTTGACCCTAGATGTAGCCATATACCAGCCCCATACCATTACACATCCATTAGTCCAGTAAATAGAGCAATTTTTCTAGTGATCAAATGGAAAAAAATAGAAGCAAGCTGAAATTTTGCAGGTCGTTTCCGGTATATGTAGTGGACTTAAATCCAAAATGGCGACCACCTACCCCTTGCAGCAGCGTAGTTAGGGGTGGCTTTGCACTGTCACGCCCACTTTTGCTCTATTTGCGTTTCTTGGAAACGGCTTGAACGATTTGGATGAACTTTTCTGTATTCATTCTTATAAGCAAGGAAAAAATAAAAAAAATGTATTTTCTAAAATCCGCCCACTGACACGCCCACTTTTCTTAAATCTTTGTTACTCAGAAACGGCTCCAACGACTTGAATGAAATTTTCAGGGTTTGTTCCTTTAAGCCAGAAAAATGTTTTAAAAATGCTTTTTGTAAAATCCGCCTACTGCCACGCCCATTTTTTTTAAGTCTTAGTTACTACTCAGCAATGGCTCTAACGATTTGAATGAAATGTTAAGAGTCTGTTCCTTTAAGCGAGAAAAATATGAAAAAAGTGCTTTTGGATATATCCGCCCACTGCCACCCCTAATTTTGTACATCTTTTCTAAAAGAAATCTCTTTTTATTTGAGTAAAATTTTCAGATTTTGTTTTTACGAGTGAGAAAAGATTTAAGACTTTTTATATAATACATCAGTGTACAAAAGGAAGCGGGAAACCCGAGCGTGTTGATTAATTTGTATTTCCTTCATCGCCTCTGCTGATACTTGCTGCTAAAAGCGAAGCCACCCCTCTTTCTTTCACAACTGTGATACTTCCTTTGTTTAAATTTTGTTCGCATAAAAAACATACATTTTCCATTTTGAAGCGCACGTAATTCGTCCAATTCTAATCAAGAAACAATTTATTTATTGAGGACGGGGTTTTTTATTATAAGCAAACCAATTTTTTTTAGTAGGTACTCCTATTTAATAAACCTTCTGATATAAAAAGCAAATACCAAATGACGCCAAATTTTTAATATTTTGAGAGAACGAAATTAAAAAAAATTCGTGTGCCATGAAAGAAGTCAAATACAATATACTTTTATAACATATATAACATATAAATGGGCGTGGCACTAGGCACATTTTACTAAAAAGGCCTTCTTAAATTTGTTTCTTGCTAACAAAATAAAACTGCGAAAATTTCGCCTTAAGGGGAGGTTTCCCATGTAAAAATTGGTTGGACTTTTGCGCGAAACTGTGTAGCGTTCGCAATTTTTCAAATATTTTAATAAAACAAACGGTTTTCGATTGATGTTAAATAGGGTCAAATGTTTGTGTAATTAAAAAAAATAAATAAAAATTCGATGTACCTCAAAACCGACAAGAAAACGGAAAAACTATAAAATTTTGAAAGACGTTTGCGCTAACTAATGGGAAATGGGTTAAATATTACATTTTTATTTATTTTATATTTTTTTTATAATGACAATATATTCTGTTACTTAACGTCGCTGTTTTTTTTCGATTATCGTTATAATTTTTTCCACACAAAATTCGAAAAACAATGAAAAATACAGCAAATTACGTAAAAAGTATGAATGCATTTTTTAGTATAACTTCTTAAATATAAAAGGTAGTGAAGTCAAATTAACTTTTTTCAAAGCTTTGAATATGTAATTTCAACGGAATAATTTTTTTTATTTTTTTTTTATGTTTGTCAAATGTTTTTGTTAACACAAACATAAAAAATACATATTTTTTGTCTAGCATTTTGCGCGTTTGCCCGGGAAATTGATTAATATATTTTTGAATTTTTTGAAATATTTTTTTTATGAAAGATTAATATATGTCTTACTTAACGTCGGTGTTTTTTTTTCATTTTTCACCTGTAACATATTTAAAAATAAACTTCAAAAGGTCAATATTTGTAAGGTTATTGTCAGTGAAATATAAGCAATAAAACTAGCACATATTTTTTTTATTTTTTTCTGTTATTTTTTTTATTTAATTCAAATAACAAAATAATTTGTTTGCTAATGGTCTTTTTTATTTTAATTTTTGAAAAATCGTCTTTTTTGCGTTTTTTGTCAAAAAAGAATGGTCGATTACACACACAAAGAAGCAGGGTTCAAAGGAATGCCACTAGGTGGTGCTGCAATTTGTTTTGCTTTCTCTTCTCTTTCTTACAAAAGATGTTGTTTTTTCTCCTCAACAGAAAATGTACTTTTTGTTCTTCAATTCATAGAAGTGTGAAGAAAACTCGATATTGCTTTACATAGAAGTAGAAGAAAGATGCTAGATGAGAAAATAGATATGTGCAGATGACATAATTATAGAAGAAGGGTTAGAGCGGGAGATAGAGAAAGCGCATAAAAAGAATGCGGTAAGCATTGACATACTATACATGGACTGCCAGTAGCCAACTTCACGATGATTCCACTTGTAACGGTCGAAACAGTAGCGCTACGGATTAGGCCTATTGTCGACTAGATGAACTAATCTGTTTGACGTTTGATGTTGGCGTTTTTTTTTTTGAACTAATTTCTGAAATTTCTGATTTGGGTGTGGAAAATTGTGCTAACGATTTTAAAACTGAATTTTTCAATTCTAAATATTTAAATTTCATTTTGATTTTATTGTTAACAACTGTTTCAAAGTATTTTCTAACTGAATTGTTCACACTGTGAAGAAAGTAAATTTGATTTTCATTAAAGAACACTAAACCGAATTTAGTAAGTCAATGGCGGTAAGTAAGTGGCTTCTTTTTGTTTTTTGTTGTTGAAGATGACAAAATAAGAAAATGAATGAGGTACAAAGCATATCGCACATGTGCGATAATTTCTTATCATATCTTTTTGTTTTGGTGGTTGCGAGGGAGATTTGCGATTTATTAGAATATATGACAAGTACAAGTGCAATATGTATTATTTTTTTGCGACACCTTGTATAGCTCAAAAATTTTGTGTAGGTAGGTAGGTAGTAAGAAGTATGGTCGTAGGTACTACAAATAAATGGGAGAACCCAATTAATTTTTTAATTCGTTTGGAACAAATAAGTATAGGGTGCCTCAGTAAGAGTGCACTTTTTCATTTAAAAATAAAGACAAGTATTTTATGACAGAGTTGTGATATTTTTATTGTATTGTAAGAGGCCAGTTATAGCTATCATTGAAATGGATCCGGAAAATCTTTGAATGGATATTTAACTATTGTGGTTTTCCATTGAACCAAAACATTGATGTACCGTCGACGGGAAGGCAATATTTTTTTCATAAACGTTTTCCAATGGGAAAAGTATTGATGTTTTTTCCCGACGAATTGATTCGTTTTGAATTCGTCTTTTGAGACGAATCTACACAGATTTTCACACTGATTTTAACACATCCTAAAAACTTGACAGTTTTTGCAAATGGAATAATTATGTGTTGAAAAAGAAAATAGAAGAGAGTGCGTTGTTGTTATGTTATAATTACGATAAATAATAGAATAGTGAATATTATAAATAATAATAATGAAAATAAAGAATAATAATGAAAATAAATAAGGTTTATCGTTGTGTTCTCAAGAATAGGTACACATAACATTGACATCATTACAAGCATTCCTCATCCGAGGACGAAGATACACTTACAAAAAGATATTGCTACGTTTTTCCTTTCCATTGAAACCAAAAAATATTGATTTTTAGTAGCGACGGCCGTCCATTTCATGTGGTTCAATGGAAATCGACATATGTTTTCTTTTGAAAAGAAATTATATACCAATCGATCGGAAATCACTCCAAGAATTTTTATTGACATGAAAAAGTTCAATTACACACTTATTTTTTCATTAAAATGTGTTTGTCTATTTTGCGGTTGTAAAATCATTTTCTTGAACAGCTGATTGTATTATGTCAAAAAATTAAACAAATCATTCCAATGATTTTCGTTTCAATTTTGTACAATTTTAATGATCTACATAAATGTTCAACTTCTCACAGTTCCAATGATTGAATTACGTCAGGAAAAAAATTCCTGACAGAAATTTTCAATGATTGCTATAATAACCGACCTATCAGAAAAATTTCAATGATGTGTTTCAATGATGAAAACCAATTAAAGCTGTAACTGGCCTCTAAAGAAGATATATTCCGATTAAGTATGGAATAAAATATGTTTTTTTTAATTTTCTCGGCAGAAAATTTTGCCAAGTTTGCGAGAGTAGATATTCACAAATATAACGCGTTGTTCTTTCGAAAAGCACTCCATTTTAAATAATCAGAATAAACAGAGGTAGCAGCTGTCAAATTTCAGTGTTGACACTTGCATAAAAATCCAATTTTAAAAAGAGCACTCTAACTGAGACACCCTCTACTTGCATCGTTCTATTGCGTAAGGTCAAAAATTTCAATAATAGGTTCATGACTCTTTTGAATAAACTGTTCATCTGTCTAAAAGATGAAAGGTACCTGCCTGTTACAAACGCAATCATCGCCCAATAAAAGAATTTCCATTCCATATAAAATAGTTATCCTGCCTCTTCAAAAATTATTTATTTACACCTCGCAAGAGGAAACAAATAAATAATCTTCTCATAAAGGTTCATCTTTTTTATATTTCTTCAACTAGACAAACACAAAAAGAAATAAAAACCTAACCGTTTATCACATCGCGATGTCTCGTGCTGCAACAACAATATCTATGATACCACTTTTCTTGTACCTACTTACATGCATTGTTTTCATAATATATATTCCTAGCTCAAAGAAAAAAAGGAAAAAAAAGTGCACATTTCTTCACTTGATACCTATTTTTTTTTTGGTCTTTTTTATTGCATTGCATGTATGTATATGAATTTGCTTCCTTTTCTACCTAGACGTGCGTCGTCTGCGTATATTGCCTTTTTTTCTCCTTCATGTGCCTGATCGTGATCGTGGAAACTGGTTCTTGCAAATTCTCGTCTGAGATAAAAAAAAAAAAAGGAATCGGTGAAGAGTAGAGGCCACTAACACATATAAATTCATTTACATGAAATCTGAGTTCGCTATTCTGGGACACATACCCTTAATAGTAAGAGCCGTTTCTGAGAAGCAAATATATAGCGAAAATGGGCGTGACAGAAGGCGGATTTTACTAAAAGAATTTTTTTTACATTTTTCTCGCTTAAAAGAACAAACCCTGAGAATTTCATTTAAATCGTTGTAGCCGTTTGTGAGAAACAAAGATTTAAGAAAAGTGGGCGTGGCAGTGGGCGAATATAACTAAAAGCACTTTTTTCATATTTTTCTCTCTTAAAGGAACAGACTCTTAACATTTCATTCAAATCGTTAGAGCCATTGCTGAGTAGTAACTAAGATTTAAAAAAAGTGGGCGTGGCAGTAGGCGGATTTTACAAAAAGCATTTTTAAAACATTTTTTTGGCTTAAAGGAACAAACCCTGAAAATTTAATTCAAGTGGTTGGAGCCGTTTCTGAGCAACAAAGATTTAAGAAAAGTGGGCGTGTCAGTGGGCAGATTTTAGAAAATACATTTTTTTTATTTTTTCCTTGCTTATAAGAATGAATACAGAAAAGTTCATCCAAATCGTTCAAGCCGTTTCCAAGAAACGCAAATAGAGCAAAAGTGGGCGTGACAGTGCAAATCCACCCCTAACTACGCTGCTGCAAGGGGTAGGTGGTCGCAATTTTGGATTTAAGTTCACTACATATACCGGAAACGACCTGCAAAATTTCAGCTTGCCTCTATTTTTTCCATTTACATTTCTAATTTTACTGTACTACATGACCGTGTTTTATTGTCTTAGTCGTATATTTCGGATTTAAGGCATCCTTTCAATTTCGTTGTACTTTACAGCGATCTTCTCAGGCAAACACATTGTATCTACATCGATTCGTCTGAAAAAATTACCTTGTGGCAGAAGTCAGAAGTCTCATTTACGAACTATTTCGCGAATGCAATCCTCCTTTTTCTATTAACCTCAATGATTAACAGCTTTCTTCTATGTACACGAAACTTAAACCAAGCTTTATTCAACGCATGGCCCACAGTTTCAGGATAAGCCATGTTTTCATTGTTTTCTTCAAGCCTTCTACTGGTGTTATTTGCACTTATAAATGGATTGTGAGACGCTTAGTGCTGTGTTTTTTTGTTTTACCGCAAGACGTAAGGTTTGATAGACGGCCAATACGCGGCTTGTTCTCGACGTGTGTTCGTTTTTAAAGCGCTTAATAACGTTTTGAATGGTGCAACGGCTTCTTAAAATAAGTTATATTATTTTGGAGTAAATTTTGTTCTGAGAGAAAATTTAAAGGACCTAGCTCAAACGATTGTTTTACGTGAATAACAAGGCTTGCCGACAAATGAATCAAACTATTTACCGTTGTACAGTTGTTTAAAACCCTATAGGAGTTGCCAAGTGTACCATGACTTTTGTTATTACGACAAGAAAAAATCCGATAGGATTCTTCTTCTTAAAAAACCGTCCCTCAGATCCCTCATAAGCGTGATAACGGGACATAACCTACTTGGCTACCACAAAAAGAAGATGGGGCTTAGTATAGATGACATATGTAGAGGCTGCGGCAATGAAGAAGAGCACGAGAACACGGCTCACTTCCTATGCCACTGTCCAGCACTCTGCCGTACTAGATATAAACTTTTAGGCAACTATTTCTTTAATGAACTAAAGGGTCCGCCAAATATTTTTTTTTTTTTGAAAATGCTATAAAAAAACTACTTAACATTTTCTCAAATTTCTTGTTCTATTTGAAAGTACGATCCTTCCGAATAATATTGAAAAATAATTTCATTCAAATGGCTGCCTCGGCTGGCCATGCAGTAGCCTACACGATCGATCGGTCCAATTCTTAAGCACATTATCGATTGTGTGCAGCTGTATTTCACCAATGGCTTCACGGAAATTGTCCTTTAAAGCGTCAATTGTCTCTGGCTTGTCGGCGTGATACTTATCTTTTACGGCACCCCACAAATAATAGTCCAACGATGCCAAACCGCAGCTCTAAGGTGGCCAAATGACATCAGCTCTGCGGCTGATAATGGGGTCTTCAAAAACAGGGCGCAAAACATCGAGTGTAGATTCAGCTGTGTGGCACGTAGCGCCGTCCTGTTGCAACCAAATGTTGCCAATACCCTCCTCTTCAATTTTTGTGAAAAAAGTTCGTTCAACATGGCCCGATAACGATCGCCATTGACTGTAACGGCCACTCTGCAACATTACCATGATTTTCAAAGTAATGTCGCAATATTTCCCAGCGTTGTTCAAGCGTATACGTAACCATATTCGTTCAGCGGAAGGATAAAACTAATTATGTGTCAGATCAGACATGAGCTTAGTGTTTCCATTCACGAAATAAGCACTAGTTGAAAAAAAAACGTTAGATGGCGGATCCTTTAGAAGAACTATCTGAAATCCCAGGCAATCGCCTGCTGAACTTTGTCAAGTCCACTAAATGGCTCAGCAACCATAGAATTCATAGGTTAAACCACTTTTTTCAGAAGTTACAATACTTCAGGGTATCACAAGAATCTAACCATGACTTTTGTGGAAGAGAATTCATGAGTTTTACGCATTTTTTTTTATTTATTTATGGCAAAAATGTTTCTTTTTTTGTTATTGAAAAAGGTACAATTGTGAATCTGCTAAATTAAGTTTAAAAATTTTGAAATTTTGCTGTTTTGCGGAATATTTTAAGCATTGTGACTAAAAATGCTTGCTGTACCACTCTCTGTTAATCAATCCATGTTTTTTCTACTTTTAACAGGGTGATGGAGGATCTCCTTTGGTGTGTCAACTCAATGCAATTTGGTACGTTATTGGTATTGTAGCTTGGGGAATTGGATGTGCAACAGCAGGCATTCCTGGTGTTTATGTTAATGTTTCAGCATATCTTCCTTGGATTCAAACAATACTCTCCTCTTAGTTGTATTTATTAACATGTTGATAAACAATAAAAATACAGCATCTAGCTGCCAATAACATTTCACGTGTTTGAATATCGTCAGTTTAGAATTTGAAGTTCAGTTAAGTTCAACAAAGACTACAAAAGAAGTGAGTTTTATTAAATTAAGCCTAGTATACAGTTCTGTATGAAAAAAAAAATAAGAGGAGAAACAAAAATTTTGTTCATGAAAAAAATTCTGAAAAATAAATTAGCTGTCACTGTGAAATTAGGTCGAATATTTTAATTTTTTTTCTACCAAAACAATGAGCTTCACATTGTTTTGTGTGAAAAAAAATCGAGGTGAGTATAAATTTTTTTTTCGATTTTGGTTTACAGCTCGGATGACAGTGGTGAAATGAAAAATATTTTTTTTTTCGGCAAAAATCTCTCCCATAAGAAATACATTAGTTTTTTTTTATTTTTGATTAACTGTATACTAGGCTTTAACAAATACATAAAAGCAAATTAATTTAGAAACTTCAAAACATTCTATAGAGTGGTGATCAAACATTAAAAATCACTTGTAGTGGAGTTAATGAAGCTTTTTTTCAGAAAGTTATAAAGAAAAAAATGCCTTTTTTCAGCTTCATTGACTCCACTATTGTTAGAAAATTGAATTTTTTTTTATACACTATCAGACTTTGTCGAAGAGAGCTTATAGCAAACTCTGTCAAACGACCAATGGTTTTCCAAAACAAAATCTGTGTTATACCAACTTTGTCCACTAGGTTTAAAAGGAAAAACCGGAAATCACCCACAGTTTTGACTTCGGATGAGATTCTAAGAAAGCGGATGAAAAAAATAGATATGGAGACCGAAGCATTTGAAAAATATTCTCGCCTTGAAAGAAAAAGTACAACTTAAAAAGTCGGAAGTCCGTGAAAGGAAGCTTGTACTGACAAATTAAGAAATCGCCGCTGTAGGAAAAAAAAACCTTTTCATAGATTCCTAACTTTCAATAATAATAATTTAATAAACAACAAGACTGAAATTAATATACATACATGCCTTCACACCAGTAGGTATCATAATTTGGATATCATATTTATTTTTTATTTTTAGTGATTGTTGTGTTGTTTAATCTTTCAATGAATTTTCGTAATAATAGTAAATTTTAAATGCGCTAATTTACAGTTTGCGTGTTATGAATCTTGAAACAGGAGATTATTATTTTTGTTCACTGGGGTGTATACGTAACCAAAAATGATATTAAAAAACAAACTCTTAGCATATGTTAATTTCATTTATTTTCTTTATGTGAAATGGGTTTGTATAAATTGCGATCTATAAAAACCACCCGTTAACCTTCTCCCTGGCAGCAGAGCCAATGCCATCATCATTATCACTATCCGACTCGAATTCTTCTTCAGAGATGTTTGCTACAGAATCGTTTAAAAATCCACCAAGAATTACTCCTCCTCTCAGATCCATGATTTGTAAACGGCGGCAAATAGACGATTCTCGCCATAGTCATAGAGGAGGTTTTACCTATAGAGTCGTAACTCGTGCTCTTTTTAAAAAAATCACCGTCCACAAAATTTTGTGGTGAGTCTCTCAAAGAAGAATGCCCAATTCATCATTTCGCTGCGCTCCAACATGTTCGAGCTGTCAGATTTCATTGTTGGCATTTTCAAAGTTCGCGACTGTACTGATTCGGTGACCATTCGCAATATGATTTTATCAAATACAATCAGATTGGCTCAAAGTGAGACCACTGACAATGATCATAGTTTAGAACCTACCTCCAGCAGAAAGCACTCCCATTTCGCAGGGTTTGATTGCAAATAGTTAGCATACGGTTATTTCGAAGGTGTTATGAATGAGTTGAATGAAACTGTATTACTGATTCAGTTTTTCAAAAAACCAAACCACCACCGCCGCAAACGTCCGTTTAAATATTTTTTTTTTTTTAATATCAAACTTATCGTTATAAACAAAAACTGATGAGTTACGTTTTCATTTTCACTGTACAAAGAATATGTTTTAAGTTCTAATTTTTCTGTTCACTTAGATTTAATCAACCTATGTTTTTGTTCTTTTTTGTATGACTGGTAAACTTGTTATTCTTAATTATAATTATTTTTTCGACAAATAATAAAAACCAAGTTAACATACAAGTTCTTTGTTTATAAGCTCTCAACAATGGAATTACAAACTTGAAACACGGCATCGACAGATGGTAAACTTAAATTTGTTATGTCCTCGCTACAGTCGCATGACATTCCGATTGCCGGATCAATCGGCAGATAGCCTAGAACTTGATAATAATATTCTCTTCAAGAAAATCCAAAAACATCTTCATTTGTACCGTGTCACCTATTTTTGTTTTTTGTTTTTGTTGACGTTAAATTTGACACATAAAACTTAAATTTCCTGTAATAGAATCGTCGTTTCTATTACATTTTGGACTTTGACGTCGCTTAGCTAAGTAACAGTCGATAATCAATTATAAAGGCAACTTAAATGTTTTAGCATGCTTAACTAATTAAGTTTTAAAGCGCTCTTGAGGAATCGTTATAAATACAGCTGTAAAAATCTATTGCTGAATGCTATTACGTTTTAGTTGTCAAATTGATAATGGTCCGAGAACTATGGATCCGCAAATAAGGTAAGATTGTTCGTTCAAATAATCATTCCTGTCAATAAAATTTTGGTAATTTTTGTTCTACTCTATAGATTCTTCTTAGGCAACTAGTTGAAGACAAGATAAATATAATAGAAAATAAAGATGTGGATACTAACGCCAGCAAGAAGAAGCGAGAAGTCTGGAAAGAAATCCTTAAATGAAAAATATTATTAGTAAAAACGTTATAAAATTTTTAAATTAATATAAAATATTGATTTGTATTTCAGCTTCAATGAGTGCAGCCACATAAGTTGCGATGTACCACAAATCCAAACACTGTGTCGAAGTATGAAAATGCATGCTAGGCTGAGAGTGTTCACTTATAAAAAACATTCAAAGGCAAGGTGGTCCACCGCCAAAATCTCCGGATGTTGAAGATGACATATTGATGGCTTTGATTCCGGTGTATTTGCCGTAGATTGAAATCCATATGATTGCGATGGGGGCATAATTGTGTATGAACTATCAGCGGAATTGGCTGCATCAGTAGATGATATGGAACCATCTGAAGACCTTGAAATTATTTTCGAAGATGTTGTTCCAAAGGACCGTTCAATTACTGAACCCGGATCTTCAAGGAAGAAATCCGTAAGAAATAATTCTTAGTCATTATAGTTGTCTTTAAACTTTATTTGTGGTTATCTTCATTTTTCAGAAAATCTCCAAGAAAAAGAAAAATGTAAATGAAGAAAATTCATCTGTAAGTATAAAATGTCTATATGTTTGCATAATATACTAACATTATTCCATTTTGTATCTATAGTGAGAATTGTTATCTGGAAGTTGCAATCGAAGCAAGAAGGATAGAAAGCGAGCTGACGAGAGATAAAATTCTTCTAGAAATCGACAACCTTCTAGCGGATGACAGAAGAAAGGAAGAAGAGCATCAGCTTAAAGTAAGATACATTAAAGAAGAGCATGATCTTCACACAAATCTCATGCAAAATGGTTCTCGTAAATCGAGGAACTTCATCCTTTTCAATTCTTGAAGACTGATTTTTGTTTTAAGTTATTGTAAATAGTTAAATTGTAAATTACGTTTTTTTTTTGGTTTTGATGAACTTTATTTATTTTTCTAACGTTAAAAGAAACTGTTTTTTTATTTATTCAGAGTAAATTATTATTTTAGACGATAAAAATAATAATAATATAAATTGTAAATAGTTAAATTGTGAAAAGTGTTTTTTTGTTTTTGATGAACTTTTTTTTCTTTTTTATTTATAATTATTATAACTGAATGAACAGTTTCTCTATTAAAAAAAAATAGCATCTCTTCTTTTAATTTTCAAACTTTCAGCAGGTAAATTCAAATACTGTTTATATTTAACTACAATAATGACCAGTTGCACCAAAATCCACTTAAACTAGTTTTTGTTAAAATTCTTATAAAATTTATCGGCCTGATAAATTTACTGGGTTGCACCAAAGTCATTCACTAATTTTTTAACTAAAATGCTGTTTGCGAGCCATCCCTGCTTTTTTTTTAAACTGAACGAAAAAGAGATGTCAAAACCGTTATTTTATTTTGTTTGTTACGTTCCTATTTTTGAATTTTGAAATCTTGCAAGCAGGTAAAACTGATTTTGGATATTCATAATTTTATAACGATCTGTTGACATTGAAACGAAGGCAGACCGTAGCATGGCTAGGTGATGGGTAACTTTTCGTAATATTCGACAATCTGTGGATCTATGAACATTATCTCCAACACAGATTTGAAATGAGCCTGTGGCATAAAAACGCAATGTAATAAGCAATTGTAATAAGCACAGCCAACATGTTAGCCGTAAGTTCACGGTTTATAAAATATTTCATAAACCGTGGATTTGTTGGCCAACATGCCCATACACGAATAATTTTCAGCCCAACCCCAACAAATCACACCAACATGTTCACCGTGTATGCCTAGCTTTACGGGGTGGTTTCTCAATTTTTTCGGCTCCAAATGAGTACCAAATAATCCCAGAAGTTTATCTACGCACTGTTTGGAAACCCTGATCCTAAATTTGAAATCCAAATCGTCGAATTCACTAAATGTATTCCTGTGAACTCGAAGATCTCTTGGACGTCTTACTACTTCCCCAAATAAATCATCATCAGATGAGGAGGATGACCAATCTAAAATTCTGTAGTATTTTTTTTCATTGAATTTTGTAACTTTCAAATGTCCTGTCAAAAGTGAAATGTTTTTTTTTGTATAGATATTTTCATTAAAACTCGGTTTTAAAATTTATCTGGAGGAAAATGGCATTTTAGTTTATCGGCTTGTTTATCGGCCTTTTAAAACTAAAATTGGTTGGAGCAACCGATAAATGCCATTTTAAAATTTAACGATAATTGCCATTTTAAAATTTAACGAAGCGATAAATATTTAAAAGCGTTTGGTGCAACTGGCCATAAGATAAGTTAAATTAATTACTTTGACAAGATAGAAAATATCCCAGCAATGGGACAGAATTGTCGTGTTGGCTTCTAGCTTTGGACTAGTGGCAGAAGCGGGTGACGAAAAATTTCGCCGAATAACTTGGCAAAACTGGAGGAGAAGCTCATTAGTATGTCCTTTTCGTTTTTAGCTAAATAATTTTTAAATCCTTAATTCAAAGAACAAAGCAAACCGGATGAGGAAGACTGATGTCGGTGGACCATCGGTAAAAAGGACGAAAACGACAAATTAATCTTATCGACGAAGTAAGACTTTAAAAGTTTAAATGAAAATACAGCATGTTTCATTAACAACATTTTATTTTAGATTGTAGAAGGACTAGGCGAAATGGAGGCTGATGGTTTGCCAATGCCAGCAGATGAGGTGTATATCCTTGAGGATGACGAGCCATCCACCAGCCATCAAGATATTGAGATGAAAAACAAACCTCGTTAAACTAATACAGACGAGCCCACAGAACTAAAAATAGAGTATCTCAAAGTATGCCTCTATGAAAAAGACTTCCATGGCTTGAGAGAGAGTTGCATCTACAACTTCCGCAATCTTCCAATACGGCAGCAATATACTTTGTAAATGATGAAGAAGAATAAATTAAAGAACAAAAAAAAAATTCTTTTTATTTCTTTTATAAGATACATAATTCAAAGGTAAGCTTACCTTAAGAATATAGAGATATTTTGATTTTTCTTCCCGAAATTGGCAAATTCGATATATTCTGGAATCAAATTTTATACTCCAATTTTAAGAACAAGAAAATACCTTAATTAAAAATGATATGCGTGATTTTTTAAGCTTATGTATTTGTTAAAATTTTGGTAATGTGACCGCGCTTTTTTCCGAAAACTATTTGAGCAACAAAATTAATTTTTGCGGCACAAATTAGGAACAAAGTTTTGAATGCTTTTCGGTGCCGGCTTATGAAATGGTTCTGCTAGCGTAATAACGTATCATATTCATGTGGCGGAACACTTGCTGTTGTTACTACTGTAGTTTTTGTTTCGAAAAAACTATCGTATTTTGTTTTCATTTCATTATTGTTTCAAAAATATTTTTCTTTTTTATTATTCAAAACTTAGCTTTCATTTGAACTTGAACAATTTCGTTTTTTATAAATTTCTTAAATAATTTTATTCATTTTTATAATTGTCAACGACTGTTTTTATTGGTTCAAAACTAAGAAGCTAAATTGGTGACCCCGACGATGCCTAACACGGATAATCTTGAAAATAACGCTACTGAGAGGGATAACCAACAAATGGTTGTAGCAGCTAATTGTTATGCGACTTCATATGCCACCATTTGTTGAAACAGATGTCGACAATTGGTTCTACTTACTGGATTTCTATTTCCGAGCTTCAGGAATTGAACACGATGGAAGAAAATTTGACACTGTGTGCTCGCAATTGCCACCCGCACGCATAACAGAGCTCCGACCAATCATCGACGCTGCTCCAAATCAAGAAAAATATGAGTAGGTACATACGAACCTTTGTATATGGTAAATCCATATACAAAGATACGAACCAACTTGACGAAGTACTTCGCTAATAGCCAACAAAAGAGACTTCGACGTGTATTGCATGACATGTAGGGATTGCAATCTCGGGATCCCGGTACATTTTTCAATCTTTTAAATCCCGGGATTGTATTATTTAATCCCGGGATTTTCGGGATTGGTAGATTAAATCATTGTATAATCAAAAACGGATTTTTCGACTTTTTGTGCTACATCATAACCAAAAAAAAATCCCAATACCAAACTTATGAAAAAAAAAAACAGCACTGTCTCAGGTCTCAAGATGGCACTACAATCGATTGCCAGGTCGCGGGTACTAGATAAATAGAAATACAATGGATTAAATATTCACATACAACTTTTTTCCTTATTTCATTTTAAATACCTTCTAACAGCAACCATAGAGAAATTATTATAAAGAAGACAGTCTTGTGGACATAGACAAGAGAAGAAAAATACATGATCACCGATGAGTTAAAAGGGAGATGGGAAACCAAGCTGTCAAAATGACAATGTCTACAAGCTGCGGTCCAAGTTTACTGCAAGAGTATGCGTGTTTTTACCAATACTATCTCAGTAAACATAGGCACCCCATCTGGGGAGTATATTAACCGGTAAATTTCACTGATCTCTATTATAACTGGATAGTGGATAGGAGCAAAAAGTTTGACTCCCATAGAAGACTGTTATAAGTGTAAAGGTACCATCCAGGTATAACAGTTATACCAAAATATAACATTTCCCCAACACTGATATCTATAATAGAGATAGAGATAATATAGATCAGAGATATAGACAAAGGAGATCAGTCACTTTTTTTGTTGAACATCACTTCACTCTGTCTCACTTTCTCGGTTTATATAGAAAGAGATGCACAAGTGTAAGAGTACCATGTCAAAATCAATAGGAGTCAAGAAAAGTGTTATAATTTGTATGGAATCCACTATCCAGTGTATTATAGAGATCAGTGTAAATTTGAAAATTTGTAGTTTTACCGTACGAAAGGTGAGTAAAAGTGAGCAGAAGAGGGATATGTTCAAAAAGATAGCAAAAAAGTAAAATTGCGTAAAAGCAGCAAATGTATCAAGGAGTAGAATTTCTGACATCAAAAAAGGAAATAAAAAAAACGTTGTCTAATTAACACATTGACTGCCATGGCTATCAAATTTAATAGCCAGTAATGTTTTCAGTGGTGCCGTGGCTATCAAATATGATAGCCAGGTATATATTCAGATAATGCGTTGGCTATCAAAATTGATAGCTACTAGGAAGAAATTTCAATACGAATTCAAAACCCTGGCACCCAGTGATGCGCTAGGTAAACTTGGTTTGAGCAATTTCATGAATGTAAAGATTTTACAGCCACTTGTTCTTTGGAATGATAAAACTTAATTTTGTTTTTATTTTTAATTATTAATTCAAAAAAATATACAGTTCAAAATAAATTAAAATTTCATTGCTTTACAAAATATAACTAAAAAGTAAATAAATTCAATTTATAATATAAAATAATATAAAATAAAATAAGCTAATTGGCTATCAGATATAATAGCCATGGCCTCCGACGGAAAGATAGATGTCTAAATTATTGCGCTATGCCATGGCTATCATATTTGAATGCCAAACAAAAATCCTTCCCAGGACCTCTCAGGATAACACAAACATATAAATATATATACAAATATAATTATACAAAAGAAACACTTGATATAACAAAATACGGTTTTGGCACCCAGTGAAATATAACGGAAATTGGATTGGCAGTCAATGTGTTAAGAACGCTGAACATCTGAAAAGCTTTTGTTGGAATTCTTATTTTGTTATATAAATACCTGGCTTTATCAGAAACGAAATGCAAGCAAATCGGGTTTCAATTTATACTTAATCCATGTTCTATGAAATCGGCAGTAAGACTTATAAAGGTATAAACGTGTTATTTGACCTCTACCCGATATACAATTGCTTTTAAGAGTTTTTATTGAGTTATTTCTTTTTTTTTAGTAGTCAAATAAACAAAATAAAAATTTCCACAAATGTCTTTTATTTTTTCTTTAAATCCCGGGATTATCCCGGGATCCCGGGATCCAAATTTTTGAATCCCGGGATTGAAAAATCATTCCGGGATTGCAATCCCTAATGACATGCCTCTTGGTGACAAAAAGCCTAGTCAACTTTACAACGAAATGGTCCAGGCTGCAAAAGGTACACTGAGCGAACAGGTACTCATTGATTTGTGGGCTTCACGCCTCCCTCCATCTGTTCAGACCGCAACCATAATTGTAAAAGGATCACCCGCCGAAAAAACTCAAATCGCTGATACCGTTATGGAAAACGTTGAACTACGCCATCTTAACGCCGTCGATACCCAACAACCCTCAACAGTCAACAGCGATCTTCAGAGCCAGGACGCTTCTTCGTCCTCTCCTGTCGCTCACCTCATTTCAGAATTTTCAAAATTACTCACTCATCGAAACCAACCACGTCAATCTCGCCAACCACGTAATCGCACACCATCACGTCCATTGCAAACCCATACATCAAGCCAGTGCAGGCGTGACGCTTCCATTGAACAATTTGACGATTGTTATTTTCACCGAACCTTTGGAAACAAAGCCGTTAATTGTCGCCCACCATGCAGATTTCTTCAAAATGCAAGAACTGTCGCACATTCAAACAAGCAATGACTAGATTCTGAAACAACACGCCAGCAACCTTCAGCCTTGATCAACCGATTAAACATACATGAACAGACAACCAACACGCCTTTTCTAATCGACACAGGTGCCGAAGTTTCATGTTTACCGCCATCTCCATCACTTAAGAAACTTCGTCCAACTTCATTACAACTATTCGCCGTCAACGGTTCTCCCATTAAGGTGATAATATGGTAATATGGTGAGATCACACATGAACTCAATCTGGGTCTTTGTCGCCCCTTTGTTTGGACATTTATCGTCGCTGACGTTACCTCTCACATTATTGGTGCAGACTTCTTAAAACACCATGATTTGATGGTTGATGTAAAGAGATCGCGGCTAGTCGACTCTCGAACAAACGCAGTTTCAAAATCGCTCTCTGCAATCTCCAGTCATGTACCATCTCCGCAGCTAATCAACCGAAGCTCACCTTTCTCTGACATCATATTGGAGTTTCCAAACATCACACGGCTGGCACCTCCCGGAGCATCTACAAACTCCCAGGCACTACATTTTATAGAGACAAATGGTCGATCTTGTTCAGCGCGAGTTCGCCATTTACCTCCTGACAAACTTAAGGCTACCAAAAAAGAATTCGAACTTCTCATGCGCGCAGGAATATGCCGTCCTTCAAAATCAAATTGGTCAAGTCCGTTGCACATGGTTCAAAAGACAGATGGATCGTGGCGACCTTGCGGAGACTACAGAAGTTTAAATGCAATTATGTTACCAGATCGATATCCACTACCGTACTTACACGATTTCACCAATATTTTGCGCGGTAAGACAATTTTTTCAAAGATCGATTTACAGAAAGCATTCCACCAGGTACCCATTAACCCAGATGATGTTCCTAAGACCGCCATCATCACACCATTTGGGTTGTACAAATTTACTCACATGACATTTGGACTTCGCAATGCAGCCCAAACACTTCAGCGTTTAATTCATGAAGTGCTACGGGGACTTGAATATGTTTTCGCATACATGGATGATATTTGTGTCGCTTCAAACAACATCGAAGAACACCACCAGCACTTGCGGGAAGTTTTCAAAAGGCTTTCGAACCACAATTTAGCTATAAATGTTGCGAAGTGTGTCTTTTGACAGCCAGAGTTAGAATTCCTTGGACACAAGATCACCCAACAAGGAGTGGCTCCGCTTCCATCTCGGATTGAAGCCATCCAACGAGTAAAGCGCCCAGAAAACGTAAAACAGCTGAAGGGTTTCATCGCCACTTTAAATTTTTATCGAAAATTCATACCACATGCGGCCAGTGCTCAAATTCCTTTGTTGGAAATGACCCCAGGTAACAAGAAGAATGACAAAACTCCTTTAAATTGGACCGAATCAACTATCCAAGCTTTTGATGATTGTCGCTTTCTTCTGGCTCAAGCAGTACAATTATCGCATCCCGTACCACATGCGGAATTAAGTCTTGTCACAGACGCATCAAACTTAGCTGCAGGCGCAGCACTTCATCAAGTTGTCGACAATGTAGCTGAACCACTTGGATTTTTCTCCAAAAAGTTTTCTTCTACCCAGCAACTTTACTCAACATACGACCGAGAACTTACGGCAATGTTTTTGGCTGTAAGACATTTTCGAGACATGTTAGAAGGACGAACTTTTCACATAAAAACAGATCATAAGCCGCTCATTTTTGCTTTTCGCCAACGTCCTGAAAAATCATCTGCTCGACAAACGAATTATCTGTCATTTACTAGCGAATTTACCACTGACATCAGGTATATAAATGGTGAAGATAATCACGCAGCTGATATGTTATCACGAATTGATTCTATGGATACCAAGGAAGATCTATACACGAAGCTTGCAAAATCTCAAGAAACAGACGCTGAACTCCAGCAACTACTTTGCAGGTAAACATTCGCACTCACTCCAACTGACCTCGTTTTCTTTCCCAAACATAGAAAAACCAATTTATTGCGACACTTCACATAATAGAGTTCGTCCTTTCATCACAAAAAACCTACGCAAGTCCTTCTTTGATGCTACTCACAACCTTTCACACCCAGGCCGGCGGGCATCAGCGCGCCTTATGGCTGAACGCTTTGTTTGGCCAAAAATTCGTCAGCAATGCTCCAAATTTGCTAAAACATGCATAGCTTGTCAAAGGACTAAAGTAAATCGTCATTCAAAATCCGAACTCCAACACTACCCAATGCCAGATGAACGTTTCGCAAGTATAAACATCGATATTCTTGGACCTTTTCCACCTTCAAATGGCTATCGATACCTGCTCACGGTCATAGACCGTTTCACTAGATGGCCAGAAGCATTTCCGATGGTTGACATGACAGCGATTAGTTGCGCAAGTGCCTTAATTACTGGTTGTATAGCACGCTTTGGAACTCCATCCCAAATCACATCTGACCAGGGAAGACAATTCACTTCATGCATTTTTTCTGAACTGTGCAAATGCTTAGGAACGAACCACACCATGACAACCTCCTACCACCCTCAAGCAAATGGAATTGTAGAGCGTTTCCATCGAACACTGAAAGTGGCAATTAACTGTAACGATTCAACTAATTGGGTAAAGTGTCTTCCTCTCATTCTATTAGGCCTCCGCTCCACCATTAAGGAAGACATTGGGGCAACGCCAGCAGAGATGGTATATGGTACAGTACTTCGTCTTCCTGCTGACTTGCTGGCTCCTACACGAGACATTCGTTCTCAAAGTGATTTCATCAAAGACCTTCGGCTCATGATGCAAAAGTCCAGACCTCAGCAGACAATATGGCACTCAAAACAACGTCCATTCGTACATAGAGATCTAGGCACATCAACACACGCATTTATCTGCAATGATTCTGTTAAAGCTTCTATAGTTCCACCGTATGAAGGACCTTTCAAAATAATTGAACGCTATGACAAGTTTTTTACACTGGATGTCCGGGGGCGCGTCATCAAAATTTCGATAGATAGATTGAAGCCAGCATATTTAGAAGACACCCTAGAGAATGATGATCAAACACATACTTCTGATTCAAATGGACATCCGCCACAATATTCAGATCCTCAGTTTTCCCGCACACGTTCTGAACGTCGTCGTCGTGTAAGGTTTATCCAACTTTTCCTTTGAAGTGCAGAAAACTTCTGGGGGGCCTATGTGGCGGAACACTTGCTGTTGTTACTACTGTAGTTTTAGTTTCGAAAAAACTATCGTATTTTGTTTTCATTTCATTATTGTTTCAAAAATATTTTTCTTTTTTATTATTCAAAACTTAGCTTTCATTTGAACTTGAACAATTTCGTTTTTTATAAATTTCTTAAATAAATTTATTAATTTTTATAATTGTCAACGACTGTTTTTATTGGTTCAAAACTAAGAAGCTAAATTCACTACTTGGATTCTCAAAACAAACACGAATGCAAATACAACCTACTGGACACCAGAAACAGCAATTTGTTAAGAGCGTTTGATTTGCTAAAATACAGCCTTTGCCTAAAAGCAATAAAGCGGGAAGGTTGTGCAACTTGGATGTAAATAAAAGTACATGTACATTTATGTTCATTTTGTTGAAACTAGGTGTTTTCATTTTATTGTTTGAAAAAAATTAAATTAACTGCATTATAATGTGCAAGTATCATAATAGAATTTAGAAACGATTTATGTAACATCTCAAAGTTCAAACTGTACCATAATCGTTGTCGTCTTCATTGATACCTTCATTTTCGATGTCTTAATCTTCATCGTCCAAGAACATTCGTCATGTTCATTTTATATTCTTTTTCGAATGTTATACAATGCAACACATGCATTTACCACTCTCGCACAGCTGACCAAATTTTTTAAGCTAGTTTAGTTTATTGAGACAAGGAAATATTTCCTTTAACTGCCCGAGACTGCACTCAACCACTTGTCTTGTTCTTTTGATGTTTGCTAAAAAAAAACGATTTTTGGCTCGGCTTTCTCCAATGGCATTTGGGATATTTGGGGTGAATAGCCACTTTCTCAACGGACAGTCGGAGTCGCCAATAATTATAGCACTTCGAAATGGACGCCACCCTCCGTCATTCCATCTATTATAAAAAGAGCTTCGCTGCAAGGCACGGATATCATGCACCGAACTAGGAAAATTGAGGTTGACTGCATAAAAACCATAATCAGGACCAGCAACAACCATAACGTTTAAGGAATGATGACCTTTCCTGTCAACAAATGCCTGTTCGTTTACTAAAGGTGCATCAATTGGTATTAAAGTGCCATCAACAGCTCCAGCAACTAATGGCATCCCGGCTATGTTACAAAATCCTTGGGTCACATTGCTAGAATTGTCAGGCCACCTTACTTCTTCAGCGATATTACAGTGGTCAGCGATATACGAACGTAATAAATGACGTGAAATGAGTAAAGACACTTTATTTATACAGCGACATAAAGTTGCCTTTGAAATCACAGAAACATTTGGGCTGGATCAATTGGTTTTGAAGTTGAATGTAATCTCAATCTGTGTCGAACAGCAATTTCTCAGACGTTGGACTCACATTCATGCTCTGGTTCGCAGTCTCCTAAACTCAGCTTGTCCTTGTATTGAAAATATCCATGGAGTTTTTTTCTGTTCTCGAATCAGTTGGTTGACGTTCTCAGCAGATGATACAATTTTCGCGTCGTTGATGGTTTTCTCTTCCGGGTTCTCTATATTTTCAAAGAAATATTATGAAAATCTCGATTTCACACCAGAATCTAAGGAAACTTACCTTTTAAAAGAACCGATTATCTCATAATTTTACTTGTGGAGTGGATTGGGAGTCGCAAGTTTGTTGCACATGCAGGTGCTGCATTTGCCTCGAAATAAACTAGTAAGCCAGACAGACGATCCAAAGTTGCAATAGCGCTTGAAAATTGAAAAATCAAAGCTAATGATGTTGTTCGATTAACTTCATCTCACCTTTTTATATGGAGAGATATACAAAGATATACATGTGTAAATACATACAATTTATTAGATGTTTGGCTTTAGATTTGGACATTTGAAATGCTTCAACTTACCTATGAGTTTCTCATTTGTTTTATTGTTATTTTTGTTAGATTCGCTGGCAGACAAATGCTTTCATAAGTATAAAGCATTTGGCCTAAGAGTTATGCGGTGTTTTTGATTTATTGCCCTTCGGATTTTTGTCGGCACATGAGTTCCATTTGCTTGGCTTCCTTCAACGGCCTGAAAAACAAATACAAATTCTAATGAAAATCACTGTCCATGGAAAAAATTGAATTTTTTCAAAAATATATGTAATATCCAGCACCATTAATGTTGTTGCCACAAAAACACAAATTTACAATTTAAAAATATAAACAGAAAAAAACAGAGATGAGATGTGAGTACCCAGCAATTCTCTTCATAAATGACTAGAAAAAGGATTCACTAAAGCGCAGAAAACATCCGTATCTGAATGCATTTTTGATCCGATTCGGGTCCACCTTCGTAGGTAGCGAACCACATTTTTGAATCTTTTTAATGATTAATTTTCGACTGGGAAATTCTTCATTTAAATGGAAGTACACAAGCGATTATATATTCATTTATGTGGATAATAATTTACTCTTTTCTAAGCCATTTCAAATACTCATTTACGACTCAAAAATCGTTCATATTAGTGGATGCGCACAAGTACTGACATCCATTTAAATGAAGTGTATCTAAAGCTGGCGAGTCGAACGTTCGATGTGAGATATTCTCATTGGCGAACTAACACATTCGACGTATTATAGTCGGCGAACTAAACAATTCGAGTTCGAACTGAGTTCGAAATTAAAAAAAAAAGAAAAACAAATAAATAAAAATTCAAATTATAAATGTTCAGTACAAAACTATTTAAAAAAGTGTTTTCTATGGCCTGAAATCAAAAAGGGGAACGCTCAACGTTCTATGTTAATTTTGTTTGTTGCTTGCTCACTCCTTTCAGAAACGTAAGTTCTGGTTCAAGACAATTTATTCAATAAGCAACACGCTAATGCCAGAAATATAATTGAAAGGACAATTGGTGTAATTAAACTCGTTTTACGTTCCATCAAGACAAAACAAATTGTAAAAGCGTGCTGTACCTTGAACAAGTTTTACGTTAAATACCGAATTGCAGATCCTGAGATTGTAAAGAAAGCCATAACATTCCAACAGCTGGAACACTCCAAGCAATAAAAAAGCCAACGTGGAAAAAACGAAATAATGGGATCTTTGCAGATTATAAAAGCAAACATTGGAGTGCAATTCAAGTCAAATCCATTCGATTGAACAATTAAGTCTTGACTCTATAAAATCAATAAATCTAATTTGATTTTTCAAATTTAAGGATTTTTTTTGTCAAGATTTTCATTTTCTTTTCTTTTTTCTGCTGCCTTTTATACAGCAAGAAGTTTCTCTTTCTGAATTTCATAACTTTTTCTCGAAAATCTAGCAATATTGGACAAAAATATTACTTTTATTCAAGGTTCGAGCTCTTCTCACACAATGTGTAACGTTCGACAAATTAAAACACGAACGACGTTCAAATTAACGAACATTCGATTCTCATAATACAGTGAGATCCAACTTCGAAAAACGTGTGACATTAAAGTCGAATGTAGGGTTCTCGATTCGCCAACCGTAATACGAAAATCTTACACTCACATGTTTTTAAGTTCGACTCGCCAGCGGTAATAGGGGCCTATGTTTACATTTTATTCGTTAATCCTTCAGAAAAATGTTAATATTCAAGAAGAAATAAGAATATGTTTATTCCTTAGTTAATTCAATTTTACTTTAATATATTTGTAAAGTAAATCACATTTTGATTTATTTTTAATAAAAATAATAATAACATACTTCTTTCTACAATCCTATTATATATATACTTTTCTTTTTAAGTCGTTTAACCACTTTTAAATAATAATTTACACCGTTTGTTTTTTTCTGACACTTTTTAATTGTTATTATTTCCTCACTCTATGAAAACTTGATCAAAGTGAATATTTTTATATAGATTTTGAAATTTTGTTGCGACAAGATCCCGTTATCAAAACCAAATAAGAACATCATGTTTTTATTACACGCATACTCTTGCAGCAAACCTGCTTTTTAGTTCGTAGGCAAATGTCATTTTGACAGCAATCTTTCCCATCTTGTTATAACTGATCAGTGGCGAAAACACACTTAAGTACTATCAAGAATGGTTTTCAAGCAAGCAAGCAGAGAACACACATTACAAACTTATGTAAAAAACTGTCAAACCAAGCAGAAAACCATTCTTGATATTACCCACTGATCTCTATATCACACTGGATAGTGTATTACCTACAAAGTATAACAGTTTTTTGACCCCTTTTCGACTTTTTGACGTCTAACAGGTCTAACTAATGATGTCGATCACTGATCTCTATAATACACTGGATAGTGGATTCCATACATATTATAACACTTTTCTTGACTCCTATTGATTTTGACATGGTACTCCTACACTTGTGCATCTCTTTCTATATAAACCGAAAAAGTGAGACAGAGTGAAGTGATGTTCAACAAAAAAAGTGACTGATCTCCTTTGTCTATATCTCTGATCTCTATTATCTCTATCTCTATTATAGATATCAGTGGTGGGGAAGTGTTATATGTTGGTATAATTGTTATACCTGGATGGTACCTTTACAATTATAACAGTCTTCTATGGGAGTCAAACTTTTTGCTCCTATCCACTATCCAGTTATAATAGAGATCAGTGATGTCGATATGTTGATATTTTTTATCGATATTTAATTTTTCGATTTATCGATATAAAAATGTGAGTATCGAAAAGGTATAAAAAATCGATATTTTTTATGATTAAGGCCGTGTGCGAATTCAGTTAAAAATGGGTTAAAACTTGACGTTTGGTTAAATTTTGACACTTCGCATTATTTGACTAGCTGCTGAGCAGGTTAAAATATGACAGTAGTGGTTAAAAATTCATCCATTTTTATTTTTTAACCACAATTCATCCAATTCGCACACGGCCTAAGGCATTGAATAAGAAGTACAGGAAGGGGTCTTATGAAAAAAAGTGGAGCATGTTTCTAAGTAGTTTGAGTTTCACAAACACAAACGCAATAACCACTTTTTAACTGAATTCGCACACGGCCTAAGAAAAACCTTCAAAAGAAATACCACACACTGCACTCAATTAGTGTACGTAGATAAATCTGAGATCATGAAACATCAATTATTTGAAAACACAAGTGATTTGTCGCACCATTTGCACACAAAACATTCTCAACAATTTGCTCTCTCGCATCATTCATACCATAGTGTGTTATTACACCCAGACTTTTTTCATGCTGCGTGTTTCGTAGATTTTCTTTTGAACACTCATTCCGTCAATCTCGCATTATTACACTCGGATGTTTTTCAGTCGACTGTTTTTGACTATTCTCTTTCATTGTTTTGTTCTCATACACAAAGTCAAAGTGTGAAAATTATTAAAGAAAACTGAATTTTTTATTAAAATAAACACTCATAAAATGTAATTTGAAGTTTTAAATAAAGTATTAGATACTGCAGAAATGATTATTGACATCATGGATACGGATAATAGTTCCGATGAAGAAAACTTGTTAGATGTGTTAGAGTTGTTTACTTAAAGACACTAGAAACAATAATAAAGCAACGCCAAGAAACAAAGAGAGAGAAGAAAAAGAAACGTCAAAAACCATCCGAAAATCCTGAACCCACAACTCAGCGGGTCGAGACCACTGATCTCTATATAAAGCGGCCCCTAGATTTTCAATATTATTGTATAAAATATTGCGAAATATTATTGGCTGATACCCCAGACTACACAATATTTTGTACAATAAATCGATTTGACATTTAACTTCAGGAGACGATGACGTCTGGAAAATACAAAAACAAATGACAAATTGACAAAATATTGTGCAATCCCACCTACAGACTATACAATATTTTTCATTGTACAATAAATATCAAAAGGGTTTTGATTTTCTTCAATATATTGCACAATGCTTCAATATGAGCCCTAGACTATCAATAATATTGTATAACATCGAATATTGTACAATAATATTGAAAGTCTAGGGGCCGCTTTACACTGGATAGTGTATTTCCTACAAAGTATAACAGTTTTTTTGACTCCATTTGAAGATGACAGTCTGTTGGAAATTAAGATTGAATGTGGCAGCACTGCTACAGTTTGTAATCTCTCAACCTTTATATTTGACACAATAAATTCACTTATTTTCATAGAACGACTTCGTTTTTACTAAAGCTCTGGAATTTTCTTTTTAATAAAATAAATTTCAACAGGTTATGGGCACCAGGCCACGTAAAAGTAATTCAAGCTTTCTGTTAAAGTAAAAATCTTTGAAATCCGTAAAGTGAATAGTTTGGTTTGAGCACAGTTTAATTTTTTTTTTGTTCAACTAATTTCGTCAATGATGGCCGGCATTCTCAGCACCATAGAAAAATTAAAAGGGCGGGAAAACTACGACGACTGGCAATTCGCTGTCCAGAATTATTTGGAACACCAGGAGTTATGGAATTGTGTTCTCGGAGTTGAGACAGACGCACTGAAAATTTCCAAAGCAAAATCCACAATTATTTTGCTCATCGAAGCAGTTAATTACGTTCACGTCAAGGACGCCAAAACTGCGAAGGAAGTTTGGGATCGATTGAGAGTAGCTTTCGACGATAGTGGGTTGACGAGAAGAGTAGGTTTGTTGCGATGCCTCATAACTACCAATTTGCAAAACAGTGGTGGTGTAGAGAGTTATGTTACCAAAATTATCTCAACCGCGCATAAGCTCAATTCTATTGGGATGCCAGTCTCAGACGAGTGGGTCGGCACATTGCTACTTGCTGGCTTACCAGAAGAGTATAAGCCCATGATTATGGGAATTGAAAGTTCTGGGGTGAAGATTTCGGCGGACTCAATTAAAACGAAACTGTTGCAAGACGTCAAAGATGATTGCATTTCAAATGAGCAGTCTGGCTCAGCTTTTTATGGTGAAAACAAGAATTTTAAGAAACGTTTTAATAAACCTGCAAAGAAGAATGGTCCTAGATGTTTTGTGTGCAATCAATATGGCCAAATAGCAAAGAACTGTTCACAGAAGCAAAAAACAGGAACAGATGCTAGCCGTTCTAATGTTCTTTATACGAGTTTTGCTGCACAACAAATTGGTGGTGAAGAATGGGTTGTCGACTCTGGCGCTTCTTCACATATGACGTTCAAACATGATTGGCTTGAGAATTCTACGGTTGTTTGCGATGACGTGGTAGTTGCAGATAATAATAAATTGAAGGCAACGGCAAGAGGAGATGTGTCATTGAAGGTTTCATGTGGTGATGTCATAGCAAAAGATGTTTTGTTTGTCCCAAGCTTATGCGTGAATTTGTTGTCGGTGGTGCAGATGGTAAAAAATGGTAATCGTGTTGTGTTTGGCTCAGATGGTTGTTCTATTTTCAATAAAAACAACAAGCTGATTGCGACTGCAAGTTTGCACAACAATACATTCAAATTGGACAGGCCTTCTCAAATAGTGAACATTGCGAAACTAAGTTCTGATTTGTGGCACCGACGTCTCGGCCACATCAATTATCAAACATTGAATAAGATGTCCAACGATGGTTTGGTGGATGGAATTTGTAGTGATGCAAGCGATAGATCTGATGGATGTGAAGTATGTCTCAAAGGCAAACAATTTCGGCAACCGTTTAAATTGTCCGAATCCACAACAAGTAGGCCACTTGAGTTGGTACACTCAGATGTATGCGGGCCTATGGAGCATACATCGATAGGAGGTTCACGATACTTTCTATTGTTTCTGGATGATTTCTCAGGAAAGATTTTTGTCTACTTTATCCATTCGAAGAGTCAGGTAATAGATAAGTTCGTCCAATTCAAAAATTTTGTTGAAAATCAAACATCATACAAAATTCAGAAATTCCGCTCGGATAATGGTACAGAATTTTGTAATCACAAATTCGCAAATGTACTACGTAGCAGTGGCATCAAGCATGAGACAACAAATGCATATACGCCGCAACAGAATGGCAAAGCGGAGTGAATGAACCGCACAATAGTCGAGAAAGCAAGATGCTTACTTATTGATGCGTGCATGCATAAGCGTTTTTGGGCAGAGGCTGTGTCAACAGCTGCATACTTAATTAATCGTACAGTGACAAGAACATCCGAATTATCAAAGTCCCCAGAAGAGATTTGGTCAGGAAGAAGAACAAACGTTGAACATCTTAGAGTTTTTGGATCGACAGCAATGGTTTACGTACCGAAACAAAAACGACAGAAATGGGACTCCAAATCTTCAAAGTGTATTATGGTTGGGTATAGTGAAGAAAAGAAAGGATACCGTTTATATCATCCTGAATCTAAGAAGATAATCTTCAGTCGAGATGTGAGTTTCTTCGAAGACGTAATGTACTTTCAGGATTCAGTGGGAGATACCATAAGAAATAATGTCTTGATAGAACTTGATAACAAGATAGATGTCAGCAACGAAACAGACGAATGGGAAGACGCAGAGGATCAGAATGGCACATATATTGAAGAAATTTTGCTAGATGCAAATGAGACTGATTGCCTTGCCAGCAGCGAAAATGATGGAAATTTCAACGTAGACTCTCCTTCAACTTCCGACTTGGTTCAAGACAATTCACCGAGAACATCAAAAAGGCAGCCTAGACGACCAGCAAATTTCGACGATTACATATGTTATCAAATGACTTCAGATGATTCCTATGATCCAGTTACATTTGACGAAGCGTGTTCAAGATTTGATAAGACTCACTGGAAGAAGGCTATCGAAGAAGAGTATGCTGCTCTGATTGAGAACGATACTTGGGAAGCTGTTGATTTACCTCCCGGAAAGAAAGTCATCAACACGAAGTGGGTATTTAAGACCAAAAGCGATTCTCAAGGTAAGATCTGTAAATATAAAGCCCGTTTAGTAGCGAAAGGCTGTAGCCAACGTTTGGGAATAGATTATTGCGAAACATATTCTCCTGTCATTCGTTACGGCTCTATAAGATTTTTAATAGCTTTGGCAGCAAGACTTGATTTAAGAATTCACCAGTTAGACGCTATAACAGCTTTTCTTCAAGGCGATTTAAAGGAAGAAATTTATATAACTGAACCCGAAGGTTTTGATCACAGCAAGAAGGTTCTTCGACTTAAGAAATCATTATATGGACTCAAGCAATCTTCGAAGATGTGGAACGACAAACTAGATGAAGCCTTAAAGAGCTTTGGTATGATAGCTTCGAAGATTGATCCTTGTATATATTATAGAAACTATAATGGTACCTACTTAATTGTTGCAGTCTATGTAGACGATTTATTGATTTTTTATAATAATTCCGAAAATATGAAAGAACTAAAGACAGGTCTAATGAATACTTTCAAGATGAAGGACATTGGTGATGCAACTTCGTTTCTTGGACTACGTTTGACAAGAGATGAGAGTTCCGGGAAGATATGGATTGATCAAGAGCAATATATCAATGAAATGGTCGTTCGTTTTGGAATGAAGGATGCAAACAGCTGTTTAACACCGATGGAAACAAATTTGCATTTGTCGAAAGAGATGTCACCAAAGGACCAGTCTGAGAGAGATGAGATGTCGAAAGTTCCCTATCAGGCGTTAGTTGGTTCGCTACTTTTTGCAGCTCAGGTATCCAGACCCGATATATGCTATGCCGTGAACTACGTTAGTCGTTTCAACAACGATCCTGGTATGCAACACTGGAAAGCAGCGAAACGCATCTTGCGTTATTTAAAAGGAACTGCTCACAAACGACTTTGCTTCCAGCGAGATGATTCATCGACGACGCTAATCACTGGCTACTGTGATGCTGATTTTGCGAGTGACATCGACGAGCGAAAGTCAGTTTCTGGTTACGTATTCATAGTTGGAAATGGAGCTGTATCGTGGATGTCGAAAAAACAATCAACAGTGGCACTTTCAACCACGGAGGCCGAATACATGGCTATGAGTATGGCGATGCAAGAAGGACTATGGCTTCGAGGTTTGGAGAAGGAACTCATTCAAAATCCATCAAAGAACTTCGATCTGTATTGTGACAACCAGAGTGCCGTATTTCTGTCATCAACATCAGGATTTCGCGCTAGAACGAAGCATATCGACGTAAAACACCATTTTGTTCGAGATATCATCAAAGAAGGCGAAGTCTGCTTACGTCACATTGGAACAAACGAAATGATAGCAGACTCACTCACAAAAGCGTTGCCATCAGTCAAGTTCAACATATTCACATTTTCGATGGGAATTCAATCTAGTGGGAGTGTTGGAAATTAAGATTGAATGTGGCAGCACTGCTACAGTTTGTGATCTCTCAACTCTTATATTTGACACAATAAATTCACTTATTTTCATAGAACGACTTCGTTTTTACTAAAGCTCTGGAATTTTCTTTTTAATAAAATAAATTTCAACACAGTCAGTGCCCTTTTTCGACTTTTTGACGTCTAACAGGTCTAACTAATGATGTCGATGTGTTTATATTTTTTATCGATATTTAATTTTTCGATTTATCGATGTATCGATATAAAAATCCGAGTATCGAAAAGGTATAAAAAAATCGATATTTTTTATGATTAAGGCCGTGTGCGAATTCAGTTAAAAATGGTTTAAAACTCGACGTTTGGTTAAATTTTGACACTTCGCATTTAATAAAATTATTAGACTAGCTGCGGAGCAGGTTAAAATATGACAGTAATGGCCTTAGGCCATGTGCGAATTGGATGAATTGATTGTTGAATTGGATGAATGATTAAGGCCGTGTGCGAATTGGATGAATTGTGGTTAAAAATTGATGAATTTTTAACCCCTACTGTCATATTTTAACCTGCTCAGCAGCTATTCTAATTTTAACACATTTTATTCAATGCGAAATGTCAAAATTTAACTGAATTCGCACACGGCCTAAGAAAAACCTTCAAAAGAAATACCACACACTACACTCAATTAGTGTACGTAAATAAATCTGAGATCATGAAACATCAACTATTTGAAAACACAAGTGATTTGTCGCACCATTTGCACACAAAACATTCTCAACAATTTGCTCTCTCGCATCATTCACACCATACAAGCATACGTTCATAGTTTACAAGTTTTTCAGCTCGTACGCAAAATACGAATCCATTTTGACAGCTTGGTTTCCTATCTTAAGGCGTTTTTGTTTTTTACAACTGAACAGAGCCTGAACTAACAAACTCAAAATTGTGTTTTTTTTCATTCAGAGTTTTCAGAGCAACAAAGTTTTGTTACTATTTTCGTTCAAAGCACTGATTCTGAATGTTAAGAGTCGAACCGACGCGCTCAGAAAAAAGACACCGAGCATTGTGAGCAACATGCCTAAACAAACAAATGTAAAGCTTTAGGTTGGGGGGAAATGAAAAGAAATGATAAAAGTAATAATTAAAATAGGCAAAATTATTTTCTTGTCATCTTTTACCGATATATCGATATTTTTTTAATAAAATATCAAAACCGATATTGATATTTTTTAAAAATATCGATACGATACTTTTTTGTATTTTGACATCCCTATGTTAGATAGGCTTCCAGAGATTAAAGTTGTTTCTAAGAGAAGATAGAAAAAATGAAATTCAGAGATAAGTAATATAGAGATCAGTGTTTCTTTGACGTATATTTTTGTTATACTGTTATACGAATTTTTCCCTTTTCGACTTTATAACAATGTTCAAATGGAGTCACTTTTTCTGTATGAATACACTATCCAGTGTATTATAGAGATCAGTGGTCGAGACTTTTTAAACTATTTCTATTTCACGTACTTTCTCTTTCGCACTCATTTGCGTCTTCCTAAAAACGTCTGAGTGTAATAACACACAAACAAGCATACGTTCATAGGTCACAAGTTTTTCAGCTCGTTCGCAAAATACGAATCCATTTTGACAGCTTGGTTTCCTATCTTAAGGCGTTTTTGTTTTCTTACAACTGAACAGAGCCTGAACTGACAAGCTCAAAATTGTGTTTCTTTTTCATTCAGAGTGTTCAAAGCAACAAAGTTTTGTTACTTTTTCGTTCAAAGTTGTTTCTCAGAGAAGATAGAAAAAATGAAATTCAGAGATAAGTAATATGGAGATTAGTGGTTCTTTGACGTAAATTTTTGTTATACTGTTATACGAATTTTTCCCTTTTCGACTTTATAACAATGTTCAAATGGAGTCACTTTTTCTGTATGAATACACTATCCAGTGTATTATAGAGATCAGTGATATTACCTGGTAAATCCATATACAAAGCTTCTGGCCCACTGATCTCTATTATAACTGGATAGTGGATAGGAGCAAAAAGTTTGACTCCCATAGAAGACTGTTATAATTGTAAAGGTACCATCCAGGTATAACAGTTATACCAAAATATAACACTTCCCCACTGACAGCTGAAAAAAAAAAAACAAATAATTACGGCTGTGCTGCGAAACTTTAATTGTTATTTATTTATCAGGGACAAATTCAGTTCCATATTGTCGGAAATTCGTTGTCTCAACCAGTTGAAAAGCAGACTATGTTATGGCTTCTGGGTAAGTGGAATTAATTGATGTCTACCAGACCACGAAACTCATTCCCCTTCTTTCATAGGTCTTCACAGTGTATTTGCTCATCAATTGGTCAAAATGCCTCGCGAATTTTCGAGGCGAAGACAATAACCTATCTCAAGACGAAACATACCAAGAAGATGACTCACAGCCTTCACCAGAGTACCTCCAAAGGAAATTGTACTTTCTCGTTGACGAGTAAGTTTTCATTCATAAAAGCCAACGCATTCCACTATTGAACAATCTTTCCAGACAATTCTAAACAAGGATATCCTACGAACTAGCCAACTCCCTGCTCAATGACACAATATTCGAGATAGTCAGGGGAATAATGAACATCCAGCGTGTGACCAACAATCCCTGCTAGAAAAAGCCGGTGTGGCGGGGTTCTATGTGTAGAAGAACCCACGCGAAATCAAGATCCAAATGTTTCTGCTGGACTTCATCCTGCGGCTCAGTCGAATAAAGTTCGAACCGCACAAATGACTGCAACTTGACGATGACGCCTTCGGTGACGGGAGAACACAGACTTTAGGAACCTAAGTGAAACCTCTTTTGATACCAATAAATGTTGAAATTTATTTTATTAAAAAGAAAATTCCAGAGCTTTAGTAAAAACGAAGTCGTTCTATGAAAATAAGTGAATTTATTGTGTCAAATATAAAGGTTGAGAGATTACAAACTGTAGCAGTGCTGCCACATTCAATCTTAATTTCCAACACTCCCACTAGATTGAATTCCCATCGAAAATGTGAATATGTTGAACTTGACTGATGGCAACGCTTTTGTGAGTGAGTCTGCTATCATTTCGTTTGTTCCAATGTGACGTAAGCAGACTTCGCCTTCTTTGATGATATCTCGAACAAAATGGTGTTTTACGTCGATATGCTTCGTTCTAGCGCGAAATCCTGATGTTGATGACAGAAATACGGCACTCTGGTTGTCACAATACAGATCGAAGTTCTTTGATGGATTTTGAATGAGTTCCTTCTCCAAACCTCGAAGCCATAGTCCTTCTTGCATCGCCATACTCATAGCCATGTATTCGGCCTCCGTGGTTGAAAGTGCCACTGTTGATTGTTTTTTCGACATCCACGATACAGCTCCATTTCCAACTATGAATACGTAACCAGAAACTGACTTTCGCTCGTCGATGTCACTCGCAAAATCAGCATCACAGTAGCCAGTGATTAGCGTCGTCGATGAATCATCTCGCTGGAAGCAAAGTTGTTTGTGAGCAGTTCCTTTTAAATAACGCAAGATGCGTTTCGCTGCTTTCCAGTGTTGCATACCAGGATCGTTGTTGAAACGACTAACGTAGTTCACGGCATAGCATATATCGGGTCTGGATACCTGAGCTGCAAAAAGTAGCGATCCAACTAACGCCTGATAGGGAACTTTCGACATCTCATCTCTCTCAGACTGGTCCTTTGGTGACATCTCTTTCGACAAATGCAAATTTGTTTCCATCGGTGTTAAACAGCTGTTTGCATCCTTCATTCCAAAACGAACGACCATTTCATTGATATATTGCTCTTGATCAATCCATATCTTCCCGGAACTCTCATCTCTTGTCAAACGTAGTCCAAGAAACGAAGTTGCATCACCAATGTCCTTCATCTTGAAAGTATTCATTAGACCTGTCTTTAGTTCTTTCATATTTTCGGAATTATTATAAAAAATCAATAAATCGTCTACATAGACTGCAACAATTAAGTAGGTACCATTATAGTTTCTATAATATATACAAGGATCAATCTTCGAAGCTATCATACCAAAGTTCTTTAAGGCTTCATCTAGTTTGTCGTTCCACATCTTCGAAGATTGCTTGAGTCCATATAATGATTTCTTTAGTCGAAGAACCTTCTTGCTGTGATCAAAACCTTCGGGTTCAGCTATATAAATTTCTTCCTTTAAATCGCCTTGAAGAAAAGCTGTTATAGCGTCTAACTGGTGAATTCTTAAATCAAGTCTTGCTGCCAAAGCTATCAAAAATCTTATAGAGCCGTAACGAATGACAGGAGAATATGTTTCGCAATAATCTATTCCCAAACGTTGGCTACAGCCTTTCGCTACTAAACGGGCTTTATATTTACAGATCTTACCTTGAGAATCGCTCTTGGTCTTAAATACCCACTTCGTGTTGATGACTTTCTTTCCGGGAGGTAAATCAACAGCTTCCCAAGTATCGTTCTCAATCAGAGCAGCATACTCTTCTTCGATAGCCTTCTTCCAGTGAGTCTTATCAAATCTTGAACACGCTTCGTCAAATGTAACTGGATCATAGGAATCATCTGAAGTCATTTGATAACATATGTAATCGTCGAAATTTGCTGGTCGTCTAGGCTGCCTTTTTGATGTTCTCGGTGAATTGTCTTGAACCAAGTCGGAAGTTGAAGGAGAGTCTACGTTGAAATTTCCATCATTTTCGCTGCTGGCAAGGCAATCAGTCTCATTTGCATCTAGCAAAATCTCTTCAATATATGTGCCATTCTGATCCTCTGCGTCTTCCCATTCGTCTGTTTCGTTGCTGACATCTATCTTGTTATCAAGTTCTATCAAGACATTATTTCTTATGGTATCTCCCACTGAATCCTTAAAGTACATGACGTCTTCGAAGAAACTCACATCTCGACTGAAGATTATCTTCTTAGATTCAGGATGATATAAACGGTATCCTTTCTTTTCTTCACTATACCCAACCATAATACACTTTGAAGATTTGGAGTCCCATTTCTGTCGTTTTTGTTTCGGTACGTAAACCATTGCTGTCGATCCAAAAACTCTAAGATGTTCAACGTTTGTTCTTCTTCCTGACCAAATCTCTTCTGGGGACTTTGATAATTCGGATGCTCTTGTCACTGTACGATTAATTAAGTATGCAGCTGTCGACACAGCCTCTGCCCAAAAACGCTTATGCATGCACGCATCTATAAGTAAGCATCTTGCTTTCTCGACTATTGTGCGGTTCATTCGCTCCGCTTTGCCATTCTGTTGCGGCGTATATGCATTTGTTGTCTCATGCTTGATGCCACTGCTACGTAGTACATTTGCGAATTTGTGATTACAAAATTCTGTACCATTATCCGAGCGGAATTTCTGAATTTTGTATGATGTTTGATTTTCAACAAAATTTTTGAATTGGACGAACTTATCTATTACCTGACTCTTCGAATGGATAAAGTAGACAAAAATCTTTCCTGAGAAATCATCCAGAAACAATAGAAAGTATCGTGAACCTCCTATGGATGTATGCTCCATAGGCCCGCATACATCTGAGTGTACCAACTCAAGTGGCCTACTTGTTGTGGATTCGGACAATTTAAACGGTTGCCGAAATTGTTTGCCTTTGAGACATACTTCACATCCATCAGATCTATCGCTTGCATCACTACAAATTCCATCCACCAAACCATCGTTGGACATCTTATTCAATGTTTGATAATTGATGTGGCCGAGACGTCGGTGCCACAAATCAGAACTTAGTTTCGCAATGTTCACTATTTGAGAAGGTCTGTCCAATTTGAATGTATTGTTGTGCAAACTTGCAGTCGCAATCAGCTTGTTGTTTTTATTGAAAATAGAACAACCATCTGAGCCGAACACAACACGATTGCCATTTTTTACCATCTGCACCACCGACAACAAATTCACGCATAAGCTTGGGACAAACAAAACATCTTTTGCTATGACATCACCACATGAAACCTTCAATGACACATCTCCTCTTGCCGTTGCCTTCAATTTATTATTATCTGCAACTATAACGTCATCGCAAACAACCGTAGAATTCTCAAGCCAATTATGTTTGAACGTCATATGTGAAGAAGCGCCAGAGTCGACAACCCATTCTTCACCACCAATTTGTTGTGCAGCAAAACTTGTATAAAGAACCTTAGAACGGCTAGCATCTGTTCCTGTTTTTTGCTTCTGTGAACAGTTCTTTGCTATATGGCCATATTGATTGCACACAAAACATCTAGGACCATTCTTCTTTGCAGGTTTATTAAAACGTTTCTTAAAATTCTTGTTTTCACCATAAAAAGCTGAGCCAGACTGCTCATTCGAAATGCAATCATCTTTGACGTCTTGCAACAGTTTCGTTTTAATTGAGTCCGCCGAAATCTTCACCCCAGAACTTTCAATTCCCATAATCATGGGCTTATACTCTTCTGGTAAGCCAGCAAGTAGCAACGTGCCGACCCACTCGTCTGAGACTGGCATCCCAATAGAATTGAGCTTATGCGCGGTTGAGATAATTTTGGTAACATAACTCTCTACACCACCACTGTTTTGCAAATTGGTAGTTATGAGGCATCGCAACAAACCTACTCTTCTCGTCAACCCACTATCGTCGAAAGCTACTCTCAATCGATCCCAAACTTCCTTCGCAGTTTTGGCGTCCTTGACGTGAACGTAATTAACTGCTTCGATGAGCAAAATAATTGTGGATTTTGCTTTGGAAATTTTCAGTGCGTCTGTCTCAACTCCGAGAACACAATTCCATAACTCCTGGTGTTCCAAATAATTCTGGACAGCGAATTGCCAGTCGTCGTAGTTTACCCGCCCTTTTAATTTTTCTATGGTGCTGAGAATGCCGGCCATCATTGACGAAATTAGTTGAACAAAAAAAAAATTAAACTGTGCTCAAACCAAACTATTCACTTTACGGATTTCAAAGATTTTTTACTTTAACAGAAAGCTTGAATTACTTTTACGTGGCCTGGGCCCATAACCTGTTGAAATTTATTTTATTAAAAAGAAAATTCCAGAGCTTTAGTAAAAACGAAGTCGTTCTATGAAAATAAGTGAATTTATTGTGTCAAATATAAAGGTTGAGAGATTACAAACTGTAGCAGTGCTGCCACATTCAATCTTAATTTCCAACAATAAAACCAAGTCGGATTCCGCTTGACACAATGACGACAATTCTTGTTTGCGTGTAATGATTTTTATTGATTTATAAACTGATGCGACACAAGTCCATGCATTAAAAAGCCAAAAGTACAACTGGAGACTGTTATTTGAGCTCTTGGAGCTTCTCGGATTCTAATCTAAGTTCGATTGAGTTAAAAAACTAACATAAACCTTGTTGTAAAGCACTTCAAAACGTACAATATCAATGCTTTATTAAACATTACTTTACATTTATTTTTGGGGAGAATCGCATGAGACAGATCAGTTTGCCATGACGGCGACGGCGTTTGCGGCAGACTCTTTCGACGCTGCTTGACGTTTCTTGACACCCCAATTGTTAACTTCCGTGGTTGTGATTTGGTCTCTCAAAAAGTCCTGATCGTGCTCCACACTCTTTAAATTCGACAATGCCGAGTGCATATTTTGCTTGAGCAGTTCCTCGGCTTCGTCTAGTGGATATTCCAACATAACGTTTGCTACCAGCCAAAGGCACACATTTTTAGTGGGGAAACAACAGTTTTGATGAACACCTGATCGCTCAGAAAGAATTGAGGGTCTCGTGCTTCGGTTTGATGGCGCAAAACATCAATCATTTCGAGGGACTTTTGCAAGATGGGAATTTGCTGTTTGAGCTTTCGTCTCCGGGTATCGAGATTGTATGCCATAAATCTATATTTGCCATGCTGTTCGTCCAGCTGCTGGAGAACTTTTTCACAATTCTTCTCGGGCTGGTCCATAAATGCATCGATTTCGTCGAGGAACACCGCCTCGGGAATACCAGCAACAGCAAATGATTTTTGATTCTCTGGTAATTTGGGCATTTCAACGGTATCCATTGTTGTGACTATTGATTAGGGATGGGTTGGAAATTTTATGAATTTTTTTTTGATTTTTTGGGAATTTTTGTTTAACATCACTTCCACAGATGAGTTAAAAGGGAGATGGGAAACCAAACGTCACTTTTTTTGTTGAATATAGAGAGATGATATAAAGAGATGCACAAGTGTAAGAGTACCATGTCAAAATCAATAGGAGTCAAAAAAAGTGTTATAATTTGTATGGAATCCACTATCCAGTTATTATAGAGATCAGTGTTCTGGCCTGGCCACAGATGAGTTTAAAAGGGAGATGGGAAACCGAGCTGTCAAAATGACAATGCCTACAAGCTATGGACCATAGTTTCTGCGATACGTGTTTTTACCAAAACCATCACAGTTAATATGGTCCTGCCATCTCATTTTTGTTCTGTTTTTTCTCATTTATTCACAGACACGAAGTAACAGTTAAATAAAATTTGCGGTATCCGGAGGGATAACGTAAGTCAGTTTCTGATCTCCTTTTGTCTCTGCTTCTGGCTTTAGTTTCCAATCTTGATGTTATCTGTGGTCACACCATACCAGAGACAAAAGGAGATCGGAAACTGACTTACGTTTTACAATCCGGATACAGCAAATTTTATCTTACCGTTACTCGTATGTGAATCATTGTATATAAATCTAACAGGTACAATCGAAATGGCATTCGACTGTAGCGCCAACTTGTTACAAGCCGAGAAATCCATTTTTTGCATAAGTTTGTATTGAGCAAAAAAAAATTTTTTTGATAAAGCCGAAAAAATCGAAAAACGTCATTCTTGATAATACTAGAAGGTGTGAATAAATGAGAAAAAACAGCAACAAAAATCAGGTGGTATGTCGAAGTTTACTGAGATAGTATTGGTAATAACACGCATACTCTTGCAGTAAACTTTAACCATAGCTTGTAGGCATTGTCATTTTGACAGCTTGGTTTCCAATCTCCCTTTTAAACTCATCTGTGGCTTTAGTTTCCAATCCTGTTATTTGTGGTCTGTGGTCACACCCACAGATGAGTTAAAAGGGAGATGGGAAACCAAGCTGTCAAAATGACAATGTCTACAAGCTGCGGTCAAAGTTTACTGCAAGAGTATGCGTGTTTTTACCAATACTATCTCAGTATACTTCGACATACCACCTGAGTTTTGTTAGTTTTTTCTCATTTATTCACATACACGAGTAACGGTGAAAAAAATTTGCGTATCCGGAGGGTAAAACGTAAGTCAGTTTCCGATCTCCTTTTGCCTCTGGTCACACCATACATCGTTCATCGTTGTCGCTTTTCTAAAAAGAGATAAGGAAAGCTGTTAATCCTGAAAAAATTGGCGCGATTCAAAGTAATTTAATTTGAAGAGTACAAATCAATCATTAATCAGAATTAGAGTATAACGTGTTTCGCGGCGTTGATTTGCACTTTTTTATTACTATTAACGTATGTTTTATTCATTTTTAAAGTTCTTAAGTAAATAATATTGTACTCAGAAACAATTTTGTTTGTATTTAACTGGAACTATAGCGCAGTAAAATGAGTAACGAGGAAAAACTCTCCCTAGATGACCAAATTATTAAAGCAAAAGAACTGTTCACGAAAGGTTCAAGAAACTATTTTCTTAAATGCTATGCCGAATCTGCTGATGATCTTAGTGAAGTATGTGCCCTCTACGAAGAAATCTATGGAGAACTCTCAAATGAGCTGGGAATGCCATACTTGTTGTAAGTAAGAAGGAAAATATGAGTGGTGAATGCAATACAATTGAGTTAATGTTTAACGCCAAATTATAAACTTTCTATTACAAGATATGCCAAATCGTTGATTGCTCTTGCATATGAAGAAAATAAAGTCGTTGATATTTCCGAAGAGGAAGAAAATGGGGATGTCGAATCCGAAGAGGAAGAAAATGGGGATGTCCAACCAAGCGATATTTCAGGAGTGACTTCCAAAATCAATGAAAAGAACCCTACCATTACAATAAATAACAAAACTTCTGAGATTGAAGAAAAAAAGGAAACATCCGTTTCATTGAATAAAGTGGACTCATCCACAGAAACTAGTTCCGGTTCAAAAAGTATTGAAAACGAAACAATGGAAAATTCAACCAAAGCTGATGATGAAGACGAAGCGGTGAGTTTTTCATCAATGTTCTCTTTCAAAATAGTTATTTTCATTAACATCCTCAAATTAAACTTGTAAGTCATCGAACTTGCAATTAGCTTGGGAAATTCTAGAGCTTGCTGCTAAAATATTCACTCGTCAAGGATTGTCTGGCCTACACAATCTGGCGGAGGTTCATACTGAGTTGGGTAACATCGAATTTGAAAATAATATACCAGATTCTGCACGTGAAGATTATGGTAATTAGTTTGTTTGTAAAGAGAACGAAACAATACAAATAATATTTTATATTCACTAGAAAAGGCATTGAAGATTTACAATGAACTAAACAGCCCGGCTCGTAGGACTATGGCTGAAATTCACTACAAAATTGGACTTACATATCTTATGCAACAAATGAATACAGAAGGAGTTAAAAGCCTTCAAAGCGCATATGATCTCATTGAGGATGAATTAAATGAATTGAAGGGCAAACAAAATCAAAGTGAAAATAACGCTGACCTTGTGAAAGATCTGGAGGAAACAAAGAATGAAATCGGGTTGAAAATTTCTGAAGTGGAAGAAATAAGACAACAGGTAAAATATCCGTTTTAATTGTGTATCAATATACTTTCTTTTCTTGTACTTGATAGATCATTGCCGATGCACACGCAGCAGTAGAAAACTATGAATCGTTAAAACAGAAAGCATTGAATGAAACTCAGCCATCTTCATCTGGAACCCGTTTATCCTCTACCCAATTGAACTCGACGCCAACCGATATTACTCATTTAATTAAAAGGAAAAAGCCAGATATTCCGCCTAACTCAGAAGAACTAGAAACAACGTTGCTAGCAAAGAGAAAAGCTTTGTGAAATAGTATTTAATTGTCTGATTCTGTCTGTTCTTTTTGTTTTTGTCAAATAATGGAAGATATTTAATTTCTTATAAAGACTGGAATATAAAGCTTGTAAAGTCAAAGCATACACATACGTTTTTTCAAGAATAATTTTACTGTGAGCGCGCACCTGGAAAGTCGTTAGTGGAAACATGGATTTTTAAGGCAATGCAATTTTGCTTGCACAAACACGCTTAAGTAAAGCAGAGATTACACACAAATCCTACGAGCAAACCATAATGTACCTAAGCTACGTTCGCTACACTTTCATTCAACTTTTACTAGTGCGTTTTTGTCCATGTAAACCCATTCGCACATTGCTTAAAGGCTGAACTACAATGGAATTTTGCTCAAGCAAGCACGCTTAAGTGAACCAGCGAATACACATGAACCATTGACCTCTATAATACACTTGATAGTGTATTCATACAGAAAAAGTGACTCGGGTTGGGGTCGTTTTCCCGGACATCAACTTCCCGGATAACGATTGTTCGGAAAACACTTTCCCGCACTACTATTGCCCGGAACAAATCCTACAACCTAACGCATCGTTTGTGTACATATTCGTATTCGCTTTGTATATATATTTGGGGACATTGACTTACTATATATGGACTGCTAGTCGTCTGAATTCTCCATACAAAATTCGAAAAAAAATGGTTCCACTTTACACTAGCGTAAAAATACCAAGTGGCAAAAAAAGAAAATAAAATTTTTAGCGACATCTCTTTCTTTAAGTTGCGATAAGCTTTGATCGCATAGAAAGTACTGACATCTAGTTTAATTTGCTGAGATAAACGATGCATGCCATGTTTTTTTTTATGTAATTATGAAAATTTTGACATTTCTGGAAAAACAAGCAGGCAGTAGCAGTAAGTTCTTTGAAAATTATTTTTTTAATAATTTCTTACTTTTTTCAGCCAATTTTCTTACTTTTATAGGATTTTCAATTATCAAGTATGAGATTGAAACTTCCACTGAACTGCCCCAAGAGTGTTCTAGTTGCCTGCCAAGGCATTTCGAAGGCAATGAAGAAACTATATCCCGTCCCTATATGGAAGCAAGAACAAGGGCATGGCCAGACATCGTGACAATTAGAATTCATGGGATATGCATCGCGAAAAGCACGAAGTTGTTATTTATTCACGTCAGCATTCAAAAAAGATCACATCTGCCCCTAGTGGCAGATTGAATTATTTATTACATCATGGATGCATTTGCTTCACCAGTCGAAGGAACCGAAACTCGAGTCAATGCCCAATCCCAAGCTAACTATATAGCCTATATCGATTCGGCCAAGGAAGTCGGTCGCCTTGAACACGCAATCGGTTGGTATCACAGCTATCCCGGCTATGGCTGCTGGTTGCTGGCATGTGTCTACACAAATGCTCAGCCCTTTGTTGCTATTGACGTCCATCCAGTGAGAACATTTTTGGCTGGCAAAGTGTGTCTGGGTGCTTTCCGGACATACCCTAAGGGTTATAAGCCACCAAATGAAGAACCCTCCGAGTATCAGACAATTCCATTGAATAAAATCGAAGATTTCGGTGTTCATTGCAAGCAATACTATCCGTTGGAGGTGAGTTACTTCAAGTCAGCACTGGATAGGAAGCTCCTGGACTCACTGTGGAACAAATACTGGGTGAATACACTGGGAAGCTCTGGTCTGCTAACCAACACTGAGTACACAACAGGGCAGATTTTCGATATGTCAGAGAAACTTGAATAGAGCGATTTAGTTTGGGTCGTGGACCGTTCGTCGTGTCAGGTAAATTGCATGTTTCATCGGTCATAGAACTGTCTTCAGTCATTTTTTCCGTTTCAGGTGGTGACTGAATGAGAAGCGCACCGAAGACCAAAGCCACGCGAGATTGGTGGAGGAAAGTGAAGAGCAACCGCAACGTCCACGTGCAGCAGGGCCAACAACAAGAAAATCAATGAGATTAATAAGAATAACAAGCTACAGTTCCTTGGTTCTGATGAGCAAACACGAGTTGTAAGAGATTTTGGACCCGCCGCCAAAGAAAACTGGCAACGATCGACACAAGATGTCTCTATAACTTTGCTTAAGTTCATTACTCGCCCATGAGTAACTTTTTTAGTGGTATTACAATGGACCCTTGAGGTCCAAGTGAGTCCATAACATCTAGACAGCCACTCCATCCTAACGTTGGTGTGTATGGTTTTGTTTCGCTTTCGCGGAATGTGATGGCCTAGCCCTCGGTCCTGGGTGCTTCGTCAAAGGACTGGAATACACACCTTCAGTTAATGCAATTCTCATTGGCGAACCAAATCGTTTAGTTTTTGAAAGCGCAATACCAAAGGCAAAGGGCCTCAAAGCTGATGAGTGTGTTATGGTTGGTGATGTAAGAGGTGTAAGGATGTTACGTTGCAAAGGCTCCCTGGCGGAAGGACTAGGAATGAAGAGCAATCACGTTTTAACTGGAGAGTATACTACAACGTCGTTGCCAAACCACCGCCAAAGAAAACTTCGCGTAAGCCCGTAAGCTGTGCAATGGATAGAAGAAAATAAAACCCAGAATTAAAATATAAATAGAAAAAGCCTTAATGATCTTTATTGATTACAGCTTGCTCTAAGCCGGATAATGTATACATTTTGAGAAAAATAAAATGCCACATAAATTGTAATTTCTTTTATCTATGAATAATTAAGAGCCCAATTTAGCTTTAGCGATACCGATGGCAAATGGAACACTCCATCGACTCGGTCGTGTCTGGTCCAGAAGCTTGAGCAGATTCAGCTTTACCATCTCTTTTACCACCCAGAGTCGCAGAGATATGCTGGACCTACTTGTTAGCCTTCAGACCCTTTGACAGCGCGTATCTTTTCATCCAGGGTATTTAAGAGATTCCGCACAACATCCTCCATAACGTGGCCGATTGGTATTTGAAGGAATCATTTGTTGGTGGAATTGATTTCATATAGAAAAATGTCATCGTTGCCACAGAAGAAGATTGCACAGCGCTGGAAGAGGAGACAAAAATTAATAGAGTTCTTACAAAATCTGAATATTCTTACCGCAAATTCATAGATCAATGAATGTGGGATGCCGTCATTATTCAAAATGTCCATCTTCTCCATGAAAGGAATGAATTCCCGAAATACATACTCGCCCAATGAAAACAGTCACAAAATCAGCAGCCTGAACAATCCCAATGCCATCCGCTAGACGAACGCCAGAATCCGAACGGCATGTGTCCCATATGCCTGGTCTTTGCCCTGCTTCTTCACACACACCATTTATACAGCGTCGCCTCTGAAAGAAAAAAAAATTCACAAAGTAAGCAAAACCACAGAAAAAATTAAATAGAATCCTATTGTGTAGCACTTTTACTTACTTGACAAACAAAATTAATAAGAAAAAAAATAAAGAAGCGCCATTTTGAATTGTCAAAAATGTTACACGATTTTTCCGCTGGATCTCTTTGTCGTCCGCAAAAAGTGGAATCATCGTGAAGTTGGCCACTGGCAGTCCATGTATAATAAGTCAATGTTTGGGGAGTAGTCCAAGGTGGCAAACGATGCTGGCGCCATCTTGAGAATTTTCACAGCAGCAGAGAACCAATCTTGATAATACTGGTTGTTCCATATACAAAGCTCATTAGACTATTTTCTTGCCAAATAAAAGGGTTAGCAAAGCAGTCTATGTAAGAAAAAAAAACTTTCCTGTGTTATTCTAATGGGAAATTAATTGAAGGCAAAATAAGAAAAAAATGTATATCAATTACATGGTTCACGTCTTGACTGCTAGGTGCCGTGGTACCTGGCGTCACCACTGATCTCTATAATAATAATAGAGATCAGTGGGCGTCACTCACTGATCTCTATTATAACTGGATAGTGGATAGGAGCAAAAAGTTTGACTCCCATAGAAGACTGTTCTAAGTGTAAAGCACTGATCTCTATAATACACTGGATAGTGGATTCCATACAAATTATAACACTTTTCTTGACTCCTATTGATTTTGACATGGTACTCTTACACTTGTGCATCTCTTTCTATATAAACCGAAAAAGTGAGACAGAGTGAAGTGATGTTCAACAAAAAAAGTGACTGATCTCCACTGATCTCTATTATAACTGGATAGTGGATAGGAGCAAAAAGTTTGACTCCCATAGAAGACTGTTATAAGTGTAAAGGTACCATCCAGGTATAACAGTTATACCAAAATATAACACTTCCCCACCACTGATATCTATAATAGAGATAGAGATAATAGAGATCAGAGATATAGACAAAGGAGATCAGTCACTTTTTTTGTTGAACATCACTTCACTCTGTCTCACTTTTTCGGTTTATATAGAAAGAGATGCACAAGTGTAAGAGTACCATGTCAAAATCAATAGGAGTCAAGAAAAGTGTTATAATTTGTATGGAATCCACTATCCAGTGTATTATAGAGATCAGTGCTGATCTCCTTTGTCTATATCTCTGATCTATATTATCCACTGATCTCTATTATAACTGGATAGTGGATAGGAACAAAATTTTGACTCCCATAGAAGACTGTTATAATTGTAAAGGTACCATCCAGGTATAACAGTTATACCACAATATAACACATCCCCACTGACAGCTGAAAAAAACATACATAAATACGGATGTGCTGCAGATTTTTAATTGTTATTTATTTATTAGGGACAAATTCAGTTCCATATTGTCGGAAATTCGTTGTCTCAACCAGTTGAAAAGCAGACTATGTTATAGCTTCTGGGTAAGTTGAATTAATTGATGTCTACCAGACCACGAAACTCATTCCCCTTCTTTCATAGGTCTTCACAGTGTATTTGCTCATCAATTGGTCAAAATGCCTCACGAATACATCAGCCAATTGGCCTTCGACACCAAGCACAAAACCCTGGCTCTTATGGAGGATAACCAGCCAATTGGTGGCATTTGTTTTAGACCATTCCCCACTCAGGGTTTCACCGAGATCGTATGCTGTGCTGTGACCGGCAGCAAACAAGAAGAAGGCTACGGATCGCACCTGATGAATCACCTCAAAGACTACAGCATTCGGCGAGGTCTGCGGCATTTCCTCACCTACGCCGATGAGTTTGCAATTGGCTACTTCAAGAAACAAGGCTTCTTCAAGGACATCAAACTGGCCCGACCCATTTATGCTGGCTATATCAAAGAATACGACGTCGCCTTTCTAATGCATTGCGAATTATTATCGTTGCGCGAATTCAGTTGAACGATATTTCCAGGCTAAGATGAGAGAACTTGGCTTGTGGGACAAATGAAACGATGTAGATGGAGAGGCGAGAAGCGCAGAAGGTGATCTTACTGATTCTAATTTAAGTTAAAATAAAGTTGAAATGAATTTAATGATAAATGTCAAAGTTAAAACAAAAAATTAAAGAAAAGTGAAACTGAAATGAACTCATTGGTATTTTTATCATTATTTTTCTATGTAGTTCTTGATAGTCTATTGGAAATCCTGATTGCGCTGTTTGGAACCGCAATGAATGCTTTGCTAAAAAGGGAAACGAATTTCACATTTTAATACATTTGTACTTTTTTATTAAATAATTTGAAAAATGAGATTCTTTCTGAGATCATATTTATAATAATAATAAGTGTTCATCATGTAGCCACCGAGGATTTACGTCGCAATAGAAATCATAAAACTCTTGGAAAAAATCTATGTCGGTGGAATGGTGTACCGAATCAATATCTGGCTCTGGACATGTATATTCCATCAGTGGATCTAGAAAGTCCCTCAAGTCCGGAGTAGGAGCTTTGACATTCGTATACTTCTTACGGATTGATGGTCTTTTCTTCGGAAGCAAGATCGAGTCGTTTACATTGATTGAAATGAGATCACGGAATATAACCTTGCCAGGAGGAAAGTTGAGCCTTTTTGAGATCTGTAAGGCAGGGAAAAATAAATTAGATTAGCCGAAAGTCCTATTAAAAACTAACCTTTGGGATAACAATTGCTTTTGATCGTGGAGAAAGTGCATCCAAGCTCCACAAAGTTCGCATTGGCTATCTGTTCAGTAGCAGGGATTGCATTTGTCGGTTCAATTCGAGAATTGTGTTCAAAACAGGCTCATCGTAATTGCCATTGTTTTCTTTGTTTGCTCTCTTTGTAGATGCGATTGGTTGCTTCTTCACCCGAATCGGTCTCGGAAACGGGATGTCGAATCACTAGGCATTTGGTGCATTTGTTCACTGGAATTGTACAACGACGAACTTCGATGTTGGATACGGTTTTGCCGCTGTCTTTGGAATGTTTGTTGGTGTTTTTGGACATGTTTTATTTATGTTTGGAATTATTTTAAATAGGATAGATGCACTGATCTCTATTATTCCAGAAGTTTAAACGCTCCAAGATAATGTCCATACTCGAAAGATTTTTGAATTGAATGTTATCTTTGTATTCTATATACAAAGATGTTATTTTGTTAATTTTTTTTTGCTGTGAATCTCACAAACAAACAGAACGTAAATAATTATTGCAAACGTCACTTTTTTTTGTTGAATATAGAGAGATGATATAAAGAGATGCACAAGTGTAAGAGTACCATGTCAAAATCAATAGGAGTCAAAAAAGTGTTATAATTTGTATGGAATCCACTATCCAGTTATTATAGAGATCAGTGATATTATCTCTATCTCTATTATAGATATCAGTGTTGGGGAAATGTTATATTTTGGTATAACTGTTATACCTGGATGGTACCTTTACACTTATAACAGTCTTCTATGGGAGTCAAACTTTTTGCTCCTATCCACTATCCAGTTATAATAGAGATCAGTGGTGTAAAGGTACCATCCAGGTATAACAGTTATACCAAAATATAACATTTCCCCAACACTGATATCTATAATAGAGATAGAGATAATATAGATCAGAGATATAGACAAAGGAGATCAGTCACTTTTTTTGTTGAACATCACTTCACTCTGTCTCACTTTTTCGGTTTATATAGAAAGAGATGCACAAGTGTAAGAGTACCATGTCAAAATCAATAGGAGTCAAGAAAAGTGTTATAATTTGTATGGAATCCACTATCCAGTGTATTATAGAGATCAGTGGCGTCACTACCTTCCAAATATATACACAAAGGTACGAATATGCTTGTATATGGAACAACCACTGATCTCTATATTACAGATCTCTGATCTCTGTATTAGGCGTTTTTCTTTTTTAGTTCAGAGCTCCGAACTCTGAGTGTTCAGAGCTTGCTGAACACGCTCTGAACAAATGAAGCTCTGAACTTTTCTGAACGCTCGGATTTCATTTTGAAATGCAATTGAGCATTTTTAGTTCAGACATCGACCCTTCGTATTTTTGAAAGCTGAAATTAACATTTTTTCATTAATAAATAACATAATTAAATAATTATTCAAAATAAAACTAATCATCTTTGCCTGAGCGACTTGTTTCCACCACCATTTCAATTGTTTTGAGAAAAACACGCTTGTGCTCAGCATTTCGTTCATTACGCTCGGTCTCTTTTTTCTGAGCGCGCCGTCGAACTCTGAACACTCAGAATCAGTGCTCTGAACGAAAAAAGTAACACAACTTTGATGCTCTGAACACTCTGAACTAAAAAAGAAACACAACTTTTCGTTTGACAGTTCAAGCTCTGTTCAGATGTAAAAAAGAAAAACGCCTAGAGATCAGTGGACCAGTACCACTGATCAGTTATAACAAGATGGGAAAGCTTGCTGTCAAAATGACATTTGCCTACGAACTAAAAAGCAGGTTAGTTGCAAGAGTATGCATGTAATACGAACTAAAAAAGCAGGTTAGCTGCAAGAGTATGTGTGTATGAAAAAAAATTAAATTTGTGGTATTTGGAGGGTAAAACGTATGTAGAGGGCTAACTATAATGAACGGAATGAAGCGGACGGAGCCGTCCGTAACTGAGCGAATACAAGGAATTCGTATATTGTGCCCTAAATAGCGGATTGCTCCGTTTCGTCAATTTTCGTTCACTTTTGCTTACGGACGTAAACTGCGCTCCCCTTCGCTTTTTACGGACGAAAATTTGACAGCTGACTGGTTTTATTGATTTCGCTGAAGAGGAATTCGATTTGTTGTTGATTTCAGGTAATTAATTTCTTGAAATTGCTTGTTTGTTGCATGGCAACCGAAATTCAGGAATTATTGAAAATAAAAAACAAATATTTGATTTTGAAATTTACTTCCGTACACATCCGTTCATTATGGCTAAAGTGTTCACATGGCAGTTCGGAAGGGAGCGTTTCGTTCGGTTCTGACACTAGCTTCCGCTTGCTTCCGCTCATTATAGTTAGCCCTTAGGTTTCCAATCATGTTATAACTGATCAGTGACCAGGGCCGGAATCATGTAACGCGATAGTTGATTATCAAAAATTATTTATCGTTTTTGATTATCAACTTTTGTTTGGTCTATGTAAGCTGATCAAAAAAAACTTTGATTTGTTGGCATTACTGTTTTTGACGAAATTTTTTTTTTTTGTTTTGACATTTGTCTCAACCCCGATTCAGTCTGGGATTGAAATATTTTCTAAGGTCCAGGTCACACTATTCACTAATAAAAGTACACAAAGTCCAATAATAATATTAGTTGTATTCACGATTCGGTGCAAATGGTCTTGTATCGTTGCAAAAGTATAAAAGTGTAACATTTTCTTGCACTAAAAAAACAAAATATACAGACTAAAATTTTGTTACTTTTTTGCACTTTTGCTACACCCTAACCTTGCTACAGAAAAATACAATGGTGTAAAATTTGTCTGGTGTAGTTAACATTTCACAAGTTCCACGTAGAAAATTTGATTAAAAAAATCCCTTTTAACGCAATTCATACAAGCAAATGGCTAAATTTGATCCCATTTTTAACCAAACGTCAAATTTTAACCAAACGTCAAGTTTTAATACACATTTTAACGCAATTCACACACGGCCTTACAGACAAAAATAAAATCTTGCAATCTCACACCTTTTTGTTGCACCGAATCGTAAATACCCCTATTCATTTTGTTTTTTATTTGATTTGTTTTTGCTTTAAACTTGTCAGATATTGTTTAAATATATATTATAAGCATATTTAATGTCAATATTTTATTTGATTTTTTATTAAAACGACATAAATCACGTAACGCCATAAGCGATAGTTGATAATCAAAATCAGGGTTTTTGCTCTATGTAAGCTGATTATCAAATTGATAATCAGTTATTTGCGATAATTTCATTCGACACCTATTTAGGTGTCGTTTTCAAATATTTATATCGTTTTAATAAAAAATCAAATAAATATTGACATTGTATATGCTTATAATATACATTTAAACAATATCTGACAAGTTTGAAGCAAAAACAAATCAAATAATAAACCAAATCCGGTGCAACAAAAAGGTGTAAGATTGCAAAATTTTATTTTTGTCTGTAAATCGTGAACATACCTTTTCTAATCCACAGCAACGGTGGAGTAAAAATGTCAAACTCAAACATTTGTGGCGGAGAATGACTTTGTGTACTTTTATTAGTGAAAAGTGTGACCTGGTCCTTAGAAAATATTTCAATCCCAGTCTGAATCGGGGTTAGGAAAAATGTCAAAACGGACGAAATTTTTTTCTCCGAAAACAGTAATGCCAACAAATCAAAGTTTTTTTTTGATCAGCTTACATGGAGCAAAGTAAAGTTGATAATCAAAAACGATAAATAATTTTTGATAATCAACTATCGCGTTACATGATTCCGGCCCAGTTATAATAGAGATCAGTGGTGAGAACCTTTGTATATGGAATAACCAGGGGGTCAATTCCCGATCTGTGATAATGTGAAATGATAAGTTTTATCACACTTTCACAATAAATTCGATTCTGGATCTGTGAAAAAAATCAAATCAAACTTCAAAACTTTTCATTTGATAAATTTCTTTTCACAGCTATATTAAGGGTATTCACGTAAACGCGGAAAACCCATAGAAACCGTAGAAACCGTAGAATTTTCTATCGGTAGAAATGAGCTGTCAAAATTTGTATGGGAAAAATTTTCTGCAAATCGTAGAATTTTATCTCACAAATTTGTAGCAGAAACTGCAGAAAAAAACCTGATAAAATTTATGACGTTTATTTTGACGTTTAATTTGGCACTCACATTGTATTTCTATGTAGCTAGTACCCGCGACCTGGCAATCGATTGTAGTGCCATCTTGAGTTCTGGCGCAGTACTAATTTGTTTTACATAAGTTTTGTATTGGGATTTTTTTTTTGTTTGGTTTTGATCTGGCACAAAAAATCGTTGATCGTACTAGGTAGTTTCATATACAATGAGCACTCATTTCATCTTTTCTCCAACTGAAATAAGCGGGAAGTTCTCGTCAGATTAAATAAAGAAAAAAAAATTCTGAATCAACAAACAAACACAAAATGCCGAAGGTAAGAAGAACAAATATTTGAGTAAATTTTATTAAATATGATTTCTTTTAATGCAGAATCAAAATGAAGAAAACAAAAAACGCACACGGCCGTACCAACCATCACATCGTTGGACGCAAATGGAAACCCAGTCGATGCAAATACAAAATAGGGCTTTCAAAAACAAGATTGGTGCAATCGCCAACCGTCCATCGGCATTGATTACTCCTTGTTGTTGTTTTGGCTTTTGAGACCAACTTGGACGTCATTCTAAGTTGTTGTTGAAGATCATGGAGATGACGGTCGGTTGTTTTGATAAGAAAAAACTGCCTTGGGGCATCGTTGTTTTGTTATTATTAATAGAACTGTTTTTCATTTAAATTCAATTTGCTGACGAAATCATTTGACCACAATCATAATAAATAATTTAATAAAGAGGCCTGTTTCTGGGTTGACATGACTTGATAACTTTCAGTTTTTGTTTACATTTTAACACATTTTTGGGCAACAAGATAAACAATCATTGATTGGACTATTTGTTGAGTGTTAACTATTTGTTGAGTGCGTTGCACAAAAAAATAGTTAAGATAGCACGTTTCCAAAGTTCTATTGAATCAACCTCAAGAAGAATGTAACAGCGAAAAATGGGCCCGGTGGTGTAAGGTACCATCGTTTTCACCAAATAACTCCAACATCCACAAATCATTTAAAGTGATATGTTCATACAATTGAATGAATTTTGTTTTAAAACTACTTCTTGGCATCTTGAAGAGCAAAAATTAAAATGTAATTAGAATAAAAAAAAGAATCACTTTAACATAAATTATCGAATGACGTGAATTGAACAAATTCACTTTGACGTTTAACAAACAGCTGTTTGTTTCCCTTGTTTACGCAACTATTTTCTGCTGGGGTGTTCATTTAAATCTTTTGCGGAATTTTCTATTTTTCCGCAAAGTAGAAAAATATCTCGTTACGTGAATACCCTTATTATTTTGTGAAAAGAAATTTATCATAATGAAAAGTTTTGAAGTTTGTTTTAATTTTTTCATACAAAATTTATCATTTAGTACTTTTTAGTACAAACAAGTTAGAGAATCACATAAAACGAGTTTATGAAAAGAAAAAATGAAAAGTCTCTGTGAAAACTAAAATGATAAATTTTTTATCACTTCACATTTTCACAGATCGGGAATTGACCCCCAGGTACTATCAAGATTGGTTTTCTGCTTGGTTTGACAGTTCTTTGACAGGAGCAAGCAGAGAACCATTGTATTTCTATAAGCTAGTACCCGCGAGATGACAATCGATTGTAGTGCCATCTTGAGATCTGGCGCAAAAGCTATTTTTTCCCGATACCAAACTATGTGAAAAAAATAGCTTTTGCGCCAGATCTCAAGATGACACTACAATCGATTGTCATCTCGCGGGTACTAGCTAAGGCTGCGCGTACGGTAGTGCGAGAAAGCGATGCAATGCGAGAAGCGAAGCGAGAAGCGAAGCGAGAAGCGTTATTATATGCGAGATAGTGCGCACAGTAAAAGCTATTTTTTGCGACTAGAAGTGTCAAGAAAATGGAGAAAATTAATTTTTAAACGAAACTTTATATTTCCGGATGTTTAAGGAAAGAAAAAGGATGAAACAACATATTTGCTTCCAATTAGGAAAGAATAAATTTATCATGTTCTTTATTTATTAACTCTTTCATAATTAAAATAATCACCAAAAAAAATTCGAAAGCACACAACACAAGCTGAAATAAATACATTTTCAATTTTTCAAACGTCACAATTAAATTCATAACAAACAATCTCGCTTCAACTCGCTTGAAAAACTGGTCGGAAGAGTTTTGAAGCAAGTTGCTATGCGAGAAACTCGCTCAAGATATCGCTTGACTGCACGCACGCTCATAAGAATCAATGTAAATATTTTTCTCGCATACAAACGCTTCTCGCATCGCATCGCTTTCTCGCACTACCGTACGCGCAGCCTAATAGAAATACAATGCAGGCAGAGAACACACATTACAAACTTATGTAAAAAAAATCGGTTTCTCGGCTTGTAACCAGTTGGGGCTACAGTCGAATACCATTTCGATCATACCTGTTAAATTGATATACAAATGTGAGAACCATTGTATTTCTATCTAGCTAGTATCCGCGACCTGGCAATCGATTGTAGTGCCATCTTGAGTTCTGGCGCAGCGCTAACTCTTTTGACATAGGATTTGTATTGGGATTTTTTTTTTTTTGGTTTCGATCTGGCGCAAAAAATCGAAAAACCCATTCTTGATTGTACTGGGTGGTTTCATATACAATGGTGAGAACACACAAGACACAATACAAACTTATGTAAAAAAAAACAGCTTCTGTGAAAATTCTCAAGATGGCGCCACCATCGTTTGCCACCTTGAGACTACTCCCCAAATATATATACAAAGCGAATATGTATAGAAACGATGCGTTAGGTTGTAAATGAAACTTGAATCTAGAATCTAGATTCTAGGTGCAACGTCCGACAACCGACTCTAATGTTTTTATCTCTCCCTCTTGTCTTGGAAGGAAAAATCATAAATCGGTTTTAATTGAATGGCTTGAGCTTGACGTCGCGGTAGAAACAGCAGCTCCTTAAAATAATTTTATGAATTGAAAAGTATATTTTTAACAGTGCCTTTTTCATTTAAAATATTTGAAACAGTTACAGTTGGAAATGTAGACTGTCAATCAACGAAGAAGACAACAAGAGCCTTGCTTAAATTACAGGCCTCACCTGTTGCTGGAATTAAAATTAAGGTTTTAATTCTGTTGTGTAACAAATGATCATAGTAGCTGTTTTTGACATTTTACCCCAATCAATCCCGTCTTCTTTAATCTCACTTGAGGCTTAAATTAGGATGATACCTACAAATCTGTACATAGATCGTTTAATGTGGAATTAAGTGTTTTCAAGCTTATTATAACTTGGGTGAATTTCATTGATAAAAAAGTGCATGTGTGGTGAATAAGGCAAAGAAAAATAAGCACACAACTAAAGCGTTAATCATTTGTTTACTTATTTAATATTTACAAGGCATCATTCATTTTAAGTAACTACGATTTTAAGTTCATTCCAAAATGGATATTCAAGTCATCAAAGGTAAGCAGAAACTTACATCTCTGTCTTTGGGTTGTTCCATATATTCCTTAGTTTTGTATTCATTTTAATTCAATTTCAATTCTAATATTTCGAAATAAACCCATTAATGCAATAAGTAAACATGTAATGGCGAAGTGAAGGGATTTCAATAAATTGTCGCTCAGTTTCACTCCCACTTGTTGCTGCTAACTTAATAATCCGATCCGAATAGTCCTTTTACATCGAAATGAAAACATGGTATTGCAAACAAAATTCAAAAATTTGATGAAGTAAAATATTCTTGTACCTAACACATGACTACCTCTTTGCGAAATCAACTCCTATTATCCAGATAAGATTAAGTGAAAAAAAGCTATAAAACTAGTGAGCTAACTATAATGAGCGGATGCAAACGGAAGTTAGTGTCAGAACTCAGAACCGAACGAAACGTTCTCTTCCGAACTTTCAAGTGAACACTACCAGTTATGGACGGAAGTATATATCAAAATAAAACATCTTTTTTTTATTGTCAATAGTTTGTGAATTTGATGGCCATAAAATGGATAGAAATTAATAGGAAATTAATTACTTAAAGTCGACAACAAATCGACTTCCTCTTGAAAAAAATAATCAAATGCAGTTAGCTGTCAAATTTTCGTCCGTAAAAAGCTAAAAGGGGGGTGTACATAGTCAAATATGTTGCTTGGGCTTGAATTTGATACTGTTTGATATTTCTGTGATTTGACCATTGAATAAGAAGGAACGAAGGAAGGAAGCGCTGATGTATGTACGGGTACAGTGTACGGGCGTGAAGCACCAAAAATTTCTGATATTGACAAATTTTTCTCCTTTACTGTCAAACTTTCTTCTGTGCTGTCATTTTACCGAGCTGTAAAAAAAGTGGAGCTTGGAGTAAAATTTTTGTTTCACTACAAACCTCTTTGAGGTTTTCTTTCGTTTGTAGTGAAGTAATTTTTTCATTACAAACGTCCATTAGCTTGTTAACGCATTTTAAAGTTTCGTAGTAGGAGTACTTTTCACTACGAAATCTATATGGCTTAAAATTACATTTTTATCGTTTGTAGTAAAATTCTTTTTTCACTACAAACCTCTTTGAGGGTTGCTTTCGTTTGTAGTGAAGTAATTTTTTCACTACAAACGTCCATTAGCTTGTTAACGCATTTTAAAGTTTCGTAGTAGGAGTACCTTTCACTACGAACCTCTATATGGCAAAATGACATTTTTATAGTTCGTAGTAAAATTCTTTTTTCACTACAAACCTTTTTGAGGATTGCTTTCGTTTGTAGTGAAGTAATTTTTTCATTACAAACGTCCATTAGCTTGTTAACGCATTTTAAAGTTTCGTAGTAGGAGAACTTTTCACTACGAACCTCTATACGGCTTAAAATTAAATTTTTATCGTTTGTAGTAAAATTCTTTTTTCACTACAAACCTCTTTGAGGATTGCTTTCGTTTGTAGTGAAGTAATTTTTTCATTACAAACGTCCATTAGCTTGTTAACGCATTTCAAAGTTTCGTAGTAGGAGAACTTTTCACTACGAACCTCTATACGGCTTAAAATTAAATTTTTATCGTTTGTAGTAAAATTCTTTTTTTCACTACAAACCTCTGAGGATTGCTTTCGTTTGTAGTGAAGTAATTTTTTCATTACAAACGTCCATTAGCTTGTTAACGCATTTTAAAGTTTCGTAGTAGGAGAACTTTTCACTACGAACCTCTATACGGCTTAAAATTAAATTTTTATCGTTTGTAGTAAAATTCTTTTTTCACTACAAACCTCTTTGAGGATTGCTTTCGTTTGTAGTGAAGTATTTTTTCACTACAAACGTCCATTAGCTTTCTTTCTATTCTAGAGTAATAAATTCCTGGTTTAAAGTCAATTTACTCCATTACTTTTTCTTTGTATGAGAAAAGTATGAAAAAGGTAGTGTTCGAAAAATTTGGTCGAATTTTTTTTTTTTTTTATATAATTTTTCTGTCTAACTATAAAAAAATCTGCACTACAATCAACTACAAGCGTATATCTATGGAAAACAAGCAAAAAAAGTTGGAAATTTTTTTGATGGTCAATATTTTTTTTTCTGTACAATTACAAAAAAAATTAAATCCACTACAATCAACTACCTACCCTAACCTATCAAAATAAATAAAGAAAGAATTTTTTTTTCAAAAGTTGGGTGCCAGGTTCACAGAGCCCTTTCTTCTAGCACTTCCTGTTTATGGCTTTGGTCCAGCTATCCACTGCACTACTTTTGTTACAGCGATTAAGTGATTCGAGTCAATGTTGGCCACTCGGAAGGTTCGGACATCAATACTTGCGTCGATCGCAATATGCTCAATCTGGTTGACAGTTGATTGGTCTGGAGACCAGGTCCCCTTATGAATGCCTAAGCCTGCCTTACATTCCACGTGCGGATTCGAATCTTGTTGTCCTTATTTCGAATTTATGATGGATATATATTCGTAAAGAGTGAATTCAGACCTTGAATTTAATACCAAATTTGGCCATTTATTCGATGGGATACGTCATGGTATAAAAACCGGAAGTTACCCATTTTAGACCCCTGTTCCGCGGAAATTGGTAGGCAACCTGGGTGGGTTTGTTTGTCTTGCGAATAAGTGTTGTTGCTGTAGTTGTTTTTCAGTAGCTGATCTTGCCGCTTTCAGCTTAACATCAAACATATATATATTGTGCAAGACTGTACAAGTGTACAGCTTCACTCATACCACCATGAAGAATCAGGTATCATACGAGCTTAAAAAAAACCAGCTATGCAAATACACTTACTTACTTACTTATGATGGCGCTACAGTCCAGGTCGGACCAGGGTCTCATCCAACAAACGTCTCCTGCCAGCTCAGTTTAGCTAGCTGTCTCCAGTTTCGCACGCCAAGTTGGTTCAGGTCCTCTACCACCTGTGTGCTCCACCTGAGTCTCGGTCTTCCTCTTCCGCGACGTCCTTCCGGGTTGGATTCGAAGACTCTACGAGCCGGAGCATTATTTTCTATTTGCTCTACATGACCCAACCATCTTAGTCGTTGGACCTTAACTTTTCTGGTGTTGTTTTCTGAGTCGATAGCGGATCCTAGGTAGACGAAGTCCTTAACTACCTCGAACTTTAATCTGTCTATGTTGACGTTTGCTCCAAAACGTCGATGTTGGTTGTTCTTTTTTGTTGACAGCATTAACTTGGTCTTGCCCTCGTTGACCGCTAGACCCATCTTCCTGGCCTCCGTCTCAAGCCTCACAAACGCTCCACTGACATAACGCTGTGTTCTTCCAAGTATGTCAATGTCGTCTGCGTATCCTAGTAGTTGGATGGACTTTTGAAAGATTGTGCCTTTAGTGTTTACGTTGGAGTTTTGCACAATCTTTTCAAGAATGATGTTGAAGAAATTGCATGACAGTGCACCGCCTTGTCTAAAACATTTTTTGACTTCAAATGCATCCATAAGGTTTTTTCCGACAGCATGAGTTTTCCATTGTCATCTTACACAGACGGACGAGTTTTTCTAGGATGCCAAAACTAGACATTGCTGTATTAAGTAAGTAAGTAAGTAAGTAAGTAAGGAAGTAATTATTGTTTTATTTAAAACTTACTTACTTACTTACTTAAGGTGGTGCTACAGTCCGGTGTGGACTTGGGCCTCAATCAACAGTCTCCGCCAGTCAGCTCGGTCCCTAGCTAGCTGTCTCCAGTTTTGCACTCCAAGTTGATTGAGGTCCTCTTCCACTTGTGTGCGCCACCTGAGTCGCGGTCTTCCTCTCCTTCTGCGTCCCTCGGGAATAGTGTCGAAGGCTTTCCGGGCCGGAGCATTGGTGTCCATGCGCTCTAAATGACCGAGCCATCTGAGTCTCTGGACCTTGACCCTTCTGGCTAGGTTCACGTCGTTGTACAACCCGTAAAGTTCGCTGTTGTATCTCCTTCTCCATTCCCCATCAATGCACACGGGGCCAAAGATGACCCGAAGAATTTTCCTCTTGAAACAGCCTAAGGCACATTCATCCGATTTTGTTAGGGTCCATGCTTCTGCACCATACAGCAGGACAGGGATGATGAGGGTGTTGTACAGTTTAACCTTAGTTGCTCGAGAGAGGGCTTTTCCACTCAGTTGCTTTCTTAGCCCAAAGAAACAGCGATTAGCAAGAGTAATTCTTCGTCTTATCTCAGCGCTGGTGTTATTGTCCTTGTTGATAGCGGAGCCTAGGTAGACAAACTCCTTAACTACCTCGAAGTTGTATGCGTCTATTGTGACGTTCTGTCCGAGCCGTCGGTGTCCTTTCTCGAAGACAGCATATACTTCGTTTTTCCCTCATTTACCGCTAAACCCATTTTTGCCGCTTCTGTCACAATTCTCACAAAGGCGCCATTGACATCACGCTGTGTTCTTCCCATTATATTAATATCGTCGGCGTACGCGAGAAGTTGAACAGATTTATAGAAGATAGTGCCTCTGGTGTTGACGGTGGAGTTTTGGACTATCTTCTCAAGAACGATGTTAAAGAAATCGAACGACAGTGCATCGCCTTGTCTGAATCCTTTTTTGACGTCGAATGATTCCGTAAGCTCATTGCCAACCTTGATAGAGCAGCGTGAGTTCTCCATCGTAATTTTGCACAAGCGAACGAGCTTGGCAGGGATGCCAAAGCTAGACATAGCTTTATACAGTTCGTCTCTGTAGATGCTGTCATACGCGGCCTTAAAATCAATGAAGAGGTGGTGGGTATCGATTTGCATTTCATAGGTTTTTTCCAGGATCTGCCGCAACGTGAAAATTTGGTCGATGGTAGACTTTCCTGGCCTGAAACCACATTGATAAGGACCAATCAGATTGTTGACGAAAGGCTTCAGACGTTCACATATTACGGCAGAGAGGATCTTGTAGGCGATTTTAAGCAGACTGATTCCTCTGTAGTTGGCGCAGTTTAGAGGATCTCCCTTTTTCAGGATCGGGAAAACAATGCTGAGGTTCCATTCATCGGGCATGTATTCCTCCGACCATATCTTACAGATGATTTGGTGCATGCTCCTATCTAGCTCGTCGCCTGCGGCGATGTTCCCTTGTTGGTCTCTGCAGGTATCGGTTCTTGCTCAATGACCTTGAGCCAGCTGTTTTACCTTCCGATAAAACCTCCGAACTTCATTCCTGCTGTTAGCTCTCTCAACATCTTCGATCTGACGCTTCTCATGCTCTCTATTTTTTCTCCTGAGAATGTTGCCACTGGTCTTCGATACTTGATGTTGGCGGCATAGGACTCCTTAAGAGGTTACTTGACACTCGATCAGAGAAGGATCTGGCGATCTCTTGCGAGTAAAGCCGTCCGACGTCAAATTTTCTTGCAGCATTTCTTTGTTTTGGCCGTTGTCGGGATATTCGTAGCACTACCTTGGCTACTACGAGGTAGTGGTCCGAGCCGATGTTGGCTCCTCAGAAAGTTCGAACATCTAGAATGCTGGACAAGTGCCTCCCGTCGATCGCAATGTGATCAATCTGGTTGATGGTTGATTGATCAGGAGATCTCCATGTGCCTTTATGGATGTTGAGATGTGGGAACCAGGTGCTTGCTACCACAACATTTCGCCCCGCAGCAAAATCGATCAGCCTGAATCCGTTGTCGGAAGTGGTGTCGTGCAGGCTGTGCTTTCCGACTGTTCTGCCAAAGATGCCTTCTTTTCCCAACTTTGCGTTAAAATCGCCGAGGACAATTTTCATGTCATAGCTAGGACATTGCTCATATGTTTTGTCGAGGAGCTCGTAGAATTCGTCTTTGGTGTCGTCCTTTTTCTCTTCTGTGGGGGCATGCGCGCATATTAAGCTAATGTTGCCGAATTTAGCCTTGATTCGGATCGTCGTGATGCGTTCGCTTCCGCATTTGAAGCTCAAGACTTTTTGCCTGAGTCTGCTTCCCACGATGAATCCGCATCCAAAGAGTCGCTGTTTTTGCTCCCGGTAGCAATCCCCATAGTAGATGTCGCAGTTTTTCATCTTCTTTTCGCCCGGTCCATCCCATCGCATTTCCTGGATAGCGGTAATATCTGCTTTTTAGCAGTTGAGGGTCTCCGCTAGTTGTTCGGCAGCACGCAGTCCATTAAGGGACCTAACATTCCACGTGCATATCCGAAATTCGTTGTCCTTTTCACGTTTGCTTGGGTCGTCATCAGTGTATCCGTCCGTTTCCGAGGCCTGTTGTCGCTTCGCAACTAGATTTTTTCTATGTAGTCGGGAAGTCACCCCGACGTACAACCCCCAACCTGGAGTACCAGGTACTTGATGTGACTCCAAGTACAAAAGCCGGAAAACCGCTCCTTTTACGACCTGAGCTTCAAATATGTCGAGGTAGCCCGTAAAGGTGTTCACCAAGTAGTTCGACCTAACTGGAACTGAGGACGCCACCGTTGATTCCAAAAAGAAATTCATCCGCTGCCATCCCTCGTGGGAAGTGCCTTGGTGGGAACACTCCTTCGTTGTGGGGTAATTAGTAGTAACAGCCTACTCCTCTTCGACCTGTCGACCATGGGAGGCCCTGCTGCGAAAACAAGTTTCGCGATCGCATAGCTCTAAGCATCGCAGTAGTAGTTACCGTAAGCCGCTCCGCCACGTCAAGGCTTACCCCATGGAAAGATTATGATTAACAAATATTGATTAAATAGTATAGGTACATTGGGTACATGGAAGTAAACAAGATTTGATTAATATGTTTACTAATACAGATTAACATTAAAAAAAAAACATTGATTTTGCATCAATGGCTCGGTTGAGCCGTCTGCTGCGATTAAATATCGTTGCTTAATCCTATCCTCATGTTAGTGTTAGTGTTGGTGTTGGCGTTGATAATGAAATTGGTATTGGTGTTGGTATTGGTGTTGTGTTTGTGTTGTTGTTGTTACTGGTGTTGGGGTTGGTGTTCATAAATGTTGAGATTTGCGCTGGTATTGGTATTGTGGATGCGGGATATTGGTGTTGATGATGGAGTTGGTGTTGAAGTTGATGTTTGAGATGGTGATGGTGTTGATGTTGGTGTTAGAGTAGATGTTGTAGGTGTTGGTGAAGGTGTTCGTATTGTTACTGTTGTTGGTGTCGTTAATTAGTTTTGGTGGTGTTAGGGGTAGAGAATGGTGTGGTTGTTGGTGTTTGTATTTCTTTTGATATTAGTGTCGTCGTTAACCTTTGCTTTCGCGTTGCTTATGAGGCTGAAGTTGGTGCTGGATTAGGTGTTGTTGTTGGAGTAGGAGTTTGTGCAGGTGTAGGATTTGGCAATGGTGTTGGTGTTGGTGTAGGTACTGGTACAGGTGCTGGTATTGATGTTATTTGGTGTTGTTGGCGTTGGTGTTGGTATTGGTATTGGTGCTGACGTCGGTTTTTGAGTTGTTGTTGTAATGGTGGTGTTGGTGTATGTGGTGTTGGTGCTGGTGTTTGTGTTGATATTGGTGTTGGTGTTGTTAGTGCTGGTGATGAAGTTGGTGTTGGTGTAGGTACTGGTACAGGTGCTGGTATTGATGATATTTGGTGTTGTTGTTGGCGTTAGTGTAGGTATTGGTATTGGTGCTGACGTTGGTTTTTAAGTTGTTATTTGTGATGATGTTGGTGTTGGTGTATGTGGTGTTAGTGCTGGTGTTTGTGTTGGTATTGGAGTTAGTGTTGGTGGTGATGTTGATGTTGGTGTTGGTGTTGGTGTTGATGTGTTGATGTGTTGTAAGAGTTGGTGTTGGTGATGGTGTTGGTGTCGGCGTTTGTGTTGGTTTTATTACTGATATCGGTTTTGAGTTTGTCTTTAGTGGCGTTATTAATGTTGCGGTTCTTATTGATGCTGGAATAGGTGTTGTTGGTTTTAGTCATGATGCGGGTGTTGAGGTTGGTATGGTTGACGTCGTTAATTGTTTTTGACATTGGTTTGTGATATAGTGAATTCATTGTTGTTTACGACGCTGTATATTGCTCTATACAGGGTGATTCACAAGCGTTGTGCCAAAAAGCTAGGGCGTGTAGGTTGAGTTGAGACAAGAAAAAAATCGTATTGGAGGGGGGTCTATACCCCCCGTTTAGCCGGGAGGGGCAATTTTCTGAAAAATTGACTTATTTTGTAAAAAAAAATATTAAAAATCAACGGCTTCGTTTACAACACCGTGCTATACCTTTCTGAAAAGCCAAAAACTTCTTCTCTCATTTTTGAACTAATTTTTTTCAAAATTTAATGTAATTAACTACCAATTTTGCTTTTAGAATTCAATGTGTTTGTTAGTTTTTAGTTTAAAACAGAAAACCGGAGGCAAAAATGTCTTTTTGTTTTTGAGAAATTAAGAAAAAACCAAAACCACTTTTTTCAAAAAAAAATCTTTATTTTTATTTTTACCTATCTGGACTTTTAGTTTAATTTATAAGTTTAATTTATAAATTTAATTTTTTGTGATTGGAGTTTTATGAGGACTCAATAAAGTAGAAAAGTATTGGATTTTCCCTGGATTAATCATTTTGGTCATTGATAACGTCTGCCATTGACCTTTCACTTCTAGCTCTCAGTGCTCTCGTCGCGGATTCTTGAAAACATGCTACGACTTGGGCGCAATCTATTGGCGTAGAGTCTTTCGGCTTCCCGATCTCGACAACAAGTTAAACCGTAGCAGAAGGTCTTGTCCGCTAACTCTTCTCGAGCGTATGAGTTTGTTGTTGTTATGTGTTGATGAGTTAAAATTTTAATTGTTTATTTATTTATTTATTTATTTATTTATTTATTTATTTATTTATTTATTTATTATTATTTATTTAGATAGACTTTATCTGACGAATAACAAGAGTTTTTTTTTTATTTTAGGATTTTGAAAATATAACATATTCGTAGACATGCCTTTAATCATGTGCATTATATTCCAGATGAACGACAAGACATTCAGAAGAAAACATTCACAAAATGGATTAATTCGCACCTTGTGAAGACCCACTTTCCACTGGTAAATGATCTCTTCTTAGACTTGAGAGACGGTCACAAGTTACTAGAACTTCTTTGTATTCTAACCAAATCACAAATCGTGAGTTAATCTTATTGTGTTCATGTCTACATATTGTTCTTATTTCATTTATCCTAGAAACCCGAGAGGGGTCGAATGCGTGTTCATCATATAAATAATTTGAACAAAGTTCTTCAACTTATTCAAGAGCATGGAGTCAAACTAGTAAACATTTCAAGCGATGATATTGCAGCTGGAAATCCAAAATTAACACTTGGCCTTATTTGGCTCATTGCATTAGAATTCAATGGCCAAAGTATAGTTAAATCGAATTCAAATAATGGTGTTGAAAAATCTCTGCTGGCTTGGGCACGACAATTCACAGAACCCCGTGGAGTTTGTATTAACGACTTTTCAACAAGTTGGTCAGATGGAAAAGCTTTCCTATGTGTAATTGATGCAAATATAACCGAAGTTGATCTGACGGCAGTATTTGAAAGACATCCTTTATCAAGGCTCAAAACCGCTTTTGAACTAGCATTTAAATACTTCAATATCGAACAGCTTCTTGACCCCGAAGATGTCCACACAAACAAGCCCGACAACAAGTCCATTCAAATGTATGTCATGTGTTTATATCATGCTATAGAATCTAAAACAAGTGAAAGCTCTGGGAAGGATCATACATTCAATGAAACTTCAACGGAAGTGCAGTCTTTAGACATTGGAAACATTACAGATCTCGATGATATACCATTAGAAGCATCAGAAGAAGCTTTTGAGGGCAAAAACAACGATATAAGACCTTCCTCTCAAAATTTGTCAACAGAAGTTTTGAGATTTAATATTGCTTCACGACCATCTTCCACTATGTCTTCAGCAACTAGTGCTTCAGTTGACATAACAAAATATCAAGTAGCTTTAGAAACAGTGTTGGGGCTCCTTTTTGAAGATGAAGATATTCTTTCGAAGGTTGTTCCAGAGCCTAAAGACTTTCAGATTGCAAAAGAACAGTTTCAAGAAAATGAGCATTTCATGCTCAATCTCATTGAACATCAACAGCTTGTTGGCGAAGCGTTAGAAGAAGGTTCAAGTCTTATTCATGAAGCTCAAAAGAATGGTGGCTTGACATTGGACGATCAACATGAAATTCGTCAACAAATGGTATTGCTGAATGAACGTTGGGAAACTCTTCGTCTTCGAGCCTTGGAAGTTCAATCGAAAATTCACTGTCATTTAGCGAAATTTCAAGAACAACAAATTGAAATTTTGCGACATTTTTTAACATCTACTGAAGACAGAATATCACAAATGTCAGGCATAGGCCCCGCACTGAAAGATGTTGAACAACAAATAGCAGACTTGGCACGACTTAAAAATGATTTAAGATGTCAACAGGGTCTAGTAAATAATGTGAGCAACATGGTTGTTATTGTTAATGACGAATCTGGCAATTTCAATGACTTGGAGGAAAAATTGTCGGCATTAGGAGAACGGTGGTCTCATGTGGTCAAGTGGAGTGAAAAGCAGAATGAAAGACTACACAAGTATAAAATAATATATAAGTGGATAGATACAAGGGAAAATGATTTGAAATCGATGGAAGGAAAAGAAATATCCGAATTAGGAAGTGTAACAAAACGAATGAATGATTTAAAATATTGTCAGCAGGATTTATTGGAACTCGAAAGATATTTAATAGATTTGCGCCAGATGATCGACATACAAAGTGACCAAACGAGCAGTAAGCTTTTACAACAGTTAGAACATTTTGAAGACCGTTTAGAAGCCTTACGTCAAATTCTCGAAGCACAATCTAATCGAATAGAATCAATGGGATTTCAGTTTGAATTGAATTCTGAAACAAATAATAAAGTTCAAAAACCCGAGGAATGGATTGACTTTCAAATTAAGATTGATTATGGGACGATGGCTATGGAAATGGACATAGAAAAAGAGTCGGAAACGTTACATGTAGAGAACCAAGTTAAAGAAGAAAACAATTTGCTCTTGTTTGATACACAAATCTTAGAAATATTAAATTTTTTGGACGAATGTGAAGAAAAATTGACCAGTTTACAACGTTGCAGTCTTCATTCCCAAATAGACAGTTTACAGGTGATGCAGAAAGAATTACACACCAAAAAGACTTATCAGACAAACATCGAAAATCTGCTGCTTGTTTGTCGAGAAGAAAACCGGGATCAAAACCTTGAACAAAAAATTAAAATGTTTGAAAATATGAGTAGTCGACTGAACTCACTTACTTCCAAAATACAAAACACCCTATGCAACAACGAAAAGAAATTCCAAAAAGAAATGTTTTGCAAAAGTTTAACTGGATTTAAACTAATTTTAGCAGACTCGAGAGATTGGTACAAACAACATTCCAAAACTGCAACTAAAAGTGACTTAAAGAACCGCTTGAAAGAAATGGAATCTCTATCATCGGAAATCGAAATGGCTCAAAATAAATCTTGTTTATTGGATGAGAATTGTGTGGAACTTGTCAAAGATTTTCAATTATTCTACGATAGTTGGAACGATATGAAAAGTGCTATAAGTTCATTGATTGAAGAAAAAAGTGCGGCACGCGAATTCGGTAATATGAAAAAAATTGTACACGAAGTTGAAAACGCTCAAGCAATTATGTCAAATCCAAAAAAAATGAATGAAAACCTAGTTTATCTTAAAGAATTGAAAAGTGTGGCTATGAATCTTCAAAAAGGTGAAAAAGGTGAAATTCCACTTGATAAGAATTTTGAAAAAAAATGGTACAAGGTCCCGTTTGAACTGAATGAGCGCATCATTAAGCAAAATACGTTTATTGAAAATTATCACCATTTTCATGATGAATATCAAACAATTTTGTCAACAATCGAAAATCTGAAAAAAGTTTTAGAAAAAGATGATGGTGGTTTTCAACATGAAGATGATATTTCCGATTATTCCTATGACAGATATGCAATGGATCTACGGAAAATAGAAATTGATGTTATCAGTGCGAAGAATTTCAGTGAAATTATCATGAAAGATGCCGACGATAACTTCAGAGAAAATATAATTCAAGAAATATCTTGTCTGAATGAATTGTATGCTCAAGTGCTTGATCTTTACCAAAAGAACTCGAAAACGAGACATCAAACTACAGCAAAGGTCGATGAAATTCTCCAGAGAATTCATCTAACCGATTTATGGTTAAATGACTTGGAAATGAACACTCCGAAGACAAAAATTTCAGAAATTTCAAACTCAAACCAACTTTTCCAAATTAAATCAAAATTTCAAATTCTCAAGGAAACATGTGAGCGGGAAACAGTAAATTTTCGCGAATTAAATGAAATTGGAGGTGATGTTTTATTGCAAATAGACGAATTGTTACCAGGTCAGAAAGGATCTGAATCCAAATACTCAAATCTAGCAATTAAATTAACGCGATTAAATGCAAGGTGGACATCAGTCACGTCATTGGTATATAAAAGTACAGCCCTTCTTGAGCATATCTCAAGTCAGCTTGGTGAATTGAAAAAATTAATTGTTTCGGAAACTGGTTATTTGGACAAACTAGAAAAAAAGATTGGTCAGACTCCGGAGAACGCCGACGCTGAAGAAATTATTGAAGAATTGGATGTAAGTACAAGAAACGAATTAATATTATATTATGTTCAATTACGTGGGTTATTTAATTTATAAGTTCCCGTCACTTTGTGTCCGTGGCTAAGTGGTTATGTGCGTTATCTGTTAAGCCGAATGTTGTGGGTTTGAGTCCTACTCGTGCCCATTAAAGCTTTTATTTCATCTTTCACGGATACTGCCTCTTGTGAAGAACTGACAAAACTTCCAAGAGTATCAATCTGTCTTGAAAAAAGTGCTTCTCAACTTCGTTGGGAATCGGCGATGTTAAAGTGTTGTTGAATTGTTGATGAGAGTAAGCCAAAGCCATTTAGACCTTGGCTCTTCAAAAGCTATCGCGCCACTCCATTTAATTACTTTTATTTTTCGTCACGTAATGGCATGTGTGCTAACCTTTACAGTATCACATAAGGTATCGATTATGAGAGGTAGAATCGGGGGTTCTTTTTTCGTCTTACGAATTCATTTGCCAAAGCAGCTGCATCTTGTGGATCAGATAATTCTTCATCGGATTTTCACTATATCAAATGCATTTGATAGAGTTTGGCACCAGGCACTCTTATCGAAAATGCGTGCATTCGGTATTGATGAGTCCCTCCTTCGTTGGACTAAAAACTTTCTCTCGAACCGTTCTATACAAGTTGTATTGGACGGGTTCAAGTCTGAAACCCACAATATAAATGCTGGTGTGCCCCAAGGCCCCGTTTTGTCTCCGACCCTCTTTCTCATTTTCATAAATGATCTCTTGTCTGTAACTTCTAATCCAATTCATTGTTTCGCTGACGATAGTACCCTTAGCTTTTCATATTCGTTCCCAGAACATCGACGTTATGTCTCAGGTCTCACCCTCTTTTACCGTTACTTCAACGATTTATGCTCAAATTTTCAATTTTCAATTTTCTATTTTTTTATTCATTCAAATACTTAGGCCATGTGTGAATTGCGTTAAAATGTGTATTAAAACTTGACGTTTGGTTAAAATTTGACGTTTTGTTACAAAAGGGAACAAATTTAGCCATTTACTGTGTGAATTACGTTAAAAGGGATTTTTTACCCAACATTTCTGCGGAGAACTAAGAAATTTCCCTCATGATTTGAGAAATTTCCCTCAGCAAAAAATGTTTTTATTCTTCTAGGTAAAATAATTTTGTGTACAATACCAAACTTTAAGCAATAAATTTCATGAAAAGTCACTAAAATAACAAACAAACTGTTTTATTTATTTTTCTCAATTCTGCAGTGGTAATTTGATATTTTCAGGCAACAGTAAAATATCTTCAAACGAAAATTTACCTTTTTGGATGATTTATTTTTTCCATGTGGTAACACTGCAAAACATGTTTTCACAGCTGATATCTGTAATCATTCTCAAAAGAAAGAACGATTATTTCGTTTTTCGATTTCAAAATATTGATAAATTTAAAATATTTTATTTTAATCTTTTAAAATGTCAAAAAACTAAATAAAACGGAGAAGAACAGAACAAAACAGAAGCAAACTTCTCCATCATTCATGAGACAAAAAAGACACGTCAAAATTTTAACCCATTTATCCTGCTACACAGCAGGATAAATTTTAAACCATTTTATTCATCACGCTAGTGTCAAGTTTTAACCAAACGTCAAGTTTTAATAAACATTTTAACGCAATTCACACACGGCCTTAAGCTTAATATACAAATCAAATTTTTTTAAACATTGAATGAATTACTGAACATTCGGTAACTATATAAGTTAGTGTTGAATGACAGGCCAAAACAAATATATACTTCAAATTAATATCTGATGTGGAGTGACAATCAGGTATTTAAGTTTTATTTTTTTAATTAATGAATATTAACAATAAAATTAGATTATGAGTAAGGCCGTGTGTGAATTGCGTTAAAATTTGCGTTAAAACTTCTACCACGATTAAAATTTGACGTCTTGTTTGAGAAGGGATAAAATTCAGCCATTTGCTGTGTGAATTGCGTTAAAACAATTATTTTAACCAAGATTTCTGCGTAGGTTAAAAAAATTTCCCTCGATAATTTTAGAAATTTCCCTGAACAAAAATTGGTTTTCTTTTTCAGGGAAAAATAATTTTTCTTACAAAACATATTTTTAAGAAAACAGGGTTAATAAAAAGTCTCTGAAACTAAAAAGAAATCTTTTTTATTTATTGGTCTCGATTCTAATGTCATATTTTAAAACAACAGTCAAAAATATTCAAACAAAATTCCCATTTTGATTAATTGATTTATTCGGTGTAGTAACACTGAAAAATTGTTTTCACAGCTGATATCTGTCGTACATTTCAAAAGAAACAAAACAATAAATTCGTATTTGGTTTAGAAAAATGACAAATTTAAAGTATTTTGTGTTAATTCTTTTATATCTTTTAAAGGTAGTATCGTCGGTATCGTTTTTAAGGTAGAGGTGATCCAGAAGAATTAATTCATTCCAATGAAAACGCTGGAGAAAATCTAGGAGTTGATGAAAGTGACACAGCTGAAGCATTACTTTTTCGCAATTCGTTGCTTTAAAGATTGATGCATAATATGTAGATATTCCAAATAAATAAAAAACATAAATACCAAAATCAAAAAAATCACTTAAATACACTTTAAATTGTATATTTGTTACGTTTATCACACTTTTTGAACAATGTTTAGCATTTTTTATTCATCTTCTGATGAGGAACAGACAGCCAGATTGTCTACATTAATATCTGGGTAATCTTTTGCAACCATTTGCCATTTGCCAGACTTATCCTAATTTCAATTAGTCTTATTTTTTCTTCCTGAGACTCTAGAAAACAAAAGTATTTATATAAATTTATATAAATTAATTGATTTCAAACTTACATTTATTGTATGGTTTTCCAGCCTGCCTTTGTTTTTCTTCTTGATCCATATTTCGTTGTTTGAATTGAATGCAAAAGCAAGAGAAAATTTCTCTATCACTAGAAACGTCAAATTTTAACACACTTTAACCTGCTCCACAGCTCAATAAATTTTAACCCCTTTTATTCACCTCATTAGTGTCAAATTTTAACGCGGGTTAAATTTTAACACACATTTTAACGCAATTCACACACGGCCTAAGAAACAAGACTTAACTTAACTTAAGAACTAACAATTCAAATTTAATTCACAATGAAATGTTGCTTAAATGGACAAGGTTCTTAAAAAGGATTCAATGGATTCATAGTTTTGTGTGGAAAGCCAGTCTTTAACCTTTCTCAAAAAAGAAGTAAAAAATGTTGTTTACCGTGTTGGTACCGGTAATTTATTGAAAAGCTTAGGAGCTGTAACTGTGAAAAAAAGGGAGAAATGTGTTCTGTGGTACATTGACAAGGTGCGAGTTGTTTACACGTAGATTGTAGAGCTGCGAATTTCTAGATGGGGAATTGCCACTTTGCTTGAAAAATTCTCTTAAAACTTTAAAAACATAGAGATGTCTCATTGGTAGAATTTGCAACTATTTGTAAAGAGGCCAACTTTCAGTAATACGATTTTTCTTACAAATAATCCGAATAAGATGCTTTTGAGTCAATATAAGTGGTCTAAAGGTATTCGCATATGACAGACCCCAGCTGCAAATTCCGTATTGTAGCTTCGAATGCGCAATGCCATCATAAATAAGTTTTAAGACCTGTTTTGAGCAGAATGGTTTTAAGAAATACATTTTACGAGTGACCAATATTATGTGCGACTTAAGAAAACGAGTGTGTTCTTTCCAATTTAAGTTGAAATCGATTATAACACCCAAGTATTTAAATTTCAGCACCGACTCAATTTTGAAGCAACTTCCGGAACATAAACGGTCAAAATTAAAATTACGTCTACCACATTTGTGAACAGGTAAACAAAATTTATTACAATCATGGGCATGAATGTAAAGGTTGTAATCAAAAAGAGAATCTTCGGGAAGTTTAAAGTTAACTAATTTAGTTTTTTCACTTATAATAAGCTTATGAACAGCAAACCATGTCCTTAGGATCTCTAACTCTTCATTTATTTTAGCAACACATTCAAAAGCAGTGCTAAATTGATAGGTGAATGCTATGTCATCTGCAAAGGCAGTAGTTTAAGATTGAAAACAGAATTTATATACACCAAGAAAAGTAATGGGTCGAGAACGGAGCCTTGTGGAACCCCATTGCTCTGGTGAAATAGCCGGCTGCATTCCTCCCCTTTAGATATTCAACCGTAATACCCGCGCCTCTAGGAATGCCCATCAGTTCACCCTCGAGCCCATCTTCGAACGTATGTCATGTTCAGGGAATCATTCTTTAGCTGTACTACGCGAATATGGAACTCTCTTCCACACTCTTTGTTCCCCAGTCGTTGCAATGTACAAGAATTCAAGACCAATGTGTTAACTGACCCTTCATCCTAAACCCTCTCCATCTATCCTACTTTTCCTAACGCCTGCACTGTGCTTTGGCATAAAAAGGGAATAGAAACCTGTTGAGTGTGTGTTTATTATAAAAAAAAAAAAAACGATGACTACATAATTATTTATTTAAAGGATCTCGAAAACAATTTACGAAGCCATTCAGATGACTGGCTGGAAAAAATACAAGAAATAGGACGTGATTTAATTGAGTATCAGTTTATGGAAAAGGATGTACAAAACGAGGTGGACGCCATTTTAAAACGTTGGGATCAATTGCAGTTGAAGGTATGAATTTCGTAATAAATATATAACGTTTATTTTGGACTCACTGCTTATAAAAGGAAACTATTTTATTAAAAACTTGCAAAATTGTGAAACTGAAATATTTTCATACACATGAATGTATGTATATCTATACATATTTGAAAATAAAGATGATAAATTTATTTTGACAGGCAAAACAACGCGCTGAGTTGTTAGAACGAGAAGTTTCCGAAGCAGAAAAATCAGAAAAATGTGTCATAGAAGTTGATTGCTGGCTTTCTAAAGTGAATGCGATTCTAAGTGACCATTTAAAAAACGATGTTACAATTGAAGATCTACCAGAAGATTTCCAGGTACCTACACAATTAATCAGTCTTTAAAATTATTTAAATCCTTAAATCCCACTTAAATTAAAGCAACTTATTGAAGAGTTTGACAACAACGAAGAAAGTCTTCGAAAAGTTCAAGACTTAATCGCAGTTCACACACAAAATAAGAAATTTGAGGCTGCAAATCGTCTGCAAGAGCAATTAAATTTGCTGGAGGTAAATACTTTGTATTCTTATACACTGTCAATCACTAGGATGCGACCACATATTTTTCAACCGATTTTCGCTCTGTATACCTGTTGGAATTTGTTTAACCCGGAACATGAGAGTAGGTACATATTTTCTTAAAATAAAGTCATAAAATTATAGGGTTAATTAGAAAAGACCGTTGGAATTTCCCAAGATTAATGAATGAGCTACTTGAAAAGGATATGAAAAAGGGCGTCACTAGGATGTGGCCATTGCGAATATTTCGTTGTAGGAGTTCACATCAGCGATTTTTTTCAAAATTTTCGTTGCAATATTTAAGAACGTTTTATAAATAATTCTTTTTATTTAATTTCAATTACAAATGGGTTCCGGAAAGACGTTGACAGTGGCAGAAATTGATGATTTCAAGGAAATGGGACTCTCAAGCCGAGAAATAGCAAGGAAGCTGAACAGAAGTAAGGCAGTTGTAAACAACTATCTTGCTGATCCTCAAAACTATGGAAAAAAACAAAAAGGACGCACAGCCCAAGCATCAACATCCCTTGAAAAGCGGTTAATCCTACGTATTGCTTCAAATTTCACTCAACCAGCTACTAAAATAAGCGGAGTATCAGCCAGTATTTCGACAGTCCGAAGGATAATAAAAAAAGATGGTACTATCCAGAGAAGAAACCTGTGCAAGTACACAAGGAGCTGCGAATGAACTTTGCAACAGAACATGTCGCTTGGTCAAAGGAAACGCGTTGTCTTTTCGGATGAAAAAAAGTTTAACCTTGACGGCCCCGATGGTTACAACTTTTATTTCCATGACTTAAGAAAAGAAAAGAGGAAGAGGAAGACATCACATCCGTACATCAGGTGTCATGGTGTGGGGAGCTATCACCTACTATGGCAAAATCGAGTTGGAGTTTCTTTCTACAACAATGAACGGAAACAGCTACAAATGCTTGTTGGAACAGATGAAAAATATTTTTGGACCTCTGCCTTAGATTTTCCTACAAGACAATGCCCACATCCATACTTCCAGGGTTGTCAAAAGCTGGATTTTATCAGAGGACGTAAGGCTTTTGCCTTGGCCGCCCTATTCACCGGACTTGAACATAATCGAAAACGTATGGTCATGGCTATCTCGAAAATTTTATGAAGGCAGTAGACAATTTGTAGACAAGGACACATTAGTTAAAGCTATCCGTGATGCTTGGGACGAGATTTCGCTTGACTATTTAAAAAAAACTTTGATTCCATTCAAATCCGTCTAATAGAGGTCATATCAAAAAATGGGGGGCATACTCATTATTGATGAAGAAAAACTTAAAAAATAAATGTTCGAAAACCAAAAACTGTGAATATTTCTTTCTTTAATTTTTTTTGATATTTTATAAGATTTTTCATGTGGCCTCATCCAAGTGACGCACTTATTCATTTTTTTTTCAGTAGCTGTTTAATTGATATAGGGAAATTCACACGGTCTTTTCTAATTAACCCCTTGATTTTATGACTTTCTTTCAAGAAAATATCTACCTAGTAAATTTGTATGGGTTAGAAATTTTCAGCAGGTATAAAGAACGAAAAACGATTAAAAAACATGTGGCCTCAACCTAGTGATTATCAGTGTATTGTAAAGAGGTTTCAATTAACATGTATATTTGAATCGATTTTAAAAGGCTCGCTTTAAAACATGCCAAGTTAAACTTAGAAAATGTACGGCTCCTCAGCCAGCTTACGAATCACGTTTAAATCGAGCAATTGCTGAATTACGTAATGTTGAACGTTCAACATTAGTTCTAGATGTTGTTACTGCTGGTCCATCAACAGTACACTCGCAGTATCAAAACTGCTTGGTAACATTGAATATATTTTTAAAATACATAAATCATAAAATATATAATTTTTGTTTATAGAAAATTTACCGAACCCTCTCTGAGATTAAAGGAAATATAGAGAATACCATAAAAACTGGTAGGAAAGTTTGTGAAGATAAGTTCACAAAATCTCCTGAGCAGCTAACTCAAAAAATTGATGCTCTAAAACATCTTTACAACGCTCTTGGTGAAAATGTTACTCAATCCAAACTGTTTCTCGAGGGGCTTTTGAAGTTGTCTAGACAACTAAACGATTATTTCAAAATTGCAACAAATACCTTGCAAATTATAGAGTCCACACAAGATGCCACGGAGAAAACACAAAAATTTGAGTTTTTAAAAGCAATTTTAGAAAAGTGTGAAGCGATATATGATGAGTACAAACAATCCTGCGATCAAATTTATCTGGAAGATGTGAGACAACAAATTGATTTTCTTCAAGGAGAATATTTTAAACTGTATAATATTGATGCCTCCGGTAGAAATTTGGAAATAAAGTCTGATAACATGTGTACTCAATCTTTGGAGTAAGCTTTTTGTTTTATGAAAAGTTAACAGTTGTATATATGTGTATTTGTTTATTTATAGCAACGTGCAGAGTGAATCAATGGAAATGAGTGTATCGAATACCGATGTTGAAGAAATGGAACGAGAAATTTATAATATCAATAAAGTAAGTAAATTTATAAATTACTTCAGCCGTTCTTAGAAATCATTTATATGGCAAAACAACGTTTACTGGGTTGCACAGTATGGTAGATCGCAAATCTAGCTAGACAAAAAAAAAAGATAAGTCACGTGAGCTCTGATCATTTGCTAAGCTTCTCAATACAATAGTTAACTGTAATTTATATTTTGTTTCTTCGTTTTTAAGCTCTGAAAAGGAAATAAAGGGTCCGCCAAATAACTTTTTTTTTTTTGAAAATGCTATAAAAAAAAAATACTGAATATTTTCTCAAATTTCTTTTTTTACTTGAAAGTACAATCCTTCCGGTTAATAATGAAAAATAATTTCATTCAAATGACTGACTCGGCTGGCCAGGCAGTAGCCTACACAATCGGTCCAATTTTTAAGCACATTATCGATTGTGTGCAGCTGTATTTCACCAATGGTTTCACGAATATTGTCCTTTAAAGCGTCAAATGTCTCTGGCTTGTCGGCGTAACACTTATCTTTTATAATAGTCCAACGGTGTCAAATCGCAGCTCCGAGGTGGCCAAACGACATCAGCTCTGCGATCTTCTAAAACAGGGCGCAAAACATCGAGTGTAGCTTCGGCTGTGTGGCATGTAGCGCCGTCCTGTTGAAGCCAAAAGTTGCCAATATTCCTCTTCAATTTTTGTGAACAAAAATTGGTTCAGCATGGCCCGATAACGATCGCCATTGACTGTAACGGCCACTCCTTGCTCATTTTCGAAGAAAACGGCCCAATTATGCCTCTGAACCAAAATCCCCACCAAACAGTGACTCGTTTTTGGTGTATCGGCTTTTCAATGTTTGCGTGCGGGTTTTCTGTGCCCCAAATGCGACAATTTTGCTTGTATACCCGCCAAGATCAAAATGAGCTTCATCTGAAAAGATGATTTTTTTTGGCAAAATCGACATCTTCTCTAAGTCGATCGCAGGCCAACTTAGCGAAGCGAAAACGCAAATAAGAGTATTCTGATCGAAAACCTGTCCAAAAGTCATTTTTTTTTTAAATAAAATTTTGAAGTAAATTCAATGCAAAGTGGTCGGGAAATATACATGGATTCATAAGATGCACTTCTTTTTTTATCGTAAATTATGTGACGTGAAAAATCAAGTTCGAAGTCATCTGTTTATTTACTTGCATTTTTGTGTATGTAATTTGTGGATATTTGGTTTAGAAATTGATTGTGAGTGTGTGTTCTTTTAAACATAAAATTTTTTAATGGAAAAGTCAATTGCAAGTATAAAGTAGTTACGGAAATATTTAATTTATTTTTGTTTGTTTAAATCAAAGTTGAAAAATATTCTTCCACATGAGGATATTCTTTTCAAACTCGTAGGGTTTTGTTATAGTATACCCTGCCATTCTTCGTTCAAAAAAAGATTTATGGTAATTTTTTTCTTCTAATCTTATTCTAAAAATTTGTGTGCGATTTTTGCGAATTAAATGTTCACTATTAGAAAAAAAACACGCATACGCCATACGCTGTTTTGTTATATACCATTTGTTTTATGTTATTGACATGTTTTAAGTGAATTATTTTTATGTGATTTGGAAAGCAATTTATTTGTTTCGGTCGAAATATACCGTGATTAATTTAATTTTTTTCCAATAAGTCAAAAATAGGCGTTGGAAAACCTAAAACCAACATTTTTTTTTCAATTAAAATATAATCAGGTTCAAAAGTTGTGAACAAAACTACCTGTTTTATATTATGGAAGAAAATTTAAGTAGAAATATAAATGAAAGAGCTTTTTAATATCCGGTCCTTTTTCAAAAAAAAAAAAAACATTATAATTATTAGCCTCAGTTTCTAAGCTTTTATACGAGTTTAAGCAAAAATGGGTTGAATCAAGTCGCAGAAGAGCTAAATTTTAAGAAATCGTGGCTTGAAAGTGCATTCACAATTTCCATCTTTTGAAGAATTACTTGATAGGAGTAACAGATGAAAAACTCAACAAATTAGGGAAACTGCTCAAAAGATTTTTTGAAAACCCTAAAGTTGCCTCTGAAATAACGAGAATTGATTTTATTTGATATTCCGTTCCTTAATTACTTTGGAATGTATGTATTTCAAAGTTAATACAAAATTAAAGTATTGAAGTTTGAGTTATTTGCAATGGTATTCAATGACTTCTACATTGCACAAAATATTAGTTCAGGGACCTGTCTAGTTGAAAACGCTCTGCTTCCAATAGGAAGAAGCGGCAGAAGTGAGAAATAAATATTTTAGGTTTGCTTATTCACTTTTCCATTTTCAGTCATAAAAAGTTATGATTTTTCCAAACATATTAACACAAACTTTTAAATACAGACTCTACCGGCTTAATAGCCTGTTCCCACCAACGTGATTTAGCTAAATAACATAATTAATTTCATGATTTACCATACATCTTTAATGATTTGAAATTACTTGATTTAACTTGTTTATTTTTTAATTAGGTATAAATCACCTCGATGATTCCAGGCTGAATGATTTCATGCTCAAGTTATGAATAAAATTCATTTTGAATTCTTTTTTTTTTCTTTTTGACGGTCAAAATTCAAATTTTGTGTCATATATTAATATATTTTATTGAAAAATTCAAAAGTAATGTCAAGGTTGTCATATATCGAGCCCTTACCGCCAAATTATCGTAAGCGACACTTCGAAAATTTATTTTTCTCAGCTTTGTAAGCGCAATAAGTAAAAAAAAATAAAAATAAATAAATAGAGTGGCGCGACAGCTCTTGAAGAGCCAAGGCCTAAGAGGCTTACTCTCATCAACAATTCTCTGAGTGCGTGTGAAGAATTGAGTTTTGCAGTTGCCCGTAGCTTAGTTGGTAAGTGCGTTGGGCTGCTAAGCTGAACGTCGTTGGTTCGAGTCCTACTCAGGCCAAGTTTTTATTAATGTTTATGTTTTTTCTGTTTAAAAATAGTAATATCTGAATGTTTAAAAACGGATAAAGTACTTAAAATTCGAATTTACTAGAAATCTTTGTTTTAAAATAAGTTTAATAAAAAAATTGGATTTTGTCGCTTACGATAATTTGGCGGTAAGGGATCGATATGTCAATCTAAATCAGGTAAAAAGCTCAGTGGGAACGCTCATCGTAATATATAAATCATTTGAGCTAAATCAAGTCGGTGGGAACATACTACATACCATAACTATGCAAGGAAGTTCTCTAGAGGGCCTACAAACTTGATATACGCAATAGGTAGTTTTTGACTTCTGATCTACTTTTATGTTGCCTTAAAAAATCCACTTCTAACCCTAAAAATAGTGTTCAAAGGAGACTATAGAAATGCTTCTTTCAGGGCCCACAAATGCCTCTGATGATAGATTTTCGTATTACCATAGTGACTTGCTTAATAGTGAAGAAAGTGAGGACCATGAAGTTGAAGGTGATGAAAAGTCAAAAAACAGCGTTTTAATACATTATTTCATAATAAATAATCATTTCTAACGAAAATGAATTGTTTTACTTCAAAAATTAATTTTGTCCAGGTTTTTAATCGATATACTCCTATGTGCGGTCGGTTGGCTTCAACTTCAACTCCTGAACCAATTGGACTTTGTATGGCGTCATACCAAGGTCTTTATTCAAAATTCGTCTTAATGTCTCCAGAATGTTCAATTGTTGAGAACGACGGTTAATTGATGTTGATGGCGCTTCACGCACACTTTCTGCCACAGCAGCAATATTCTCGCGTGTACGCACTGTTTTTGGCTTTTCACGCTTTGGTTTATCGATGAGGATGCCAGTTTCTTTCACTTTTTTCACAAGATGACGAATATACGGAGCTGACGGTGCTTCTCTTCTTCCAAAATCCGTACGCAATTTTCGCACACATTCTGCAACATTACCATGATTTTCAAAGTAATGTTGCAATATTTCCCAGCGTTGTTCAAGCGTATACACAACCATATTCGTTCAGCGGAAGGATAAAACTAATTATCTGTGAAATCAGACATGAGCCAAATGTTACCATTCACGAAATAAGCACTAGTTGAAAAAAAAACGTTAGATGGCGAAGCCTTTAGATCCACTTACAAAAATAAGATTGAAAAATTAATATTTTAAGACCGTTATATCTGAAAGAGATAACCTAACTTCAGTGTACGTAGACCTTTGTCATCATGTAAAATTCAGACTTAAATCAATTAGTTAACGGTTATTTGGGGAATGGCATAATTTTAAATAAAAAAAATTACACGACGTAAAGCTCGATACATAGAGAAAAACTTGCATGCATAACTGTATCTTTACAAGTAATCTCATGCACATATTTTTAAAAAGATTGTGAATGAAAGGGTGTACGGAGACCTTTGTAAGTAAGTGTATGATCTTGAAGACATAGCAGAAGACGATAAAACAAATCTTAGGCTAATACAAATATTGTCGTCGTCAAGTGTTCGAAGAGTCCGGTTGTGTCTGCAGTGCTTTTGTTCCCTTCCATCAACAAAAACGACAATAATAAACATAATAAACAGAGCAAAAAATAACAACAACAAAATATCAAAATAACATCAATCGATTTCAAACAACAACAATTACAACGCAAACAAACACCAAAAAATGCACCCACAAAAAAAAAGTCTTAAAAATATCCGCGAGTCAAACCCAAGTAGGTGAGAATTCCGATCCTACTGAATTTCTTATTCATGCGTATTGCTTAGTGCCTTTATTCTTCCCTCACCCTGGTCTCGCCGTCAAGATTAGGAATGATGTTGCTTATCAATTTCTTCCACAATATGGACGCTGCTCCAACACTTTTTTCAATTTTATGTGGTTCAAGTTCTCCGTAAGTAAGCACATCATTCACTACTGTTTTCTTTATCGAAGCCCAAATTTTGACGGTCTGACTCCATTCAAAATATTTTATCCCTGTATCCTCAAACTGAAATAGTTGTTACGGGCGATTTCAATGTACACAATTCTTCGTGGCTTCTCCATTCGGGCTAATTACTAATATAATTATTTTGGGAATGAAAACTTTCATCCGGAATAGCGTTAAAAGCATCAAACCCAAAGAAAAGTCATGGTTTGATTTAAGCTGTATGGAGGTTATCAAGGAAAAAGAAGTAAAGTTCCGGTGTTTTAGAGCCAACCCAACTGAGGAAAACCGGAACAAGTTTAAACAAGCCAGGAAGGCCTGCAATGCCCATATTCGACGGACCAAGTTTTTGCATGACCAAAAATTAAGGCAAAAAATTCTGCAATGTCCCAAAGGCAGTAAAAATTTTTGGTCATTTGTTAAAAATATGAAGAATTCTTCTTCTTCCTCGGTCCCTACGCTCGTTGACAATGACACTCCAGTTGTTAGCTCTCTCGCGAAAGCTAACCTTTTTGCTAGGCGCTACGCCTCCAACTCTTCGCTGCCAGAGAGTGTCGTGACTCCCCCAGTTCTTGAGCGCGTCAATGATTCTATGGCACAAATCTTCTTTCGCACTCTTGCTGTGACGAGAGTCCTAAAAGATCTCAACATTCATAAATCCGCTGGTCCGGATGGTATCCCCGCTATTGTTCTGAAGAGGTGTTCTTCCGCGCTGGCAAAACCCTTGTGTAAGCTTTTCCATCTATCTTATTCTTCTGGACTCGTTCCGAGCAGTTGGAAAACATAATTTGTCCTGCCAATCCCAAAAAAAGGCGAATCTTCTTCCTCCTCCAATTATCGTCCGATTGCACTTATGTACGTCCCTTCTTTCTAAGGTCATGGAAATGCTGATAAACTATCAGCTCAAGAAAATATCTCGAAGATCGAAAACTTCTTAATGACTGGCAGTATGGCTTTCGTGGCTTTCGTGGTGATCTGATGGTTTATCTCACCGAACAGTGGAACAAATCCTTACATAGTTTTGGAGAAAGTAAGATTGTTGCACTTGATATTTCAAAGGCATTTGATAGAGGTTTGCACCAGGCTGTCTTATCGAAAATGAGTGCTTTCGGTATTGATGAATCCCTCCATCCATGGATTAGAAATTTTCTTTCGAACCGTTCTATATAAGTTGTATTGGACGGGTTCAAGTCTGAAACCCACAAAATAAATGCTGGTGTCTCCCAGGGCTCCGTTTTGTCTCCGACCCTCTTTCTCATTTTCATAAATGATCTCTTTTGTGTAACTTCTAATCAAATAAATTGTTTCGCTGACGATAGTACCCTTAGCTTTTCTTATTCGTTTCCAGACTCACAACCCTCATCTTCGGATGTGGAACTGCAACGGCAAAATATGATAAGCTCATTTAACTCTGATTTATACAGCATTGTACCGCGTAGAGTTTAATGCTGCAGTTGCCCGTAGTCTAGTGGTTAGGTGCGTTGGCTGCTAACCAGAACGTCGTGGGTTCGAGTCCTACACTAGCACATAAAAGTTTTTATTTCATCTTTCACGGGTACTGTCTCTTGCGAAGAATTGACAAAACTTCCAAGAGTATCAATCTGTCATGAAAAAGTGCTTCTCAACTTTGCCGTTTGGAATCGGCGCACAGTTGTCCAAAATGACTTATCTCGTTGCAAAAATCATAACTTTTGAACGGATTGAGGTAGCGGTACAATTTTTTTTTTAATTTGAAGGAAATTTCCAGGGCTGTTACACCAATGAATTTCAAGAAAATTATTTCACAGGGTGTTTCGGAATCATCGGCCGAAAACAAATTTTCTCAAAAAACTAAGTTTATAGAAAAAAAAATTGAAGTAAAACTTTAAAAATTGTCTTTTGTTTTGCAAATGTTGACAAAAACAAAATGATGGCCCCCTAAGTGTTTATAGGGTGTTCTAAAATAAAATTCATCACAACAGTGGATGCGAAAATTTGGCAAAGAAACTTTTTTTTTTTTTTGCTTCAAGCGGTTTATACCTTTTTAAGTGACATATTTTATGTGAAACAGTAAAGGGAAAAAATAAACGGACCAAAAATTAAAAAAAAATCAAGTATAATTAAAAACATATAGGTATACATATATTAAATAAAAAAATATACATAAACTATCTTAAACAATAATTATAAATTTTCAGTAAAAAGTTCACTGCCATCATCATCACTTTTAATATTTAATAGACTAATCAGCTCTGGACAGTAGCTTTTTTTGGGCTCTTTTTGGGATCTAACGTGTCTTAAATATGAAACAAGTGGATCTAATGATATGGATAGCATAATCAATAAATCTTCATTTTGTCGTTTCCTTGAAACCTTGAGAGTATTGGATAATCGATATCGCTTGTAATCTTGTAATTTTCCTTCGAAATATTGCTCGTTGTTTCCATTAGTTTCCTCCTTTTGGTGTATTCCGAACATGCCTGCAAGGATTTCGAAGGCCTTCCTCTTGATGTACTTGGCCCTCACTGTCTTCAATTTCAACCTCTTGCATAGTAAATGTTCCATTCAAAAATTCTTCATTTTTAGTTTGAAAATCTTTCTTTGTGTCTACTACTTTGTGTTCATTTTTGCTTAAATAAAGCATATAACTTTTGAAGTTTCTTTCTAATTCCTTCATTAACACTAATTTCTGAGTATTGATTCTGAAACAATTGTACAAATTCTTCAGAATTCGAAGCATTGTGAAAATGTTCCAAAAGGACTTTGTTTGAAATATTCATATTCGAATTAAATTAACACGATCCGATCTTTAGTCAAACGTTTTGAAAACTAATGAAGTTTATCCATTGTCAGAGTTTATATAACAGATAAACATGCACATGCACAAGGATTATTTTACCTGTGAAATTTAAGCTACCCAAAATACATTACTTATTACTTTATTAGCTCTTTTGGGTAAGTGAAAAAAAAAATAATATTTCCCTCTACCTGTTTTATTGGACCATAAAATAATGATATATAATTAAAAATATCCTTCAACCTTAAATATAATTAGTAGGTATCAAAAAATTAATCTCTTGTTTACCTAACTTAAGATTTATAATAATCCTTTTGGCTTAGTAATTGCAGGAATCTACTTAAATAGGAAAATGAAAGTAGGCAGATTATAAAAATTGGTAGATATGGTAAAACATTTTGCAAAACCTATATCAATTTATATTCGTAATAAAATCCGAGATAATATTTTTTTTTATTCTAATGCAAAAAAAATTAAAATTTCATCCTCTGCTGGTTTTTACAAGTATCATACATTTTATGATACTTTTGGGTTTTTCGACAACCTTATGAATGACTTTTTTATTCATTATTATTATCATTATTAAAATAAATTAAGAAAATGTTATGTTTACGACGCATTTTTCGAAAAAAACTGACATCAAAGTAAAAAATTAGCACGGACAAGAACAACGAAACATCCTTCAAAAAATAATATCTGACCAATAAAAAAAAGATAAAAAAATTTGTAAATGCAGTTACAATGGATAATATTTCTTCTAAAAATTAAAACCTTAACATCGTTGCTAGCATTACTATTAACAGAGAACTAAGCGTTTACGTGGATCAAGGTATGCCAAAGTAAGCGTTTTCTCAAGCCTTTATTTTTTCTTCAAAGTACAAAATCTCGGCAGTGCGCAAGTATGCGCAGCTAAATATTTTTCTTTTGGCTCAACAATTGGTTGATACACATACCCTATTCGGCTTAATGCATGGACTTGGATGGATTTTTTTGTAGCTCTATTCAAACTCGATAAATTGTAAAAAAAATGGTGTTTTTTTGTTTCATTTATTAAAACCTTAAAAATTATTTTTTTTGTTTTTCAATTTCAAATTTAAATTTACTTATAAGTAATTAAACCAGGAACTATTAACAAAAAATAAGATTTTTCATTCAATATGCCATAATCGCAAAAATGAAAATAAGGAATTTAGTTTTTTTTTCTTTTTTTTTCTCTAGAAAAAAATTAACTAACTTTGAAGAGCCCTATAAATTAAACTAGTGATCAAAAAATTATTTTGTTTGCTGTTTTTGAAGCTCTGTCTATATTTCTCTTAGAAATAAAAAACAAAACGATAAAAATAAAACATCAGATTTTGTATTTTTGCCACGACTTTTCCCTTTTTGGACAACTGTGCGGCGTTAAATTTTAGGTCCCCTCAATTCTTCACACGCATTCAGGGAATTGTTGATGAGAGTAAGCCACTTAGGCCTTGGCTCTTCAAGAGCTGTCGCGCCACTCTATTTTTTTGTTTTTTTTAGAGTTTAATGCTTTGAAAACTCAATGCTGTCTTGTATCGTCAAAGCGAGATATACACCTTACCACTGTCTTACCACTGTCCATGAGTAGCACTTGCATCATTGAGACCGAACATCTCGAGATTCTCGGTGTGTGCATCACTGACCACCTTCAAAACGTACATATGTACGTCCTAAGCTTGAGTATAACTCTCACGTCTGGGCTGGTGCTTCAGTGACATACTTAAGTCTTCTGGACAGTATCCAAAAAAGGGCAATCAAGATGATTGGTGACCATACCATCGTTGAGTCACTTACATCTCTCGAACATCGGCGTAGTGTCTCATGCCTCACCCTATTTTACCGCCACTTCAACGGTATATGCTCTAGTGAAATAGCCAGTTGCATTCCTCCCCTTAAGATATTAAACCGTAACACCCGCGCCTCCAGGAATGCCCATCAGTTCACCCTTGAACCCAACTTCGGACGTACTGTCATGTACAGAGAATCGTTCTTTAGCCGTACTACGCGAATTTGGAACTTTCTTCCACACTCTGTCTTCCCTAGTCATTGAAATATTCAAGAATTTAACCAATGTTCACCGACCCCTCCTTTTACATCCTCTATCCTTTCCCTAATACTCGCACTGTGCTCTTGGCATATAAAGGGTAATGAAAAGAGCCCTTGAGTGCGCGTTGATTATAAAAAAACAAGAAAAAATAGGCGCATCTTCTCCGGAGCCCTATCGGAGAAAGAACGTCGCTTCATAATCTTCGTATATGATCCTTAAACATTTGTATGGCACGATATTTTTCCAAAACAATTAACAATGAAGATAAAGTCTTGAAATCTTTTTTAATATTTTTTTATCTTAAAAAAATAATGTATAATGTTTGGTGCGTTGAATCAAGCAATCTATCTTCCAATCAAATCACTTCCCTTTCTTTTATTGACCACAATTCTTGATCTGATTTCGCTACAGGAAGCTCTAAAAAATGACGATGAAACCGAAATTGTTGTTGTTAGTGACACAGTCCGTCAAAGGCGTACACGAACTCCACCATCACTGGAAAAGATTCAATATCAAAATACTGATGAACAAATTCTACCAGATTTATTGCCTCGAACATTTATACTAGCAGAATCCAGTTCTTTGTTTTCCGATATTTTAAGGAATCATAATAACAGAACGCAATATGAAGGCCAAAGCAGAAATAGCTTAGAAAAATTGGAATCAACATTGGTGTCAGTGAAAGAAAAGAATATGAAATGCCATAAAATGTCCGTTCAGAGTATTGACATTGCACATGAACTTAAACAGTCAAACATAGGAGAAATTGTAGACACGGTAAATATTCTTGAAAGTGTGGATTCATTTGTTCCTGATTATGTTGAAATGGTACAAATTGTTGATCTTTCTGAAGATTCCGATTCATCTATACGTTATGATGAAGATACAAAAATAAAAGAAAATTCTGATGAAATGAAAGTGGACTCCATTTCGCCTATTTTAAAAGATAAAACACAGAGAAATGAAGAGGCAAAAACTGAAGAGGATAAATACATGATGAAGACGTCATATAAAAATCGTGAGTTATTGCAAGACAAAGAGCAACTCCTAAATTCATATGGAGTAAATAATGCGCAAAGATTTGATGAAAATGATGTCGATTGCAATACAGAAGCACGAGAGGAAAATAAAAAGTATTTTTACGCAGCGAAACAGCTTGCTGATAAGGAAAGTGATATGGTAATACAACGATGTATTATAATAAAACTGTAGCGACCAGCGACCAACTGACCAGCGAACAGCGAAAAATGAACAACTCAGCAAACAGATAGTTTACCAACAACGGCTACGCTGATTGAGTGTCAGAATTCATCGAACACTTGCTGTCATCATTTGTCATTGCCCATGTGCTTTTCTGACTGCCACTGGATTTTTACTCTTCGACGAAACCAGTCGCCAATTCAATCGCCTCCAGCAAAATAAATTAAATTCTAAAATTCTTAAATTGTTACTTAGATTAAATAAAGTTAATATTATTAGAAGAACCTTATTTGATAAAGGTTAATCCTCTAAAGTGGTGACCCCGACGTCTCTGAAATAGCCGATAAGCAATTTTATTCGTTTATGAACACGAGCGAAAAAGATTCAACAATTTCTATAATGACAGGTGATCCTGCTGCTAACTCATCTCAACTACCTCCAGCGGGTCCTGAAATGGCCGGAGTGAACGTTAAAGTTCCCCCTTTCTGGAAAGAAAAACCTGAACTTTGGTTTATTCAGGTTGAGTCGCAGTTCTTCATGGCACGTGTCACTTCGGATAGCAGAAAATATCACACCGTTGTCGCAGCAATAGAGAGCAGCGTTCTTAGTCAAGTGAGCGACGTTTTACTGAATCCTACGAGGAAGAAAAGTACGAGAACCTTAAAAGGAAGCTCATCTCACGATTTACTGACTCAGACCATCAACGCTTACGAAAACTTTTGCAGGAGATTGAGTTAGAAGATCGAAGGCCATCACAATTATTAAGAGAAATGCGACACTTAGCTGGCTCCAAAATGGACGATGAGTTGCTGAAGTCCCTTTGGTTGCAACGACTTCCGCCAAATATGCGTTCCATCATTTCTGTAAGTAGCGAAGAACTCAATAAATTAACGGAACTAGCCGATAAAATTGCAGAGTTCAGCGAAACACCGCAAGTTTTTGGAGTGAACGGGACAGTACAGCAACAACATCATCAGACGTCATCCGTTAGTATCGGTACTGGTATCGAACATCAGATACTAGAACTAACACGTGCCATTACAGAATCAAAGTCATATATTTCACCTCGATCTCGTAGCCGATCTCGTGCAAATGTTTTCAACCGTAGTCGCAGCAGCAGCAGAAAAATTATGTCGGAAAGAAATGACAGCGCAGCTTTTTGTTGGTATCATCGTAAGCATGGGTCAAACGCAAGGAATTGTAGAGCTCCATGCTCATCCAAGACTTCGTTAAACTAATAGCCCATTCTCAGCTGGCGACAACGACTGGCCCTCATAACTGTCGCCTTTTTGTAAAAGACAAGAACAGCAATTTATCGTTCCTCATCGACACGGGAGCTGATATTTCTGCTATCCCGCCAACAACCCAGCAACTCTTCTTGCACATCCGCAATCAAATGCAGCGCTCGCTTTGATGGTAGATGCTTCTGATGTCGCCTTAGGAGTGGCTCTTCAACAATTTTCCAATAACAGATGGGAACCCCTTGGATTTTTTTCCACGTTGGGGTCACCACTTTAGAGGATTAACCTTTATCAAATAAAAGAGGGTTCCATTAACTTTATTTAATCTAAGTTACAATTAAAGAATTTTAGAATTTAATTTATTTTTCTGAAGGCGATTGAATTGGCGACTGGTTTCGTCGAAGAGTAAAAATCCAGTGATAGTCAGAAAAGCACATGGGCAATGACAAATGATGACAGCAAGTGTTCGATGAATTCTGACACTCAATCAGCGTAGGCGTTGTTGGTGAACTATCTGTTTGCTGAGTTGTTCATTTTTCGATGTTCGCTGGTCAGTTGGTCGCTGGTTGCCACAAAATTATTAAAAAAAAAAAAATCAAGAAACAATAAATAAAAAGTATTTTATTTTATAGACTCGTATTGAAACACATCTCAATAAAAACACCAGCAAGGTGCAGTCAGGAACCATAGAAAGCGAAGTTGGCAGCTCATTTCCTGAAACCATAAAGTTATCCCAATATAAAAACTCAAATCCCTGTGATCAAAGGATTTTTGAGTTCGGTAAAACGGCTCAAGACATGACAGATAAAGTAGACATCACAAAAAGAAAAATTCGTTCATGCTTTGACGATGAAATGTAAGTACAGTGAAGATATGTACAAAATTGTAAAAATTACCGTTATTTATTACTAAGCACCCTTAACACTAAAGAAGAACAACAGGCTGATAATTACCTCGAAAATATCAGTAAACAAGTTCCAAGTTACTCAACGTACAGTGGCAAAGGTGTTGAAGTCAAGGAATTAGTAAACATAAATTTGGACTTCATTAAGGATCAAAGTAAACGATTGTGCCTGGAGAATTGTGAAAGTTCTGTAAGTAAAAGCGTGTTCTTCATTAAATAAATATACCTACACATCTAGTCCACTACCTGTAACATATTAAAATATAGAAGGTGGAGGTTATTTTTCAAATACATTAAATACATAAATACATACACACTCAAGCGGTTTTTTATACCTTTATTATGCCAGAGACACAGTGAGTGCTTTAGGAAGTAGGAAAGGGGTTGTAAAGGAGGTGCCGGTGTACATTGGTCTTAAATCCCTGAACATTGCAATGATTTGGAAAGACAGAGTGTGGAAGGGAGTTCAAGTTCTAGAAGCGCGAGTATAACGGGCGAATTGTTTAAGGGGAAGAATGCAACTAGCTATTTCACTAGAGCACTTACCGTAAAAGTAACGATAGGACAGAGAGAGGCACGAAACGTTACGACGGTGGTCTAACAAGGTGAATGAGTTGGGTATGTCTCTGTCGCCAATCATTCTTAGGGCTCTTTTTTGTTTACCGTCCAAAATGCTGAAGTATGTAGCTGGAGCACCAGTCCAGATTTGAGAATTATACTCAAGCTTTGGAGAGATATAAGTCTTATAGACAATAGCTAGATCAGACGTTGGGAAAAATTTCTTGCATCATCTTCAGAAACCTAACCATCTTGCGGCATTTTTGGCGACGTCGCATATGTGCTCGTTCCACAAATGGTGGTCAGCGATGCACATACCGAGAATCTCGAGATGTTCGGTCTCATTGATGCAAGTGCCACTCATGGGCAGTGGAAGGGAGGTATATCTCGATTTAACGATACAAGCCTGCATTGAGTTTTTGAAGCATTAAACTCTACACGATTTTGTATCCCCCATTGTACATTGCTGTTAAGGTCAGAGTTTAAAGAGCCTATCATATTAAGCCGTTGCAGTTCCACATCCGAAGAAAAGGAATGAGTGTCTGGAAAATAAGAAAAGCTAAATGTACTATCGTCGGCGAAACAATTGATTGGATTAGAAGTTACAGACAAGAGATCATTAATAAAAATGAGAAAGAGGGTTGAAGAAAAAACGGAGCCCTGGGGCACATCAGCATTTACAATACAACTTGTTCGAAAGAAAGTTTCTAATCCAACGAAGGAGGGATTCATCGATACTGAAAGCACGCATTTTCCATAAAAGAGCGAGATGCCAAACTTTATTAAATGCTTTTGAAATATCAAGTGCAATAATCTAACTTTTTCCACTGTTCGGTGAGATAAACCATCAGACCACCAGTGGATCTGTTGCTGCGAAAGCCGTACTGCCAGTCATTAAGAACCTTTCGGTCTTCAAGATATTTCTTGAGCTGATAATTTATCAGCGTTTCCATGACCTTAGAAAAGAGACGTAAGAGCAATCTTACGATAATTGGAGGAAGAAGAAGATTTGCCTTTTTTTGGGATTGGCTGGATAAATGCTGTTTTCCAACTGCTCGGAACAAGTCCAGAAGAATAGGATAGATGGAAAAGATTACGCAAGGGTTTTGTCAGCGTGGAAGAACACCCCTTCAGAATAATAACGGGGATACCATCCGGACCAGCGGATTTATGTATGTTGAGATCTTCTAAGACTCTCGCCACAGCACTAGTGCTGTCCGTTGGAATCATTGACGCGCTCAAAAACTGGGGGAGTCATGCACTCTGGCAGCAAAGAGTTGGAGGTGAACTGCGAACAAACAACCACCGCGTGCGTGATCAGCACTGTGAAACTTTTCAGCATCTTCCCAATACAACATACAGTCACCAAAGAAATGTGAAAATTCATTTCTTTTATTATCTCATACAATAGTTTCAAGCAAAAAGAAAATATCAAACTTATTTATATACGTAGAAAGAAGTTACAAAAACCAAGCTTACTTTTTAAATTGGCTACTTGCCAATTGCAACCAACTGACAGACATCTCGTTGACTTGAATTCCTGGACGTTGAAGCTTTTGAAGGTGGATGATGTATATTCCTTACAATCACATTGTACTCACTGGAAATTTGCCTTCTGCACTAAGTTTCTCAAAAAATCTTCATCTTTCTGTTGTTTGGCTTCGAACCTGCCATTGTTCCAGTTGTAGGGTTTATCATTGATGTAAATCAAAGTCTCACCAATCGAATCTTAAGCTTTTTATCGAATTTGGAGATATTTTTGCTCAATTGACGTAGGTTGTTCCCTTTCATCAGCAGTGTAGTCTGCAGTGCAGATTCCATCGTGAGTGCGTATGACAGTCCATTTTTTGTTTTTAATTGGTTTGGTCGATGGTTGACTTTCCTGGTCTGAAGTCACATTGATAAGGACCAATCAGATTGTTGACGAAAGGCTTCAGACGTTCACATATTACGGCAGAGAGGATCTTGTAGGCGATGTTAAGTAGGCTGATTCCTCTTTAGTTGGCGCAGTTTAGAGGATCTCCCTTATTCAGGACCGTTCAACAATTGTTCAAGAAATATTTTACTTCGAAATACTCTTGTGTTACTTAATTATTTCTTCTGGAAATATCTTCTTGTGGCGAAAAAATATTTCATATACGCCGCAGTGTGTTATCATTGTCATTATCCTCAATTGGATTCAAATAAATCACGTTGCATTTTTACCAAATCTGTGTTACATTATTATTTATTTATTTATTTATTTATTTATTTATTCAAATACGTTAAATACTAACGTTAAGTTTACAATAATTACTTAAAACTAACATTATTTAACTACTTATAACAAAAAAATTAAATTTAAAGCTTGCAGATTTGAGATTGTCATTAGTAGAGTCAATAAGAAAAGAAAATTTATTAAAAATACTGATTAATTGATTAAGAGGACTGTTAACGCCATAGTTAAAAAATAAATAAATAAATAGAGTGGCGCGACAGCTCTTGAAGAGCCAAGGCCTAAGCGACTTACTCTCATCAACAATTCTCTGAGTGCGTGTGAAGAATTGAGGGGACCTACAATTTAACGCCGATTCCGAACGGCAAAGTTGAGAAGCACTTTTTTCATGACAGATTGATACTCTTGGAAAATTTGTCAGGTCTTCGCAAGAGGCAGTACCCGCGAAAGATGAAATAAAAACTTGGCCTGAGTGGGACTCGAACCAACGACGTTCGGCTTAGCAGTCAACGCACTTACCACCTAAGCTACGGGCGACTGCCATAGTTAGATCTACTAAAAATAGTTCGAATAGGTAAATTTCTTCTTAAGGTGGCCTGACTCAAGTTGAAATTCAATCTATAAAGAATAGATGGACATGAAATAGTTATAACTAGTTTAAACAGTAAAAAACTAGAGAGCTCGATGAAAACACAGTCACTTTCAAAAGGCTCAAAACTACGTGATTATTCTGGAGTTGATCTGATGGGAGGCGCTAGTATTTTGAATGTTTTATTAATTATTACTGCACATGCTTTTTATTCTTATTCCCTTAAATTATTTACATATAAATTGATCGAGACGATCAAATCTACATTATGTCGAAATGGAGCAGTAGTTGTAAGTGTCATTTTTGAAAAATTCTTTAATTACGTCAAAAATTGCAAAAGCACATTTTCTTAATTTCGGACACAACTCAGCGTTCAGGTAGTGAAAACATTTTTCTTCGGCAACACAAACTTTTATGTAAACGAATAAAATTTGGGCTATTGTTAGGAAAAATCTGTTTTACTAGTTAGTGCCTAAATTCCGTAGGTAGAGTGTAGAGGTACATGAAATATTTTCTCTTTTACAATCGCTCACTTCTCACAATAACAACAAATACAAATGAATACACCATTTTATGTGCTTAACTTGGTTAACTTTGTTAGTTGCTAAGAACAGATTTGTGCGTTCCTAAAAAAGATAAACAAAACGATTTTCCTCCACTTGTTGCACATACATTTTAAACAGATCTAAAAATAGTTTCCCTAAATGAAGACGATACAAGCTTACTTATGTGCATTCCATTTTATTGTTTGTTTTCAATAAAAAAGAAAAAAAGAATTTATTTCATGCTGCCGTACCTTATTCACGGCAGTAACAAATGAGAATATTTTAATTTAATATTTTAATATTGTTTAAAAAGCTACCCATTAGAAATAAAATGTTCTTTATTGCAGAACCGTCATGCTGATCTGAAATCATCATCATTTGAAACATCACAGAAAGTTCATCAAAAGGCCACACCAAAGCTTTTGGATCCGATAGAAAAAGTAATAGTTCAGTTCTTGTTTTGTTTCTTTTTTTTTATTTTTTGTTTGTATTTATAGTCAAAAGCATGTTCAACGTATCATTGCAGTAGTCTTGATGACTCTATAACTTTACCGAATAAATTGCCAATGAAGGAAAAACCTACATCATTCGTTAGAAACGAAGGTGAGGGTAAGTTAAACAAAAAAAAGAAATACAAAAAAGAAATTACAATGAAGCTTTTTCACATCGTACGCAAAAATCTGTTCAGACCCCATATTGCAGTTTTTTGTTTGACAATTTAAATGTTTAAAATTAATTTTGGGATTTCATAGACTTTAGATACTCTTAGGGGACTGTCTCCTGTTTTCATATCAAAATGCTGTTTGTTTACAGTTGTAACTTGTAAGCACTTTTCAGCCAAGAACTTATAATTTAAAGTGCTGGAAGACTATAAAGCGCCAATTAATTAATTTCACAATTTTACAAGCATAAGATATCCTTCACTCTAACGATATTTGAATTTTTGAACGTAGTCAGATTCACTGTTAATAGCCCTGGCTTCGGGATCAAGAAATACCGAAAAATCGATGGGGGACAAACTAGTAGAAAGTAAGCCAAGAAGAATAAAAGCAGTTTTGTAAAATAAGGGCTATCAATCGTTGTAAAGTAAGGGGCTCTTCCATATATTTTTTGTTTAAGCTCTGTTAATCTAAGTTATGACATCTGGTAACCCTAAGACAAAACTCATTCTTCTTAGTCGATTATTTCATCGAAGAAACAACTTTAATTTCATTGCATGCTACACACCTGCATTAAGTTAAACTGTTTTTTCAAAGAGAGAAAAGTCTATCTTCAATTTGCTTTTGTAATCAAAAATTGTTTGCCCGATCCTGAAAAAGGGAGATCTTCTAAACTGCGCCAACTACAAGATCCTCTCTGCCGTAATATGTGAACGTCTGAAGCCTTTCGTCAACAATCTGATTGGTCCTTATCAATGTGGCTTCAGACCAGGAAAACCGACCAAATTTTCACTTTGCGGCAGATCCTGGAAAAAACCTATGAACTGCAAATCGATACCCACCACCTGTTCATCGATTTTAAGGCCGCGTATGACAGCATCTACAGAGACGAACTGTATAAAGCTATGTCCAGTTTTGGCATCGATGCCAAGCTCGTTCGCTTGTGCAAAATGACGATGGAGAACTCACGCTGCTCCATCAAGATTGGCAATGAACTTACGGAATCTTTTGACGTCAAAAAAGGATTCAGACAAGGCGATGCGCTGTCGTGCGATTTCTTTAACATCGTTCTTGAGAAGATAGTGCAAAACTCCACCGTCAACACCAGATGCACTATCTTCCAAAAATCTGTTCAACTTCTCGCGTACGCTGACGATATTGATGTGATGGGAAGATCACAGCGTGATGTCAGTGGCGCCTTTGTGAGAATTGAGATAGAAGCGGCAAAAATGGGTTTAGCGGTAAATGAGGGTAAAACGAAGTATATGCTGTCTTCGAGAAGGGACACCCAACACCAAGCGACGCACAGTGGCCCGTTTAGGCGAGGAACGTGGCAATAATCATTTTTCGCGTGATTTTATTTTGAAAAAGTAAAAATCACATTTTGTTTAGAATTGTTTAAAGTTTAAGAATCCAAAAACAAAAAAAATATTAGATGAACCGTTTGGCTTGAGGAGCCGATCAAAGTCAGAAAATATTAAAAAAAAAAAATATATTTTTTTGTTTTTTGTTGCACTTCGAACTTGAATATTAGAAAAACGGTGCAAGTAAATCCATTTATTTTTTTTTGTTGTTAAAAAGTTTGACATTATTTTAATCAAATTTTTGAAACAAAAAAAAAAGAAAAAAATGCATATCTTGTTTTTAATGAAAAAAAAAATCACTTTTTGCACCTATTTTTGAATTTTAACTTGGCTCATATAAAAAACGTCAAAACCCGTCAAACCAAACTAAGTGAGGGATGAGTGCCCACATATTCCTTAACATGTCCTCAAAAACTCAGCTGCGTAAAGTTGCATAAAGCCGAGTTATGGCAATTTAATTGGTTCAAGTCAGTGATTATTCATTTTTTTAGTTTTTTTTCATATGAAAAGAATATAATTAATCTTTTTGTCGCAACCTTTGTTTTGGATTTGCATGACTTAATTTAGGTATTTAAATAAGTGCAATGAGTGGAATAGCTAAAAAAAATTTATGGTTTGGGGATTATCTATTTCTAAAAAAATAATAAAAAAACAATGATGATTCCTGCCATTACTTTTTTCTATAAGATTTGTTGTGCACAGGTATTTATTTTTGACAGATTACTGTATTTGGATTAAGAATTAATACATATAAGGGTTACAGGTAGATTACAGGTAGCCGAAAAAAAGGATTTTAATCGAAGGGTTATTTATATAGAATTAAATATTTATTCTTATTAGGGTTACAGGTAGTGAAATTAACAGGATTAGGTACGCAAATAATTTTACTATGCAAACTAATCTAAGTACCTATAATTGGAAGCCTCATTGGAAAGACATAAAAAAATGAGGATTAAGTATAGCTGTTGATATACAGCCCAATTCTAAATATTCCCCGGGAATAGTTCTCCCCGGGTGATGTGCTCTCCCAGGGAGTTCTTTTCTTATTTTGAATTCCTCGGGAAATTATTTTTCCCTTCGAAAGGAAAGAGCTGCCAGAAACTCTTAAAGCTCAAAACAGATGTGAAGAATTTCTGCGTAGCAAAATTAAAAAAACACAGGTTCTTATGGGAGCAAATTCTGCATGCAGAACAGCGCTGCGTTTCATTTTAGTTTCATTGCAGCTATAATTGAAAGACAAAATTTTCCAAATAATTGCTATCTGGCAATACTTATATTGACACATTTTTGAAACTGTTGACAGTGCGTTTTATATCAAATTGAAATTGTCAGTTTGTAAAATTAAAATCAAATCAACAAAATATCGGAACAATCAAATGCAGTAATCTGTGCACAGAAACTGTCGAGTGTTCACTTATTCAGCTCTAGACCTCCAGATGAAATAGCTGTCTGCAATTTGGCGTCGATCGCTTTGAATGCTTTCGTCACGTCACAGAAGAAATACGATTTTAAAGAAGTCACCAAAATAGTGACGAAAAAAAATCAACAAAATCATCGATTTCAACTAATCCAGTGCTGGAGGCTAAGGAGTCCAATATGCGACATCGTCCAATTGGAATTGGAGTCCAAGGTATGGCTGATGCTTTAATTACTATGCGTCATCCGTTCGAGAGTGAAGGCACTGGCTTTGGAAGCCAGTTGCGAACTGGCCGCTCTGAAGGAGAAAATAGTCAAGCATGGAGTGCTCGTGGCTCCTAAGCCAACAGCATCGACTGCGACAACGAATCCTTCGAACCGTACACTTCGAATATCTACAACCGACGAGTTCTGTCCGGCGAGTTCCAATCAGCATCTGCTTGAGGACCTAACCAAGCTGGACTTGTGGGACGATGACATGAAGAACGAAATTGTCGCCAGTAGATTTTCTAAAATATTTCCGAAATTATAGACACTAATTGCAATTCCTATTCTCGTGTTTCTATTATTTTAAGAGCACAGCTTTAAGGTCCCTTTGCGGTCCATAAAACCTTTCATTCTCTCTGTGTCCTACTCGAAGACCATACAACCAAATCAATTGTCTATTCTTGACAATACTTGGCAGAGTATTACCTAGAGTTGAGAGTTGAGACTCTAGGTAATACCTCCTCTATGCTCTGGAATCCGCAGGCGACATCTCCAGTAAATTCTACCTACAACATTTGCAGCTGTGACTTATAAGGTGTTTTAGACCTATCAAATTATTCAAATTTAAATTTATGTTCTATGCAATAACAAAAACTTCCATTTTCGTTTATAATTCTCCAACAAATTTCCGGGGAATGATTAGGCGGGAGACGAGTAAAAATTTTCCCTATTTTTGGCATTAAGAATGCCTCCTTTTTCCCGGAGAATTTTTTTCCATTTTTCGAAGATTGGGAAATTTAAAAAGGAAATAATTTTCCGCAGACTTTTTGTTTGTAATAAGAGAGTAGGGAGAAGGGAACAAACTCTCGGGGAATTGGTTTTTAGAATCGGGCTGATAAAAAAAATTATCACCAAAATTAGCTGATCAGTTTAAATATCAAATTCGTAATGGATATATCGTACAGCAGATTGTTTGAAATTTTTCTTGACCATGATGTTAAGAGCCCTAAGGAGCTATACGATTGCTAAGGAAGGAGAGGATAGCTCTATTGGAATCAAAGAGTTAGAAAAAAAGAGGAAGCAGGATATTCAAAAGCGTTTCCATGAAGAACTTGGACTTGATGTGGATAAACCTAAGCCTGGGTTTGGAAATACCAATGATGGCAATACTTCCAGGCGATTCTTTGAACAACCGGATGCAGCTGCCCGAATAACTGTAGTCAATGAAGAAATTATTAAAAGGCTTCAAATAATACTTAATGTCTTAAACTGTCGAGAAAAAGTTAATACAGTAAAATTTGGGGAGTATACAAGAGAAAAATAAGAGTTATTAAGACAATTTTATCCAGAAAAACAACTCACCCCTACTCTTCATAAAATTTTGGTAGTATCAGTCACTTCCACTTGGGGAATTATCAGAAGAAGCTCAGGAATGCAAAAATAAGGACTACAAAAGATACAGGTATCAAAATACATGCAAGGTTTCAAGAATTCGGCAAAATGAAGACCTGTTTACTATGCTAGCAATCTCATCAGATCCACTTATTTCTTCCAAAAGGCATGCTAGAAATCAAAAAGAACTGAAAGCACACTACTCCCCAGAAATGTTAGATCTATTAGATTCAACATTGAATTTAGATGATAGTTTTCAAGAAATAATATAAGTAAATTATTAAGAATAAAACAAGATAAAAATCTAACGTTTATGCTTTATTTATTTTCCATATTCGTACTTTTAAAACACTTTTTTCTAATTTGAGGGTTATTTTTTTCATTGAAATATTGAAATTATGGTAATTTTCAGTTAAATTGAAACACCCTGTTTGATTTTGAATGTAAATATTGATGGTGTGATTGGTTGCATATCAAAAATTATAAAACTTAAAAACTTTAACTTAAAAAAATTTTTTTTTTGCTTTTATGACTATTCAAGTGTTATTTTTTTTTCTTTTTCCTGCTATACCAAAACTAATTGTTCTCTAATCATTCACAAAAACAAATTTTTCGCCATTATGGATACATTTTTAACAATTTTTATGACATTGAAAAAACTTCCAACTTTGGGACTTAATTCTGAAACACCCTGTGAACATATTTTGTTTGTTTGTTTCACGAAACATAGCTTTGGAAATTTCCTGCTAAATAAAAAAAAATTGAAGCGATATCTTCTTTCGTTTAGGAGCTATGATTTTTGCAAGGTAAAAAGTGAAAACGGGCCACTGTGCGACGGCTCGGACAGAACGTCACAATAGGCGCATACAACTTCGAGGTAGTAGAGGAGTTTGTCTACCTAGGCTCCGCTATTAACACGGGCAATAACGTCAGCGCCGAGATAAGACGAAGAATTACTCTTGCTAATCGCTGTTTCTTTGAACTAAGAAGGCAATTGAGTAGTAAAGTCCTCTCCCGAGCAACTAAAGTTACACACTACAAAATCCTCATCATCCTGGTCTTCATGTATTGTACTCTGTACATGGACCATGACAACATCCGATTAAAACACTTTGGGCTGCTTTGAGAGAAAAATTCTGCGAGTGATTTTTGGTCCTGTCTGCATAAATGGAGAATGAAGACGAAGATTCAACCAAGAACTGTACGAGCTGTACAGCGACACTGACCTAGCCAGAAAAGTTAAGGTCCAACGAATTAGATGGTTGGGTCATGTAGAGCGAATGGAAAATAATGCTCCGGCTCGTAGAGTCTTCGAATCCAATCCGGAAGGACGTCGCAGAAGAGGAAGACCGACTCGGGTGGAGCACACAGGTGGTAGAGTACCTGAACCAACTTGGCGTGTGAAACTGGAGACAGCTAGGTATGTAGGTATTGACCGAGCTGGTTGGAGATGTTTGTTGGGTGAGGCCCTGTTCCGATCTAGACTTAGCGTAAGTAAGTAAGAGTCTGGCTCAGATGAAAAATGGGGGAAGAAAACAAAACAAGTATTAAAAACTATAAAAGTGTAATTTACTTAAAAATAAATGCTTCTCAAAATTTCCAGCCGATGCAACTCGTTGTAGTTGTACGCACACGTTGTTTAATGTCAAATTTCATAAAACTGATGATTTGAGGACATATATTAAGTTTATTGAATAACAGTGGTGCCATCTGTCAAAAGTTGGTCGTACCAACACGTGGACTCATGCAATACTTGGCACAGTAAAATACAGCATATATTACTTCTGAATATTATAATTTTCATTATATTAGGGTTGTCTTAGTTTTTTGATTGTCTTTAAAAAACCGCTAAACAGCTCTTAACAAGACAATTCCGCGTCGAATGAGACTAATTTCATGACAATACGATGAGTGGTTCGCAAGATAATAGAGCCGAAAAAACGCACATAACTTCCTGTGGGAAGTTAATAATATAAATTAAATTATAGTACCTACTTCTTTTTAAGTTAAATTCTTAACCCCTTACTGCATGGTGGCTCATATATGAGCCAAACCAGTTTTTTGTTCATAATTTTTAAATTTGTTTAAAAATATTTACACTCCGCTTCAACTGAATAAGAACACATTTTTTCAAAAGTTTGCTGTCCATTTTTTCTTCACTTTGAAAGTTAATGCATCATTTGATGATGGTAACCGATAGCTTATGATGTTAAGAAAACAAATCAAAAAGAACAATTTAAAAAGGACCACTAGTTTTTCCCTGGCTCTTCTGCAAAGCTTTCCAGATTGAAAAACTCAGTTTTTTTTTGCGTCAACTGAATAAGCACAACTTTTAAAAATGCAAATAAAATCTAATAGAAAGAAATGAACAAGATTTTCATTAAATATTTTTTGTATTGGTTATTTCTAGTATTGGGTACTACCACCTTTATTCTTGATTACTTCATAAATTCGGGCTGGCATGGAATCGTATAAACTCTTTAAGTAGTCCAGCGAAATTTCTCTCCATGGCAACTTAATGGCTGGAATAAGCAATTCTCTGTCCTCAAATTGACGGCCTGACTCATAATCTTTACGTACCAGCCATCCCCATTCATTTTCTATAAGGTTCAGGTCAGGTAAATAGGGCGACCATTGAAGCAATTCAACATTCTGGTCCTGTTTCCCACTTTTGACAGTGCGCTACGTTTGGATAGGGTCGTTGTCCTATTGGAAAATCCATTTAACGGATCCACAAATATCCAAAAATGAAGGAAACTTTCTTTCCAATATTCTGTTGTAGGTAATTGCAGTCGTTTTTAACGTTTCAAACTCAAGCTCAATATTCCCAAAGTAGCTAACTGCTCCCCATATCATAACTCCACCCTCTCCACCATGATGCCGCGATAAAAATCATTCTTCTTTTCTCAAATCGTGAAAGTAATAATTAAAACCATCAGGGACATCAAAATTGAAATTCTTCTCATCCAAAAAATCCGCGTTGTGCCACACATTTTTCCAACTCACATCGAGTCTAGAAAATCTTAAACGAATATCTTTTCGTTGCTGGTATAGTGGTGGTTTCTTTTGGAGTTGCAATCGATTTAAATGATCTGCGCTATTTGGTACTCTGTGGACTGTTGAAACACCTGCAGTTAAACCAACTTTTTGTTTAATTTTTACCACGGAGGCACATGAACTGGAAGCACATCTCAAAATTGCTCGTCGATCAACTTCGAATGTTGCCGTTTTTTTACCACCTTTCATGTTTTTTTTCGTACAAACTTATGTTTCTGAGGTACGAATAGACAACACTAAGACTCCGATCAATGTTGGTAGCTAAAGCACGCACGGTCAGTCTTTATTCTTTTAACGAATCAATTTAAACTCGTCCGACACTATAACAGCTTCTGATCTAACCATTTTTTTTGTTAATTCTAATTAAACGGCTAAATGTCACTAAGAACACTTCAACTTTTGATTTGGTATACCAATTAACTTAAAACTCTAAGAACCAATGAAGATAATGAGAGTGAAAGATTGTGTGCTTATTCAGTTGACGCAAAAAAAACCTGAGTTTTTCAATCTGGAAAGCTTTGCATGAGAGCCAGGGAAAAACTAGTGGTCCTTTTTAAATTATTCTTTTTGATTTGTTTTCTTAACATCATAAGCTATCGGTTACCATCATCAAATGATGCATTAACTTTCAAAGTGAAGAAAAAATGGACAGCAAACTTTTGAAAAAATGTGTTCTTATTCAGTTGAAGCGGAGTGTATGTTTCGTATTGTGTTTTAAAGAAAATAAACCTGTTTACTGAATTTTACAAAAAAGAATGAATTTATGAGTGAGTTTAGCTATTTTTTTGATCATCCAAAACATAAAAGACAGAAAAGTCGAAAACGAGTACCAAAGTGCAATTCAAAATTTCATAAAAAATATAGAAAATGGGTATTTCCTTGAAACCAAAATACATTCAATAATACATAAATACATTATACAATATATATATGTATTTATAAAATCTCTTTTTTTGCATTTCTCCATGGTATGGCATATCGGACCCAAACCGTAAAACTCGTATTTCCCGAGTTTTGTGGAAAAAAATGAAAAATCCTGAAACACGTGTCTTTTATTTTTGCAAAATCTATCCAATATTTTTTTTTCGTAAAAAAAAAAAAATCATGCAGTAAGGGGTTAATGAATAATGAACAAATAGTGCTGCTGGAACCGTGCGTTGATTCTTCTTAGAAGCTTATTGACGCACATATTGCTGTTAACGAGCAATGGGATTGATGAATCTCGCCTTCTGTGTCACAGTTTGTCTAAAAAAGAAGATATGGATATTAAGCACGGCTTCATAAGAATTAAAGTGGCACCTCTAATTTTTGCTGAAATTTTTGCAATTGGAGTCAAAATCAGGCCATTTATTTTCAAGTCAAAAAACTCCTCAGGGAATACAGGAAAAGCAACGTCGTATAACGACTGTAAATCAACTTAACACATCTAGAAGTCTTTCGTCATTAAAGATCTATTTTCACAACGCTAGTTGTATCAGAACTAAAGTAATGGATCTTTTTAGAAAAACATGTAACACATATTACGATATCATAGTTTTTGTTGAATCCTGGCTTTATAACGGTATCGCAAATTCTGAACTTTTCAACAGCAAATTGTATAATATTTACCGACGATATCGCTGCAAATCATCATCATCATCATCAAATGAACGTGGAGGAGGAATTTTAAATGCTGTTCGGTCTCATTTAATCTGCAAGGATATCGTTTTACCATCGTGTCGGGTCTGGAACAATTTTGCATCTCTGTGAATATGTTGTCTAAGGATATTATTGTAAGCTTGTGCTCCAAGTAGTTGTATTGGGTTATACGAAAAACATTTATGTAATATTAAGGGTATTCACGTAACGAGCAGGGACGAACCGTCATATAGACATTTAAGACAGTGTCTACCCAAACAAAATCACACGCTGAAGCAAATAACAAGAATAAACTTACCCAAAGTCCCAAAATTAAAATTAACCAACGGCTAACCCTAATTCAAATCGACCATATTGAAAATGAAATTATTCCAAATGTGAACATTGAAAAAAGAGGAGATACACATTAGACATTACACATCATGATCATACACATACTTTATACTTCAACTTCATCATCATATCATACTGTTCTGTCTGAAGTCTGAAATTCTGAATACCAAACCAACCAATACACGAAATAAAACGACGGAGTTCGGGAAAAAAACGAAGACATTCAAAAATATGTCTTCGTTCTCCATTGAATTTTGTGGGGGAAAAGAAGAACAAGCACACGATTTGTTCGATGTTTGTATGGGCAAAATAGACATAATTGAAAATGTCTAATTTCTTGTTTCTTTTCGTTCATTTCATCCTTTTGCGTTCGGGTCGTTCGGGAAGAAAACGAAAAAAGCCGAATACATGTTTTCTTTTTGTTTGATTGACTTTTTTTTTGTAGCTTTGTATACGGAACGGATACGGAAGAAAGACAATGTTGAAAATGTCTTAAATTGCAAGGTATAGGTATTTACCTATCGTTTAAATTTATTTCAAAAACATAAATTACAAATGATTTTGTAATTCAGTAATGGTTAGGTTAGTGTTATAATTTTCATATTGCGGATACCTGCTTAATACAATAGGTAAGAAATTTATTGGTCTGACTTTGTCAAAATTTGTATGGGAAAAATTTTCTGCAATTCGTAGAATTTTATCTCACAAATTTGAAGCAGAAACTGCAGAAAAAAAACCGGATAAAATTTATGACGTTTATTTTGACGTTTAATTTGGCGCTCATTTCATCTTTTCTCCAACTGAACTGACATAAGCGGGAAGTTCTCGTCAAATTAAATAAAAAAAAAGAATGAATTTTGTTTTAAAACTACTTCTTGGCATCTTGAAGAGCAAAAATTAAAATGTAATTAGAATAAAAAAAAAAGAATCACTTTAAAATAAATTATCGAATGACGTGAATTGAACAAATTCACTTTGACGTTTAACAAACAGCTGTTTGTTTCCCTTGTTTACGCAACTATTTTCTGCTGGGGTGTTCATTTAAATCTTTTGCGGAATTTTCTATTTTTCCGCAAAGTAGAAAATTATCTCGTTACGTGAATACCCTTAATATTGGTTTCAAATCGGATAGCATCTGTGCCCTAGGTGATTTTAATTTGTGTGATATTCAATGGAAATGGTCAGAATCTGATAAAATGCTCAGTTCATTTTATATGAAAAGTGATTTTGATATTATCTTGATTGATTTTTTATATTCATTCAACTAAATTCAAGTGAATAATAATGTTAACCCCTTACTGCATGGTGGCTCATATAAACCAGTTTTTTTTTCATAATTTTTGAATTTGTTAAAAAATATTTATGATTCGCATTGTGTTTTAAAGAAAATACACCTATTTACTGAATTTTACAAAAATAATGAATTTATGATTGAGTTTAGCTATTTTTTTTGATCGTCCAAAACAGAAAAGACAGTAGGCGTGTTTTTTTGGCACAGCTATCCGTATCTGCAGTTGGAGCTTCCATGTATTACAAATACAACACGCAGCTGCGGATTAAACTTAAACTTAAATTTGACTGCGGATAAAAAATTGAAATTTTTTCGAGTATCGATACTCGATCGGAGTAAAATTGAATTTCTTAGGTTGGTAACTCGGATAATCGGATCTTTGAGTTATCCGATTATCCGAGTTACCAACCTAAGAAATTCTATTTTACTCCGATCGAGTATCGATACTCGAAAAAATTTCAATTTCTCTACTCTCTAAGGCTGTGTTCGCAGAGTGCAAAACACTTTAAGTGCGTTCTTTTATTAAAGTTTATTTTGAATTAAAATTGGAACGCACAAATCAAGGAACGAGTCACACATAGTTGCCTTATGGTGTTTAACATTTTTCTTCTGTAATGTCGTTTTCCATTTGCGAGATTCAAGGTATAACTACAACGGTCACTTTTTCAAAAAGTGCGAAATTTACAAAAGTAAAATGTTTGTTTCTTTGTAGCGCCATTTGAATTTGGAAAAAAAACTACAAAAATTGTTTGTGACATCAAAAAGAGCTTTCTGCATCATTACTTTTATTTTTGGGGTGGAAAAACTGTCACAAAATGAGTTTGAAAATTTTCAATTTTTGACATTTTGCAAAAAGTGCTCGTGGTAGTCATACCTTTAGAGTCGAGTCAAATTTGTGAATCTGACAGCTAAAGAGAGGTGGTGAAGTGAGGAAAAAGTGGAAAAATCTCAGATTTCATGATCTATTTGAGACTTGAGATTAAAAAAAATGGATTCGAGATTCAAAAATCTGAATCTAGATTTGTATCAAAATTCACACATAGGTACAAGCACACGCACTTTCAAACACACTTCTCTGTTTGACATTTGTCTGAACATTTGTTATTGTTTTATTTATTTGTTTATTGAACGACGATTGACCAAATCTACGAACATACTCCAACATGTCTAAAACTTATCCGAAAGCAAAACCAAAATAACAAATCAAACTTTGAACAAATGCAGATGGATGCACAGGTGGAAAATAAGGAAAAAGGTGAATCTTCCATTTTAAGCAATTTACTTTGGTTTATAAGTTAATTATACCTACGTAAAACCAACTTAAAAATAATCTTGAATAAATTTCGGTTTTTGTTTGTTTTTGTTTTATTATCCAACAGCTAGAGAAGTCTACCAACTTAAAAATAAAATAAAACTGCTGCGGATGGGCAACTGCAGATACGTTTTTTTTGGGAAATCGAATTTGGCGATGCCAAAAAAAACACGCCTAGTAAAATCGAAAATGAGTACCAAAGTGCAATTCAAAATTCCATAAAAAATATAAAAAATGGGTATTTCCTTGAAACAAAAATACATTGAATAATACAAACATACAAAATAGAATATTTATATTTATTTATAAAATGTCTTTTTTTGCATTTCTCCATGGTGCGGCAATCTGATCCAAACCGTTAAACTCATATTTCCCGAGTTTTTCGGAAAAAAATTAAAAATCCTTAAACACGTGTCTTTTATTTTTGCAAAATCTATGCAATATTTTTTTTTTCATAAAAAAAAAAACAAAAATCATGCAGTAAGGGGTTAATTCTCTAACCAAAATCATAGATTTAATTCTTATAAGTTGTGATGAATTTATAGTTACATTAACATGCACCTTTCTCTTTGGTAAATGAATCAATTCATCATAAAGAACTATTTTTAGAAATTGATTTTTATATTTATGCATTACCCGTTACCCGTTAAAGGAGCAATGAACACTTTGTTGATTTTAATTTATAAAGGGTCCACCAAACTTTTTTTTTTGAAAATGCTATAAAAAAAACTGTTGAATATTTTCTCAAATTTCTTTTTTTATTTGAAAGTACAATCCTTCCGTTTAATAATGCAAAATAATTTCATGCAGTAGCCTACACGATCGGTCCAATTTTTAAGCACATTATCGATTGTGTGCAGTTATATTTCACCAATGGCTTCACGAATATTGTACTTTAAAGCGTCAATTGTCTCTGGCTTATCGGCGTAACATTTATCTTTTAGGGCACCCCACAAATAATAGTCCAACGGTGTCAAATCGTGGCTCCGAGGTGGCCAAACGACATTAGCTCTGCGGCTGATAATGCGATCTTCAAAAATAGGGCGCAAAACATCGAGTGTAGCGGCTGTGTGGCACGTAGCGCCGTCCTATTGAAACCAAATGTTGCCAATATCCTCCTCTTCAATTTTTGTGAGCAAAAATTCATTCAACATGGCCCGATAACGATCGCATTTGACTGTAACGGCCACTCCTTGCTCATTTTCGAAGAAAAATGGACCAATTATGCCTCTGGATCAAAATCCGCACTAAACAGTGACTCGTTTTGGCTTTTTAATGTATGCGTGCGGGTTTTCTGTGCCCCAAAAGCGACAATTTTGCTTGTTTACATACCCAACATGACGGTGCTTCTCTTCTTCCAAAATCCATTCGCAATTTTCGCACACATTCTGCAACATAACCATGATTTTCAAAGTAATGTCGCTATATTTCCCAGCGTTGCACAAGCGTATACATAACCATATTCGTTCAGCGAAATGATAAAACAAATTATCTGTCAGATCAGACATGAGTTAAGTGTTACCATTCACGAAATAAGCACTAGTTGAAAAAAAAAGTTAGATGGCGGACCCTTTATTTATTATTCATCACTCAAATATTTGTACACATTCGTTAAAATAAAATTGTCAATATTTAACAATAACTGGTGCGTCTGATAATAGCAGCCGTAGACTATTATCACCGACTGATGAAGCAGTGGTACACTGTTATCACTTTATCAGTAATCACAGACTGAGATAGCAGCCGTTGAGAGTCTCTTTCAGGTATTTTTGCCTGTACGTATATTTTTTATACGAGAAAATACTCTGTTTTTAGTGAATTGAAATTGCTCCTTCAAGGATTTCTGTACGACAACAAACTGTGAATTATGAATTTATAAATTCAAATTCATATATGAAGACAAATTGACAGGAGCAATTTATATCGGTTTTTGTATGAATACGTTTCCTTACATTCCCCTCCTTCGTCGGAGACGAGAATCTTCTCGTCTGGAAAGTTTAAGCAAGGTCGAAACAAAACAAGTGTGTATGTATGTAATGAATTCCTATCATTACCACATTCACAGAGTAAATTATTCGATTTTAACGAGCTGAACAGAATTCAGTCGCTAGTTGCCCGACATCGAAAATGAAAGCTGAAATAGCGTGACGAAGTTAAACTCTTTTCAACTTTGTCGCGGACGAGTTTGACATTTCCATACACACTTCAGCGAGTGACTGGCGACTGCATTCTGTTCTTATCCAGCTCACAATCCATGAAGGATCTCAGCCTGAGATACTGCAGCCTTCCATCGGGAACGGTCACTCGCATGCACTCTCCAGTCGCCGAAACCAAGCGCTCTGGCATCCGCAGTCACTTGACCCTTGTACCGTAGGTTCGGTCTTCCTTGTCGTCTTGAACCTGGGGGCTGGGATGATAAGACTCTCTTGGCTGGAGCGTTGTCGTCCATTCGCTCGATGTGGCCGAGCCAATGTAGTCGTCTTTTCTTGGCCTTCTGGACTACATCCACATCTTGATACAGCTCATACAGTTCTCGGTTGAACCTTCTTCGCCATTCGCCATCGTCGCATACGGGACCGAAAATCCGTCGAAGAATTTTTCTTTCGAAAGTGCCCAATATCAATTCCCCTTTTTTACTTATCGTCCTCATTCACTTCAAGACCAACGAGTTTCACCTGTTCTTCAATCGCTGTGAAGGCCTCAAGTACAGCTCTCTTGGATCGGCCGATGATGTCTATGTCGTCCGCATTGCCTAGGAGCTGGGTGGACTTGTTGAAGATAGTGTTTTCCGTGCTCACACCTGCCTTGCGCACTATCTGCTCCAGGACTATGTTGAAGAAGTCACATGACAACGCATCTCCTTGTCTAAACCCTGTGCATGTTTGAGCTGTTACCCATTTGCACACTGCACTGCGTATTGTTTAGCGTCATGCGGCACAGCTGGATCAGTTTGTTCGGGATCCCGAATTCAGACATCGCCATCATAAGCTCTTGGCGGTAGATGCTATCATCAGCCTTAAAGTCGATGAAAAGATGGTGGGTTTCGACTTGAAATTCGTTGGGCTTTTCCAGGGTATGCCTCAGTGTGAATATTTGGTCTATCGTTGTTCTGCCTGGCATAAAGCCACACTGGTACGTGCCGATTATTGTGTTACAGAAAGGTTTAAGACAGTACGTTGGATAGGATTTTGTTGAGTTGGGTCAACTGCTAAGTTAAAATCGTACCTATATCCGATCAATGTGTAAATATTCGAAGTGTCGAATTTGGGCGAAATTTTTTTCTTTTGTATTTTTCTTTTGTAAATCTTTATTTTTCTTGCGGCATCAGTTTGATTTATTTTAAAATTTATGGGCTAGAAGCATAGAGACTAAGAATTCGCCACGGCAACACTTAAAAGTGGGTGCTAGGTTATCGATTTTCATCATTAAAAAACTGCATTTATTGCCTAGTAAAGAGAGATGGATTTCTTTTCCATTAAGTTTCAGGACACCCTGTATACTTACATGTAGAATGTACCTACATAAAATGTATATCCGTTTGATTTCACAAATTCTTATCAATTGTTTAGTATCTTAAGAGTTATTTGGCATGCGCCGGCTTCGACAGGGGGATGATATTCAATACATAAAATAAAATCTCTTCTCGCAAGAAATTTGGAAAGGTTCTTAACTCTTAAGAAAAAAATACATGCAATTAATAGAAAATTTTGTCTGCAAGTGTGGTGCATAGAAGAAATTTCTTTTGGAAGAATGTTTTTGTTTTTTACTTCTTTCGGCTATTCGGTTGTGATAAACAAATGTTGATTAAAGAAATTTGCAATCGACGTTGAAGAAAAATTTACTCTGGTGTGTTTGTTTCTTGTCTGTAAAAAAGCAAATATGAAGTTGGGTTTTTCGAGTTTCTTGTAACAATCAACCCTCTCTTTGAAAATACTATCGACGAACCCATTTTTTCGCTCTATGGCTTAGAGAGTAAAACATATCCTGTAAAATACTTTAAAATCAACTTCTCGTTTTTAATGTTAAAAAATAATGTATGAGACTTTACCAATTGTTAAACATTAATCATATCATATACAAGTTAGTTCATATTGTTCAAAACTTTGAGTGAAAATTGTTTTCTCTCAAAAGGAAAAAAAATTGTATTCTATTAAATTTCATATATCGATTGCAACAATATATTAAATATTAAAAATAAAAATGTTGCAAAACAATGCAAACTTCTGTGAAGGACATGATATGGCTCCTGAATTATCAAAGCTGACATCAGATCTCGCCACTCAAGCTGCTTTTAGAGCTCAGCAGTTGCAGAGGCAAAAAGACTTTTCCGAGGAAACTAAAAAGGTTCCTGCCATTCCAGCTCGCACTTGTGATTCAAATCGTCTACCACCAGAAATTCCACCAAAGCGTAACAGTCTAAGGCAAGTACCTCCAGAAGTGGTCGCATCGATATCAGCTCGTGCACCACCACCATTGCCGCAAAAGACAATCACAAATGAAAAACAATGGATTCCAAGTGCAAAACAAGCTGAAAAATCGGTAATTTCATTGGAAAAGGGTACAAATCGTTCCGACTCATCTATGGAACCAAAGTCCTTACAATTGAATGTAAAACATTTAAGTCAGTTAGATAATAATGAAAAGGGTTCAACTGAAACCAAACCCAAAGGAACATTTCCACTGCCATCGAAAAAACGACAATCACCCACTGAAGAATATGGATCAGAAGACGCTCTTCGAGGGATTGAGAGTGGTCTACGAAATATGGAACGTGCTATGCAAGAACAAATAAACCTGCGATCCATAGAATCTTCAAATTATAATATTCCTGATTTTAAAAGTCTCGCCAGTGGTGCTTTTATTCGACCTGTAAATTCTCTTAATCAATTTCATGGGTGGGATAAAAATTTGGAACAAGTTAATATGAATGAAAACAAGATAGGTTCAGTTGGAGGACAAGTGGTGCCAACACAGTTGAATGAAGAGGTTAAACTTCGCCAGACTACACATGTTATTTCTTCTGTAGATCATAATCAACATGGGAACGTTGATCACATGCGTTCTTTAGATCGTAATTTGCCAGTGGAGCTTCAATACAGTCGCTTTCGGAATCAGTCACATCAAATGGGACCGACAAAAGTATTCAACAATACTAATCAACCCTTATCTAACGACTTTCGTGAACATATTCGACTTCAACTTATTGGAAGTGGAATAAGTGGTTCAGTTCCGCATACGGGAAATTCTCCAGTATCACCAGCCGCAGCCGCACTTTTGCACCACCAGGCTCAATCACGACAAATAAATGCTTTAAACACAACAGTCTCTAATAATACTACAAATGGACTATCAAGGGAAGAGCTTCGAATGAGGCGAAGATCTTCACACGATGAAACGCAGATGCCTCAGGGAGGGCCAGGAATTTCAGGTAAATATCTACCAGTATAATTTTTTTTCTTAAAACTATAAAACTTCTAATTACTCACGAATTCGTGATTTTATTCGTTATTCTTTATTTATTCGTCGTTTCATTCGTTATCATTTCTCTAAATGTATTTGTAAAAATGGATGCATGTATGTTTGTTTGTTTGAATGTCCGCTATTGACTCTCAAACGGCCCAGCAGATATTTATGAATTGTTCATTGTAAATACTGTTGTATTCAAAGATGGTTCTTGTGAAAAAAAAAATGGAAAAAACCTCATCAAAAACTGGGAAAACCGGAAAAGCCAAACAAAAGTCGGAAATTTGATTTTTTTTTTGCTTGGAATTTTTTTGTTTCAAAATGGGTTTTTTGGAATGGAAAAATAGAAAGTTCTTGATGAAAACTCATTTGTTTTCAAATGGTAAATTGCATGGAATTGTAGGTGCATTGGTTTTCAAATGGAAAAGTGCAAAATTTATGATGAGAAATTCTTAAAACTCTGGGAGAGCACGAAGAACTTCGAGACTTAAATCAAACCTATGCATGGAATTTAAGGTTTCATTGTTCCAGAATTGGTTTTACAAACGAAAAAACAAAAAAAAAATTGGTGGAAAGCTTGAAAAAAATTTAGGAAAAGAGCAAAACATTTGATTTTCTTATCAAATTTAGGATTTCAACTTTGCAAAGGTGGAAAATTCGTTGTGAAGATAGAAAAATTTCATATCTATGAAATTGGAAATATCTGTCTTAATTATTTTGGATCTTATCTGAACGCGCTTAATTGTGGTACAACGAGTTTAACAAAAGATCAGTATAAACTATAAAATGGATGTATCTATGTTGATTTGTATGACCGGTAAAGACTCTTGTGCCGCCCAACACGATTTTATAAAATGTTGACTGTAGGCATAGTTAAGTCGAGTCATGGTTCCTATCAAAACAAATTTTTATGGAATCTTAGGAAAAAGTGGGCAAATGGAAACAATCAAATAATGGTCGAAAATTTTACTTTTGTATGGGATTCTAGGTGCAATTGTTCAGGAATTGCGTTTCGAAAACCTGGGGTAAAGAGAATTTTTCTTACATTTGTTTGGTCGGATAGTTTTAAATAAAGATGAAGTCAACTATGTACCTTTGTCACTTTTTGCTCCCTTGGGAAAGAACTTAAAGTTTGCGAAGGATCGACATGATTTTTTTAAATTAATTTTTTATATATAAAATTTTTCGAAAATGTCTTAAAATTAATTTGGGTATGCAGTATTCAGGAATATGTAACTATACATTTTATAAGTAAATTTGGGTTTTTAATATTGATCCATTTTTGAGATACAGAATTTTGAAAAAAAAGAAGTTTAAAAATATTTTTTTTTTTTTAAATACAAAAACATTTTGGAATTTTTTTGAAAACAATATATTATTTGGGCAATATATACGTACTTTCAGAAAAAAAAGTACGCTGATAGGACTTTAATTTTTCGAGAAAATCTTATAACAAAAAAAACGGTTCTATGAAAGGTACAGTTTTGGAGCAAGACAAAAATATTTTTTGTACATAAAATACATCAACGCTTTAAAAAAAATTTGGGGGAAGTTTGAAAAAATTGTAGGAACCGTTTTTGAGAAAATTGAAAGTTTTTGTTTTCGGTAAAAAAAAAAATCAAAAAAAAAAAATGAGACATGCGTTTTTGCTCAAACCTCTAATTTTCAAGTTTGAAGTCAATTGGACCAGTGGTGAAGACGCTGTAGGTGCGTTTACAGACAGACGGACGGAATCGCCGGACCCACTTTTGTCGACTTCTCTATCATCGTAATGTCAAATCCCATCTCAACCTTTTTTTTACGAATTCAATACTTGCCATAAATTCTATATGTCACAAGTAAAAACAGAGACATCTTGTAGAACAAAGAGTTAAATACATACATAACTAAATAAAAAAATATGAATGCGACCCATGTTGTCCACACGACTAACTCCCCAGAGCGAAATATCCAGCCGATGCATTCCGTTGTAGTTGTACACGCACGTTGTTTTCAAAGTTAAATACCATAAGTTCATTTGAATAACAGTGGCGCCTATATTACTCCTGAATATTGTAGTTTTCTATTAGTGAAAGCATTTTTCTAATCGGATTAGTATTTCCGAAGATTAATATTTATATGGCAAAACAGCGTTTGGTAGGTCAGCTAGTAATCAAATATAGTCTATGATACTCCTGAATTTTTTTTTTCACACTAACTATAAGATTTTTTGCACTATCAGCCGATCTGAATTTAAGAATGATGGCTGTAGCGTGGTTCTTGATGTTAAGGTTCGGTCGTGTACGAAAGATGTCGAGCAGTACTGGTGGTTTGATGTGAATATCGTGACATAAATGATTAAACATAGAACGAAGATTCTCGTCGGGAGTGCACGGGATTCCAAACAATACAGCGTCTCCAGCGATTCTTTTATTTTCCTGGTCGTCTAGTGATGCGTTCGTGTAGACAAGTGTTGTCGTAAGGTCAGCAATGACGTTTACGGGTATAAATTTCCTAGCATGTTTTTGACGTTCCCTCTTTCTACTCTTTTTTTTTTGTTGATTAGCTTTAGATATTTCATGTTTGTACGTTGAATGTTGATGTTGTATGAATGAATTAGTGGACTATAATTTTGCGCCACTGTGTTTGCAAAGTGAAAATTAAAAGTGTTGAATAAATAAAATTGTGTGTGATTTGAATAAAGTAAACTTGTGTTTTATTTACAGAGTGTGGTGAATAAGTTTTAATTGTCGGACCAAGCCAAATATTACATTTGTGTCAGAAGTGGGATTAAAACTTATTGAGAATAAAACAGTGAGCAGTGAATAAACTATTTAGTGTGAAATAGTAAAGCTTCAAAAAAAAAAAATTAGTAAATTTTTGAAAGATTTAACTCTCTGAGTAAAAGGCCGAAATTAGCAAACGTGGCTTAAGTGGGACAGAAGTAAAAAACCGAACTCGTAAAACGGCTGCAGGAATATCTGGAGCAGCAAAATTAAGACCCACACACCTTTGCTTTCGAATTGGAAGCAAAAGCGGAAGAGGTAAATGCAAATGACGCCTTATCTAACATGATGTCACTTCTTCTAGCCAAATTCGAGAAGAATGTTCTGGAGCAACTATAAACACGAGCAGAAGAACGAGCAAGAGAATTTTGTGGCAAATCTAGAAGAAAAAATTTGAAGCAGCAGCGTTAACGAACGGCTGGGACTATGACGAAAAATACATTTCTCTTACGCTTACTTTAAGAGGAGCAGCTGCTGAACTGCTACAAACCATCCCATCAGAGAAGAGTGGTGACTTCAAAGTTCTGGTAAACGAAATCGAACAGCGGTTTTAGGATAGCCACATGACAGAAGTCTTCCGAGTTCAGCTAAACAATACGGCACAGAAAAGAGGTGAAACTCTGCAGCAGCTTCAGGCAGATATCGAGCGATTTGTTCACCTGGCATATCCAACAGCTGGCAACGAGCTTATAAATCAACCTGTTGAAGACTGTGAGAGCTGTGGGCGATATAAATCTCCAAAGGGCTATTCGCACTGCCGGAAAACGAACACTACCAGGAGCATTGGTTTTCGCTCTGACAATGGGAGCCGCAGAACAAGCTTCCCAAAACGTGCATCGCGTAAGAGAGTTAGAAGTACAAGAATGATACTGTGGAAAGGAGTCAGATTAGGAAAACAAATACACACGAACACCTGGCTCAAGGCCCTAATTTCGTGGTGGATTGAATTCCAATCCACTCCATTTTTATATGCATGAATTACATGCATATTTATGGTGTATGTTGCCTTGTAGAATATGAAAAAAAGGGCAAGATTAATCTTCTGCATCTGTCCTATTGCCGTAGACTTTACCTTCCGTCATTTCCATTTTTCGGTAAAAAAAAAAATCAAAAAAAAATGAGACATGCGTTTTTGCTCAAACCTCTAATTTTCAAGTTTGAAGTCAATTGGACCAGTGGTGAAGACGCTGTAGGTGCGTTTACAGACAGACGGACGGAATCGCCGGACCCACTTTTGTCGACTTCTCTATCATCGTAATGTCAAATCCCATCTCAACCTTTTTTTTACGAATTCAATACTTGCCATAAATTCTATATGTCACAAGTAAAAACAGAGACATCTTGTAGAACAAAGAGTTAAATACATACATAACTAAATAAAAAAATATGAATGCGACCCATGTTGTCCACACGACTAACTCCCCAGAGCGAAATATCCAGCCGATGCATTCCGTTGTAGTTGTACACGCACGTTGTTTTCAAAGTTAAATACCATAAGTTCATTTGAATAACAGTGGCGCCTATATTACTCCTGAATATTGTAGTTTTCTATTAGTGAAAGCATTTTTCTAATCGGATTAGTATTTCCGAAGATTAATATTTATATGGCAAAACAGCGTTTGGTAGGTCAGCTAGTAATCAAATATAGTCTATGATACTCCTGAATTTTTTTTTCACACTAACTATAAGATTTTTTGCACTATCAGCCGATCTGAATTTAAGAATGATGGCTGTAGCGTGGTTCTTGATGTTAAGGTTCGGGCGTGTACGAAAGATGTCGAGCAGTACTGGTGGTTTGATGTGAATATCGTGACATAAATGATTAAACATAGAACGAAGATTCTCGTCGGGAGTGCACGGGATTCCAAACAATACAGCGTCTCCAGCGATTCTTTTATTTTCCTGGTCGTCTAGTGATGCGTTCGTGTAGACAAGTGTTGTCGTAAGGTCAGCAATGACGTTTACGGGTATAAATTTCCTAGCATGTTTTTGACGTTCCCTCTTTCTACTCTTTTTTTTTTGTTGATTAGCTTTAGATATTTCATGTTTGTACGTTGAATGTTGATATTGTATGAATGAGCGAAAAATGGCTGATGAATTCAAATCGAGCAAAGAATTAATTTCTGCGTTCATTTAAAATGATGAAATACTGACTATTCTGTTTAATAAATTATTTTTTTAGACTTTTGGCACAGATAATAAATTTATACAGATGTCTCACCCTTATGGCGAGAAATCATATATGAAACTGAAAGCTAGCAAAAAAAAGCAAAAAGTCAAGCTCAACAGGGTCTTCTTTCCCCACATTCACTAGATACATTCAAAATCTATTTTCGCTCACCTCATTGCCTATAAATGAATACTTAAGCTAGGCATACACGGTGAACATGTTGGTGTGATTTGTTGGGCAGCGGTTCGCCATACACGGCCCAACATGTTTATAAACTTCATTATTTGTGTGACTGTCGTGAAGGCAAGATGTGCGATACAAGTGCGTTTTGCTTTGTTTTGCGACATGTTAACTCCATGAAAATAACTACACAAATGACGAATTGTTGTCACACAACGCCATACACGACGAACATGTTGATAAACTTCAAAATTTGTTGTAAACTTGCCCATACACAGCCAACATGTTAGCCGTAAGTTCACGGTTTACAAAATATTTCATAAACCGTGGATTTGTTGGCCAACAAGCCCATACACGAATAATTTTCAGCCCAACCCCAACAAATCACACCAACATGTTCACCGTGTATGCCTAGCTTTAGGCAAGAAAAAAAGCGTCTGAAAGCTCCTTTTCTGTTAAGGCTTTGTCTGTTAAGAGCAATTTCTGCAGGGATGAGATATCTGTATAAATTTATTATCTGCGCTTTTGGCTTTCATTTTTGCAAGCGAAATTGATTTTTGTAAGATCTTAGCACTTCCGCAAAGAAGATGAAATGAAAAGAACAGTCAAATAAATGCGCAGTACTGAAATGAGAAAAAGTCTTCGTGTAATAACTTGAGCGTTACGGAATGCCTGCTCAAAAGAAAATAAACAAGACTTGCGCATTACAGTCATGCGCCGCCGTGTAATACCGGACAGAACAGATGTTATAAACTCACTTTATGTTTTTAATTTTTAATATTAGAGAGCTTTCATCGCCCATTTTTTTAGATGTACGTTCGAAGTACGAGGTGAGTAATTGAGCGGTTTAGGGTTTGAAAGTTTGTTTCGTTGATTGTTTGACCCAGACTTATGAGAGCGTTTCTTTTGAACGGAAAAATGCTATGAAGATGAGTGTTTTTAAGTTCGAAGGCACAAACAAAGAATTTAATTTTAATTAATTTTGCGAATTAATAATTTGAAAATAAAAAGAACTTTGCACTATAATCTGTATAATATCACTTGTTTCAAAAAAGAGATACTAATATCAGTATTTTCACCAGAAGAAGAGGTCAATTTGGTACAGAATAATCGGAAAAAACTTTGATGAAACACCCGCCCATTAAAAACACGTCTTGTCCATTGAGCTTAGCTATGACATGTTGTACAGTATAAAACACCACAGAATTCTCAGAGAGTAGGTTAAGAAAACAGAAAGGCAGACAGACTCATGAACGGAATCGCCATACCGTACGGTTTTATATTTGGGGAGTAGAAACTGACGAGTATTCAACTAAAAAAGACTCCAATTGATTTAATCTTATCTTTTTTTCCAATTAATTTCTCTGAACACGTTTTTTTTTTTTAAGTCACAAGAACGCGAGAACATTGGGATGATGCATCACAAGCAGTTTTACAACGATCAGCTCAAATTAAAAATATGTTTGGAGATTCTCATAGGTAATTTTGAATGTTGAAGCTGGAGAAACATGTTCCATATACTAAAAACAAACAATTTTAGGTATGAAACTAAGAAAGCAGAAATAGAAACATGGTTAACTCGAATGGAAAACAGGGCTGAGCGAATGGGAGCTGTTGCAACCACAGCAGATGTTCTGGAAGCACAGCACAAGGAGCAAAAAGTCTGTTATTCATTACACTTATTTAATATTTATTCAATAACAATAACATCTTATTTCATGCCTTCGATAGTCTTTTCACGCTGAGCTTCACCAAAATAAGCAACAAATTGAACTTTTCAATACACTTACACAAAAATTAATTGCTGTTTATCCTTCCAACGATACAACTATAATTAAAAAAATGACAGAATCTGTAAACATAAGGTGGGTAAAAATAAACGTATTGTAATGTGTATACATTCTATATCTCTATCACTCTAATATCGTGTTATATATAGTGGAATAAGTATGTAGAAAAAAGTTTTATTTGTAGTACCTAGTAAACACTTGTGAATGACAATTTAGAATTAGGCAACATCTAGTGGTTAAGAGGAGAACTTTTTCATTAAGTTTCGAGAACATTCAGTGCCTACAAAAACCCAGTGGGAAGGGAATTAGTTGATTGTGAACTGCGTAAATATATTGGCGCAAAATTATAGTCCGCTAATGAACAACTTTAGTGTGATACTAGCTTAAAATGACGTTTCAGATATGACTCAAACGTCATTTTAGGCTTAGTATCACACTCAATTCTCTTAAAATTGTTCATTAGTGGACTATAATTTTGCGCCACTGTGTTTGCAAAGTGAAAATTAAAAGTGTTGAATAAATAAGTTTGTGTGTGATTTGAATAAAGTAAACTTGTGTTTTATTTACAGAGTGTGGTGAATAAGTTTTAATTGTCGGACCAAGCCAAATATTACATTTGTGTCAGAAGTGGGATTAAAACTTATTGAGAATAAAACAGTGAGCAGTGAATAAACTATTTAGTGTGAAATAGTAAAGCTTCAAAAAAAAAAAATTAGTAAATTTTTGAAAGATTTAACTCTCTGAGTAAAAGGCCGAAATTAGCAAACGTGGCTTAAGTGGGACAGAAGTAAAAACCGAACTCGTAAAACGGCTGCAGGAATATCTGGAGCAGCAAAATTAAGACCCACACACCTTTGCTTTCGAATTGGAAGCAAAAGCGGAAGAGGTAAATGCAAATGACGCCTTATCTAACATGATGTCACTTCTTCTAGCCAAATTCGAGAAGAATGTTCTGGAGCAACTATAAACACGAGCAGAAGAACGAGCAAGAGAATTTTGTGGCAAATCTAGAAGAAAAAATTTGAAGCAGCAGCGTTAACGAACGGCTGGGACTATGACGAAAAATACATTTCTCTTACGCTTACTTTAAGAGGAGCAGCTGATGAACTGCTACAAACCATCCCATCAGAGAAGAGTGGTGACTTCAAAGTTCTGGTAAACGAAATCGAACAGCGGTTTTAGGATAGCCACATGACAGAAGTCTTCCGAGTTCAGCTAAACAATACGGCACAGAAAAGAGGTGAAACTCTGCAGCAGCTTCAGGCAGATATCGAGCGATTTGTTCACCTGGCATATCCAACAGCTGGCAACGAGCTTATAAATCAACCTGTTGAAGACTGTGAGAGCTGTGGGCGATATAAATCTCCAAAGGGCTATTCGCACTGCCGGAAAACGAACACTACCAGGAGCATTGGTTTTCGCTCTGACAATGGGAGCCGCAGAACAAGCTTCCCAAAACGTGCATCGCGTAAGAGAGTTAGAAGTACAAGAATGCTACTGTGGAAAGGAGTCAGATTAGGAAAACAAATACACACGAACACCTGGCTCAAGGCCCTTATTTCGTGGTGGATTGAATTCCAATCCACTCCATTTTTATATGCATGAATTACATGCATATTTATGGTGTATGTTGCCTTGTAGAATATGAAAAAAAGGCAAGATTAATCTTCTGCATCTGTCCTATTGCCGTAGACTTTACCTTCCGTCATTTCCATTTTTCTCAAGTACCAGTTTGCTTTTCCCGTTAAAAAAGCCATACTGGTAGATGTGTTTTTATCTATGTAACTGAGCTTAAGGAACACCATCACTCAGTTACCGAGAACGCATTTCTCGTTAACCACAGCCACTCTGAAACTCCCACAAGGGGGCCGACCGCAACTGTAGTTGAGATTCAATTAGAATCCGGGCACAACTACTCCAGAGCACCAGTTTTTTCAGAAGACATGGTAGTCTCTTTTGTTATTTTGTACTCTGTGAATGTATGACATTATCATCATACATTCTATCGGATGTGTGAAATTATCACACATCCGTACAAACCAAAAGGATAGTTTTCCAGCTTCGTGACTTAACGGCTCACAGGAACACTGGTGTCCATTGTCATGCAGTCTTTTTACCAGAAAAGAGTTGGGTGACCAAACTGGAAGACTGCATGACATATTGCCATGCACCACGCACTTTTCTTAAGAACACTCATTAGTGCCTTATTCTATCACAATGATAATCAAGTACAGTCTCATTAATCACGGTATCAAAAGAAAGTGATTATGATACATGTACAATAAAACGTAGGTTCATTCGCCCTGACCGAAGTCAAGTTGACGCTCTGCACCACTTGGAGGTTGAACCTTCCGCACATGAGCGGCAAGAAATCTGTACTTGGAATTGCAAGCAATCCTTTCCAAACCCTCACCCACTCTTCGCAGAGCTGTGGAAAGGAGTCAGTGAGACGGACCAGCACGATGCTGGAACTGCAATAAGACTAGGCATCTACAGCGAAAGTGCAGATTCCGCGAAGAGGAACCGCATGCCAACACTTTGGAAACAGAAGTAATTCAACTGGTCAAAGTAACACTAACAACAACGTTGCTTCCCAAGTTGTTTCCCACCCAGGACGAATAAGAATCAACTTCGAGGGTCAGAAGCTGGTTTCTGGTATCGATGGCCTCAGCAACACCATCTAGGTTTCCCAAACTAAACGTGACAACAAGAGTCTGACCGTGGAAGCAAGTATAAACGACAACAAATGTGTGGCTGCCATCGACATCGGTGCCACGGCGTCCAATGTACGTCCAATGCGACGAGTGCATTATCGGAGTGATATTGGATATCGGGAACCAAGTCCTAAAATATCGAAACATCGAGATTCCGATGATATATGGATTTTTTCGTCATCGCAAGGGAAATATGGTAGAACACGCTACACTCGATGTTTTGCGCCCTGTTTTTGAAGATCGCATTATCAGCCGCAGAGCTGATGTCGTTTAGCCACCTCGGAGCTGCGATTTGACACCGTTTGACTATTATTTGTGGAGTTCCGTAAAAGATAAGTGTTATGCCGACAAGCCAGAGACAATTGACGCTTTAAAGGACAATATTCGTGAAGCCATTGGTGAAATACAGCTGCACACAATCAATAATGTGCTTAAAAATTGGACCGATCATGTAGGCTACTGCGTGGTCAGCCGAGGCAGCCATTTGAATGGAATTATTTTTCATTATTAACCGGAAGGATTGTTCCTTCAAATAAAAGAAGAAATTTGAGAAAATATTCAGCAGTTTTTTTTATAGCATTTTCAAAAAAAAGTGTCTAGCTTATATACAAACAAATAACGATTAAATATTATTGCTGGCGCAGTGTCATAAGTCCGTAGGTCATAAGTCCGTAAAGGACTTATGACCCACTTAAGTGAGTCAAAAGTTCATAAATCGATTATGAACTTATAACCCACGTAAGTGAGCCAAAAGTCCGCAATAAAAAGAGCCATAAGGTCTTAAACCAACAAATTTAAGATTGAATGAAATAATGTTTTTTTAACTGAAAACAGAATAATTTAGGATTCTTTCATAATACAATATTGAATTTGAATAATTAACTATTAATTCCGAAAAACACCTTCGCGCTCTTTTTCACTATTAGTCTGCGAAAGAGGCATAAAATTTCGTTTTTGAAATGATTTGCTGTTTCAACTATACTTGTTAAACATTACGCTGGTTATTGAAGCAGATTCCACAAAGCATAGCGTTTTCAGTTTTTCTGTTTAGAGAACCATCGTCATCTTCATTCTCCTTTTCGCTCAATTCCTTCATTACATCAAAAGAGAATGAATTTGGGGTGTGAAAATAAAAAAATTCGCGCGAATTTTTTTATTTTCACACCCCAAATTCATTCTCTTTTGGGCAAAATTTTTCCGCTCATTTCGCTCCCAACAAAACCAAAGCGATTCTAAATGTTTGAGATCGTCATTATCATCAGACGACAGTGAAAAAAGATACTCAAAATGAATGAAAACGCACCAAAAAACAAGCCAAGTTTCAGAAAAACTCGAAGGAAGTGACGCTTACAAGTCAGAGCTATCAAACGCAGATATGTTTACATTGAGCATATTAAAACCATGCTCTTGATTACTATTTGCCGATTAAAGATTTAAAAGAGAGTACGTATTACTGAAGGTTGTAAAAAAAATACTAGCTAGTAGGTAAGTGAAAGGAACGCAACCATTAACAATTTTCGGAAGCATTCGCTTCTCAGAGAGAAATGACTCCAAAAAACCGTAAGCTTTGGGTCAGAATTTCGTAGGAAATTTTGACGGTCTTTTGACTCACCTACGTGGGTTATAAGTTCATAATTGATTTATGAAGTTTTGACCCACCTAAATGGGTCAAAAGTCCTTTACGGACTTATGACCTACGGACTTATGACACTGCGCCATTATTGCTTTGTAGATATTCCAACTTAAACAACGGTGTCATTCATCGCGGCAAGCAATTACATGCTGCCCTCCATAGTTTGCAGTCCTTTGATCGTACTATGGATAAGGTATGCTTAAGTTATTTATTCATTGACTAAATTTATTTTAACCGAAGTTATTCGTTCTAGTTTTTGGCATTTTTATCTGAAACAGAATCATTGGTCGAAAATGCTGAATCTGATATTGAAAGAAATCCTGTAATGTACAGAGTAAGTAACCATTAAAATATATTATATTTCTGAATGCAAATAATGAGATATTTTATTATTTGTAAATTCACTTTTATTAAATATATATATATTGATAAACAGGACTTCTTCTCTCTATGGTCTCTTACTGAATGTCGATTGTTTCGTCGTGTTGTTCTTGTGGTTCGTTCTATTGTGTTGGCAATGGGTTGTGACTTTTTTAGAAATTGAACGAAGTAGTTTTGAACAAAAAACGCAGTAGAATTCATTTTTACGCTGTAGATTTTTTTTTCGTATATAGGTTATGAAAATACATACAAAAAATTAACAAAATTCTTTTAAACATAACAAACACAAATAAATAAATAAATATACATACATAAATATTAAAAATGTAAGTAAACAAACTAAAAGTATTCAAATTCAAACTAAAACAAATGCACTCAACGAAGTAAGTTATTAGCCGCGTTTTATTATCCTCACTAACCCATCCGAGACGCAACCCTCAGCTAAATTTTATTTTGCTTTTCCGCAAACAACTTGTTTTTATTAATTAATTGGATTGACTCTTATCCTATGGCTTAATAAAACTGTGGCTAAGAGTAAAATAAGCGTTATTTTTTTTATTAATACAGCTGATATTACTAAATCTTTCTACAATAACTTCTTTTTTGTCTCACACTCGCTATCTATCCGCCATATTTAGAACATAGCTATCGGGGTCCCAGGTTGTTGTTGGTTTGTGTACAAAAAATAAACCCATATGGGTTAGTGAGGATAATAAAATGCGGCTATTATAATTGGTTTATACAGGGTGATTCACGAGCGTTGTGCCAAAAAGCTAGAGCGAGTTAATACCACATCACGTTCAACGTATAAAAATAGAATCCAGAATCGTTAAGATCATCAAAATCAAGGTACGGAAAAGCTCGCGAGCGTTCGCGAGCGCTCGCGAGCCGGAGCCAGCTCTTTCACATTTTCAGCTCCAGCTCGCGAGCCGGAGCTCTTTTTTCAATAATTTAGGCTCCGGCTCGCGAGCCGGAGCTCTTTCTTCAATATTTTTGGCTCCGGCTCGCGAGCTCTTTTTGAGCTCGGAGCCAAGTAGGCTCCCGAGCCGGAGCTCTTTTTTTCAATATTTTTGGCTCCGGCTCGCGAGCTCTTTTTTAGCTCGGAGCCAAATAGGCTCCCGAGCCGGAGCTCTTTTTTCAATATTTTTGGCTCCGGCTCCCGAGCTCTTTTTCAGCTCGGAGCCAAATAGGCTCCCGAGCTGGAGCTCTTTTTTCAATATTTTTGGCTCCGGCTCCCGAGCTCTTTTTCAGCTCGGAGCCCAATAGGCTCCCGAGCTGGAGCTCTTTTTTCATTGGAGTATGTATACTTATTGTAAATAAGGGCAATCATCATCAGCGGATGGCAATGATTAAAACCTAATTTTTCCATATTTTATGTGCTTTCTAAACTGATTTTCGGGGCAATCCGGTATTTTTCAGAACGAAATATATATATAGCGACCTAGATTCATATCTTATCTTTCTATTGAGCCATTAACATTCAAATTTCATCAGCGGATGGCAGAGATTTTGACGGATTAAAAACATCATTTTTTCGGTTTTTTAAGTGTCTTCTAGAGCGATTTTCGGCGCAATCCGGTAACATTTAGAACGAAATATCCCTCTAGCGACCTAGATTTGTATCTTATCTCTCTATTGAACCAGCCGGAAATACCAGGTTTTTAATCCGTCAAAATCTCTGCCATCCGCTGATGAAATTTGAATGTTAATGGCTCAATAGAGAGATAAGATACGAATCTAGGTCGCTAGAGGGATATTTCGTTCTAAATGTTACTGGATTGCGCCGAAAATCGCTCTAGAAGACACTTAAAAAACCGAAAAAATGATGTTTTTAATCCGTCAAAATCTCTGCCATCCGCTGATGAAATTTGAATGTTAATGGCTCAATAGAGAGATAAGATACGAATCTAGGTCGCTAGAGGGATATTTCGTTCTAAATGTTACCGGATTGCGCCGAAAATCGCTCTAGAAGACACTTAAAAAACCGAAAAAATGATGTTTTTAATCCGTCAAAATCTCTGGCATCCGCTGATGAAATTTGAATGTTAATGGCTCAATAGAGAGATAAGATACGAATCTAGGTCGCTAGAGGGATATTTCGTTCTAAATGTTACCGGATTGCGCCGAAAATCGCTCTAGAAGACACTTAAAAAACCGAAAAAATGATGTTTTTAATCCGTCAAAATCTCTGGCATCCGCTGATGAAATTTGAATGTTAATGGCTCAATAGAGAGATAAGATACGAATCTAGGTCGCTAGAGGGATATTTCGTTCTAAATGTTACCGGATTGCGCCGAAAATCGCTCTAGAAGACACTTAAAAAACCGAAAAAATGATGTTTTTAATCCGTCAAAATCTCTGCCATCCGCTGATGAAATTTGAATGTTAATGGCTCAATAGAAAGATAAGATATGAATCTAGGTCGCTATATATATATATTTCGTTCTGAAAAATACCGGATTGCCCCGAAAATCAGTTTAGAAAACACATAAAATATGGAAAAATTAGGTTTTAATCATTGCCATCCGCTGATGATGATTGCCCTTATTTACAATAAGTATACATACTCCAATGAAAAAAGAGCTCCAGCTCGGGAGCCTATTGGGCTCCGAGCTGAAAAAGAGCTCGGGCGCCGGAGCCAAAAATATTGAAAAAAGAGCTCCAGCTCGGGAGCCTATTTGGCTCCGAGCTGAAAAAGAGCTCGGGAGCCGGAGCCAAAAATATTGAAAAAAGAGCTCCGGCTCGGGAGCCGGAGCCAAAAATATTGAAAAAAGAGCTCCGGCTCGGGAGCCGGAGCCAAAAATATTAAAAAAAGAGCTCCGGCTCGGGAGCCTATTTGGCTCCGAGCTAAAAAAGAGCTCGCGAGCCGGAGCCAAAAATATTGAAAAAAAGAGCTCCGGCTCGGGAGCCTATTTGGCTCCGAGCTCAAAAAGAGCTCGCGAGCCGGAGCCAAAAATATTGAAAAACGAGCTCCGGCTCGCGAGCTGAGAGCTAAAAGAGCTTAAAAGAGCGCTCGGGAGCGAGTTTTTCTGTATCCTGATCAAAATGAACCAACGCCCTAGAAAGTGACTCATATTCCAAAATATAATATACACCAATGGAAAAATACCAGACAAGCCAAACGATCAAATATCAATTAGTACAATACAATATACAAGGACAATAAAGTATTAATACACAAAATCATCAATGGAAAAATACCAGAGTCCAGACAAGCCAAACTATTAAATATCAATTAGTAAGAACACATCCTTGGATAACAGATGTTTTTATTTGTCAAATAGTATAAATAGGAATATCATAGCAAACCAAAGGACACTTCTTTTAAGTCAGTGAATAAGTTCACAACACGAGGGGCAACTTTCTGCAAAATTGACTTATTTTGTAAACAAAAAAATATTAAAAATCAACGGCTTCGTTTACAACACCGTGCTATACCTTTCTGGAAAGCCAAAAACTTCTTCTTTCATTTTGTTTTTAAATTAAATTTTTTAACGAATAGTTTAAAAAATATAAATTTTCAAAAAAAAAAAAACATTTTTGAACTATGTAATTTTTTTCAAAATTTTATGTAATTAAGTACTAATTTTGTTTTAAGAACTCAATGCATGCCGCTGTTAATTTTTAGTCGAAAACAGAAAACCGTGTCTTTTAGTTTTTGAGAAATTAAGAAAAACACCAAAACAATTTCTAAGAAAATCTTTGTTAATTTATTTTTACCTATCTGGACTTTTCGTTTAATGTATTTATGAAACATTAAACTTTCTTTTACTATTTGTTTTGTAATTGGAGTTTTATGAGGACTCAATAAAGTAGAAAAGTATTACATTTTCAATGATTGTTGTAATCCACCTGTTTTCGGTCGTAATTCTCGCCCTTGTAGACAGCCAATAACAAGTTAAGTGCAAAAATTAATATCTACATATTTGTTGTGTGATGTTTCCGTGTCAGTGAGACAACGGTTAAATCAAAATATCGAAAAATCGCTGCCGTTCAGGCATCCGTTGCATGCGCCATGATAACCGTTTATTTTTGGTCCGAATTGAGAGATAAGACCTTGGATGTGGTTTAAACTGTATGGAATCAATATAGCACACCTTACAAACTTTGTTAAGGATCATCACATGGTGAAATGCATAGTTTATGATTCTATAGCGAAAACGGGATGTCCACATTTTTTGGCCATAACTCATGAAGCCGTTCGACTTTGTACAAAATACTTAAAACCCATCAATAGTGGCTGTGGCGTAGTTGTCATGTGCCAACTGTTGTAGGTTCGAATTCGACTCTTGTTTTTCAAGAGTATCAATCTGTCATGAAAAAAGTGCTTCTGAACTATGCCGTTCGGAATCGGCGTTAAATTGTAGGTCTCTGTTCACAAGCACTCAGACACTCAGAGAATTATTGATGAGTATAAGCCACTTAGGCCTTGGCTCTGTCGCGCCACTCTATTTTGCTTAGAACCCATCACCATTACATTCCCTCAAAATCTGGTGCGAAACACTTCTGGTACAAAAGAATTGAGACTTTAACGAATTTGCATGAGAGTCATATAACAAAGATAAAAATAAAATGTTCTCTATTTTTATTGACAGGATTTGCAATCTGAAATAGAAACACATCAGGGAGTCTATGAAAACCTTGATTTAAGTGGTAAGAAGTTACTTGGTTCACTGACCTCACAGGAAGATGCTGTAATGCTGCAACGTCGGCTAGATGAAATGAACCAAAGGTGGAACAATTTAAAATCGAAAAGCGAAGCAATAAGGTAAACTTTCATTTTGTGCTTTTTATGTATTTTTTGTTTCATATATTTTTTCCGAAAGAGAGTAAATTAAACTTGAAAATTGTTGACATAATTACCGTTGATGAAATATTTGCAATTTTATATTTCAGTTAAAAGATTCAGAATATTGTCGTGTGTTGCAAAACACACGTGTCTAGTAGAAGTAATTTATTTTATGATTTTTCTAACTTTTATTGTTCGCTGTTGTTACACAAGAAGAGTGCAAGGAATAATTGAGCAATTTTGGACCGTTTACTTTGCCTTTAGTTAAATTGTCAGTGAATGTCTATGTAACACAAGAACACGAGCAAATATTGTACCTGTGCATGAGCGTGTAGCTTGGGTTTAGACAAGAACAAAACAATATGGCAGGGCGATTGTATCCTGACATATTTTGTAAAAAAAAAAAAATATAAGAAATCAACAGCTTTGCCGAGAACGCTGCCGTGATATACTTTTCTGTAAAGGTAACCACTGTTGTTTTCAAATTAAATTGTTTTTGAAAAATTAATTTTCAAACTCATTTTGTTGAGAAAAAACGTGAATAAATGGGCTCTGTGAACTTGGCACCCGACTTTTGTAAAAAATGTCATTTTAAGCCATATAGAGGTTCGTAGTGAAAAGAACTTCTACTACGAAACTTTAAAATGTGCTAACAAGCTAATGGACGTTTGTAGTGAAAACATTACTTCACTACAAACGAAAGCAACCCTCATAGAGGTTTAAAGTGAAAAAAGAATTTTACAACATAAAGAGGCTCGTAGTGAAAAGTACTCCTACTACAAAGAGAGAACTAACAACTGGAGTGTCATTGTCAACGAACGTAGGGACCGAGGAAGATGAAGACTTCTTCATATTTTTTATAAATTACCAAAAATTCTTACTGCCTTTGTGACATTGCAGGATTTTTTGCCTTAATTTTTTGTCATGTAAAAATTTGGTCCGACGAATATGGGCATTGCAGGCCTTCATGGCTTGTTTAAACTTGTTCCGGTTTTCCTCAGTTGGGACAGCGGAACTTTACTTCTTTTTCCCTAATAACCTCTTTACAGCTTGAATCAAAACATGAATTTTCTTTGGGTTTAATGCTTTTAACCCTATTCGGGATAAAAGTTTTCATTCTGCGCTGGAGTCTACGTCACTATCGAGGAGGCATAGTGACCAGTTAAAGATCCGGAAGAAATTATTGATACCGTCCCAGTTGGCTTTCTCGTATTGTCATAAGGTTCTCTTCGGATCTCTTTCTCTAACTGGATTAGTTTGACACGAGAAATTTGCAGATATAATACTATGGTCTGATCTGCCTAGAGGCGTTAATACACAGATAGTGTGATTATCAGGGTAAAGAACAAGTCAAGGGTATTTTCCGCTTAGCCATTAATGTCCGATATTCGAGTGGGCTCAGTGACAAGCTGAGTAAGGTGGTTAAACTCAGCAAAGATTTCAGCACACATTCCTTCGGGTGTTGTCGGACCGGGATGGAGAAGCCACGAAGAATTATGTACATTGAAATCGCCCGTAATAACGATTTCAGTGTGAGGATACAAGGATACAATTCAGTGTATGGAGTCAGAGTGAGCGTCAAATTCACGACCGTTTGAAACTCTGTCCAAATTTGGGCTTCGATAAAGAAAACAGAAGTGAATGATGTGCTTATGGGCGGAGAATTCAAACCACATAAAATTAAAAAATGAGTTGGAGCTACGTCCATATTGAGGTAAGAACTCATAACCAACATCATTTCTAATATAAACGGCGAGACCATGGTGGGAAAAGAATAATGGCACTGAGCTATACCCATGAATGAGAAATTCAGTAGGATCGGAATTCTCACCTACTTGGGTTTCACTTAGCGCCAAAACAGCTGGCCTGTAAGACATAGTGTGGATGTACGCAGCCAGAAAATTCGTTCGAAGCCCACGAACATTACAATAATTGACTCTGAAGTCTTCAGTCATTGCAATTTAAAAATAATAAAAACCAAAACAGACGAAAATCGGGATCATTAATATTTATTTTCTTGCCTTATTTAAGGTCCTGGGGCCGAATTACAGCATCCGTCATCGAATAATTCGTTACTGAATTGTGTGTGTTCGGCTAGCGTTGCCGCGAAGAAAAAAAATTTAAGGGCCATTTTGGGGGCCATTTCCAAAATTTGAGGGCCACTAGTCCACTACCCTAGAGAAAATTTGTTAAAGAAAATAACAATTTGTCTTGTCTAAATAAACTAAATAAACACCCCACCCCATCCCCGCTCCTGCTATGACGTTGAAAGCGATCCCAAGAAAGGACACTCCATCCGGAGAGGCAAAATATAGGACATGTGGAAATTACTCGCCGGGTGAGGGCGCTCCCCTATTGGTATCGGTAGCGATTAATTCTGGAAGTGGATCCAAAACTGTGTCACACGGACACGGAAGGCCAGAAAGAGATCCACGAAGGTATAGGCGATCGAGATCAGCGTAATGCTAAACGAATTCTGCCCACAGTCGGTATCTTACCAGCGGCGGAAAGAACTCCGGAGCAAATGCAAAAACTTGAGTGGACCAGTGGCTTCCTTAGCAGAGCCAACAAACCAACCTGCAGCGACTGAACGTCAAAGCGTAATAGGTCCCTTGAGGGCAACAAGCCTGAAGCGAAAAGGCAGCGACGCGCTCAAAGGCAAGATCATAGCCACGGTCATTGACAGGGGTCATGTGGACGGTAACATCTCTCATGATCAATGGGCAGAATCCAAGGCTCGTCTCGGTTTCAGATTTTTATCTGTCATCGAGGAGAATCCAGAACTTCTCCCAGACACAGCTGATGCAGGATGGTACCAAAATCGTATCAAACGCTTCGCCTGTGAAGATAAGAGATCTTCAATCTGTCAATGGTTTCCCAGAAGTCTGGCCGGTTGGCAAGCTCGAGGTTGTTACAAGGGAGCGTATTTCTTGCCGACCAAGAGCACGCATAATTGTCCCGGGTCTACACAACTGCCCAAATATTGTCATGAAAGTGATTAAAATGAGTATGTAATCCAAACCAGCCTACTCATGACTGGAAAGTCCCAAAGGTTGAGAAGGAAACAGTGGGTCGCTATAGATCAGCTCTCTTAGTGATCAATAGGGAATCACTGGCTCCACTGGCCGCTACAGAAGGCGTGATTAAGTACGGTTTTGACGAAATCATGGTCCGTATTTACAAGAAAGACGAAGACTCGCTAAATGCAACCCTCCAAATGCCACTTCAGCGGAAGGAAATGCTTCAAAGAACACCAATATGGAGGTCTACACGTGGAACCATCGACCTCTTCAGCCTCAAACAAGCCATCCGACGTGAAAGCTGATCTCGCAGTTGACAGTAATTCCGACATGGAAACTGAACACTACTCTAGGCATCACTCTAAGCGAGGAAGTCCTACTTCATTCCTTCTCAGACGATGAAAACACCGATAAGACAGTGGTGGAGGTTGATCACGCCATCATTGCCTCTACAAACTTTTTTATTCCGGCTGCATAAAACCAGAGAGGACATCGTCCTCAAACCAGGAGTCGTGGGTCTCACAATCCAAAACAAATGAAAAGCAATCCTCTGTCTGAATGAATGAGTTCAGTGTCATTTTCAATATGGGAACTTGTATATGGAGGAAATACATTGATAATTTTGTTGATGGAATAAAAAGATTGTGTTTTGTGGAATATTTTGTTTTAGAAAAAAGAAAAAGAATGATACGCGGGCCATTTCATGTTGGCCCCGGGCCACGGGCCAAAATAAAAAACTAAGGGCCAAATGGCCCGATCGGGCACATTTTGGCAACGCTGGCTTCGGCATTACCTCTTACGTTATCGAGTTCTGTATCGAGCTTCTAGTACAAAAATTTTCAAAGCTCTCCTCAGTTATCACAGCTCACTGATGGAAAGAACTTTCTAAGAAAAAATTTTAACTTTTTCTTCGAGTTATTAATTTTTAATTCTCAAACGATCGAATGTCATCATCTCAATGTGGCTACTCGTTCGTTCGTTCGCTGATAAGACTCACTCACTCGTTCACGTGAGCGGTAATTCGGCCCTGGATTTGTGAACAGAGGCCCTATTCTTGAATCAAAAAAATAAAATATCGCATAGATTAACGTATGCGAGATCATAAATAGTATTCTTGAACGCTTTTCGAACGCTGTCAAACGTCTCGTATACGAAAAACATCGAATGCTTCATCTGGAGTGGTCAGACCCACTCGAGAAGACGTATCGTATGCGAAAATTGTGCGATAATTATGAAATTTCAAAAATTTTGCCAGTTTGTGGCTGAATGAATTTGTGTATAATTGAATGTTTTGAAATGTGATGCAAGAAAAGGGCGCGTTAAAAGGGAATTGATGCAAAGTTACTGTTTAAGGACTCAGGTATACGGATTGGATACTGGTTGAAGATCCTTTTCGACAAAGAAGGACCGCCTCTAGCACATGGACTATATACAGAGGTTCCGAACTGTTAAATCAACAGATCTCAGTGGGATATCGCTGTGTGGCGCATGGCGTTATGACTTCTATATTCAAATGAAAATACGTTTGTTTTACTTTAAAAAAATATCATCTTTTAATCAGATATGTCTTCCATTTTATTCGGTGGATCTATAATGGTCTTAATGACTTCCACAGCTCCATGCATTTCCAATCCCTCCAAAATGTACGCCAAATTGTCCAAAGTTGCATCATCGTCATCCTAAAACCAAATAGTCAGCATCGCTTTACACGCAGTGCCCTCCATTCGAAAGAAGGATCGTTCTTTTCGCGGAGATTTTCAATGTACCTATGTATCGACCGGTCGGTGGCAGGAAGTTGCGGTCTGGCTATAGATTCCAGAGTTTTGTTAAAACATCACTGAAAGAGGAATTGGCTTCTTCTTCTATACTGTCTCCAAGCGACTTTTTGGGCCTTTTATTCTTTTTTAATTATTATGTCAGTGTCAAGCGAATCTGAATTGACAACACAAATCATCATAATGTTTTTGCCCTTTAGTCGGAGGGAGAGAAATTAACTCTTAATTTTGACAACGCGTTGCCATTTTGTATACGAACTTCATCGCATGCACAAAGTCGCATACGAGTTAAATTAATTCAAGAATACAACTCCGCTTTCGTATGCGAGATTCAGTATGCGATAATTTACGTATGCGAAAATTATCGCATGGTTTCAAGAATAGGGCCTCAGCTCAAAAACAAAAACATAAAAAAAAACGTTACCTATCAAACTTTTAATTGAAAAAATATTGTAGCTTAAATTTGTAAAATAATATTAAAAATGCATTTATTTTTGTTGCAGAAACAGCCTCGAATCCAATTCAGAACATTGGAATACTCTTCTTTTATCTTTGCGTGAGTTAACGGAATGGGTTATCAGAAAAGATACCGAACTTTCATCACTTGGATCTAATCCAGTGCAAGGGGATGCTGCAAGCTTACAGAAACAATTGGTTAATAATAAATTGATTTTCTATATAAACTTTCAAATTATCATGATATTAATTTTGTAGGATGATCAAAAGGCTTTTCGTCAGCAGTTAGAAGATAAGAGGCCTATTGTTGAAAAGAATCTCTTGAGCGGTCGTCAATATATATTGAGTGAAAACCTTGTTTCCGATAACAGTGACAATGAAGGTAAGTTGCAACTAAAAGACTTACAATATGAAAAACCCAAGAGTAGTACTGGCTTTGGTCCATGTTGCTTGCTACGGGCAAAAGATTAGCAACCCCTTTATGCATATATGTTTTCCTATAGTTATATGAACAACATGGTGCAGGGAATTAACTTCTCTGGGCACTACCTTCAGGGGAATTAAGAGGCCAGTTATAGCTATCATTGAAATGGATCCGGAAAAAGCTTTGGATGGATATTTAACTATGTTTTCTTTTGAATAGAAGTGCAAATTATGGAATTACGGCAAATTCGTGACAGAAAATTTCAATGATTATACTATAACCGACTTATCAAAAAAATTCCAATGATGTGTTTCAATGATGAAAACCAATGATAGCTATAACTGGCCTCTAACTTCACCTCAAGTGGGAAATATCTTCACTTTTGTACATGTACATGTAAGCTTTTTTTACCTACCTCGTTAAATAAAAATTTTATCTTGAAAAACCAAAAAAAAATTACTTTTTTCGACAAAAACACATTTTTGCAAGCACCAGCTAGTGTAAATTAAGGATCTAGAATAATTTTTTTTTGCAAGTAGGACATCTTAGGATGGAACAATTTAGTATACTCATGAAGTCATGAGTCATTTGAGTGATATTTGAGTGAATTATTTAGAGTGGCTCATATCTCCCATATGGTCAAGTGTTCCGTTTTCCCCCTGTACTGTCGCGTCGTGACAATTTCGTTGTTTTTATGGCACTTCTAAAAAAATTTCAAATAGTTTATGGAACAGATTTTTGACAATTATTGTAAAGTTGTAAATATTTATGAAATAAGCCCCTGCTTGTTTATCTCTAAAAGTGAGTGAGCGGGTGAGTGAGTGAGTGAGTGAGTGAGTGAGTGAGTGAGTGAGTGAGTGAGTGAGTGAGTGAGTGAGTGAGTGAGTGAGTGAGTGAGTGAGTGAGTGAGTGAGTGAGTGAGTGAGTGAGTGAGTGAGTGAGTGAGTGAGTGAGTGAGTGAGTGAGTGAGTGAGTGAGTGAGTGAGTGAGTGAGTGAGTGAGTGAGTGAGTGAGTGAGTGAGTGAGTGAGTGAGTGAGTGAGTGAGTGAGTGAGTGAGTGAGTGAGTGAGTGAGTGAGTGAGTGAGTGAGTGAGTGAGTGAGTGAGTGAGTGAGTGAGTGAGTGAGTGAGTGAGTGAGTGAGTGAGTGAGTGAGTGAGTGAGTGAGTGAGTGAGTGAGTGAGTGAGTGAGTGAGTGAGTGAGTGAGTGAGTGAGTGAGTGAGTGAGTGAGTGAGTGAGTGAGTGAGTGAGTGAGTGAGTGAGTGAGTGAGTGAGTGAGTGAGTGAGTGAGTGAGTGAGTGAGTGAGTGAGTGAGTGAGTGAGTGAGTGAGTGAGTGAGTGAGTGAGTGAGTGAGTGAGTGAGTGAGTGAGTGAGTGAGTGAGTGAGTGAGTGAGTGAGTGAGTGAGTGAGTGAGTGAGTGAGTAAGTGAGTGAGTAAGTGAGTGAGTGAGTGAGTGAATGAGTGAATGAGTGAGTGAGTGAGTGAGTGAGTGAGTGAGTGAGTGAGTGAGTGAGTGAGTGAGTGAGTGAGTGAGTGAGTGAGTGAGTGAGTGAGTGAATGCGTGAGTGAGTAAATGAGTGAAGTGAGCGAGCTATTTTACAAGCAAAATTCAATTTGACATACGTATGAAAATATATTTGGAATTTAGAAGTGACAGTCCATATGGAAAATCCATATCGTTTAAAGCACGCTTTAGTAAATTGAATTGAAATTTTTTTCTGATGAGATTTTATTTTTCTGAACAGTTGATTGCAAAAATTTCAATAGCATTCCACTTCCCTTTTCTCATGTGTTCCAATTTTATCTGTCCCGAATACATCACAAATATTTTTTCTAATGAAAAATAAAGTTCTCATGACGAAAAGACCGTCTTCAAGCGAAGTGACATTTAATTTCTGATTGGTTGCTATAACCACTCATCAGAAAAAAATGCCGAAAAATTTTGGTCTTAGAAATAAAATAAAAGAGTCGACCCACGCGAATTCGCTCAAATCTGTAATTTTCAAGTTTGAAGTCAATCAGACCAGTGGTATAGGCTGTAGGTGCGTTTACGACAGACATACGGACGGAATCGCCGTACCCACTTTTTTCGACTTCTCTATAATCGAATGTCATATCTCATCAAAATCTCAACTGTTTTTATTACGAATTCAATACTTGCCATATATTCTATATGTCGCATGTTAAAAATTATCTCGATCCTTTGCTCTATGCAAACTAAACCCCAATGGGAATCGGAATCAGACTACGTAACGTATATAATCTATCTGTGTGCTAAATTTTATCCAGATCCGTCCAGCCGTTCTGAAGATGGTGAGCAACAAAGCTACATCCATCCATCCATCCATCTTGCTTTCGGCAGGAAATGAGGAAACTATTCCTTCGAAACTTGTTAAAAAGGTTATCGTGTTTTCTCTTCAAATACATAAATCGTAACAAACTTTTATTCAGGTATTTTTTATAGTATTTCACAAATTGTCAGGAATGTTTTCTGGTTGAGAGTTTTTGGTAGTGATGTAGAAATTCACCTTTTACAAAGCAGTTCACTACCTATTCATAGTTACGGATCAACTTTTATTGACTTATTGACAACATTGTTAGGTTAGGTTAGGTTAAAGCGGCTGTCATGGATGTTCAAAGACACAGTTAGGCCAATTGAAGGCCCATTGTGATACCACATGAATCTAAAAGACTTTCTTCGAAAGCTCAATGAAACGTTGCTTACGAAACGTAGAAGATTAATTATATTAACCCAACATTAGCCATTTGTGGTTTAATGGGTAGTGTTGTACCATATTTGGCAAGTTCATCGGCTTTTCAGTTTCCCGGAATGTCTCTATGGCCCGGCACCCAGTGAAGGTGAATGTTAAATTGCTGTGCCATCTCAATTGGAGACGATCGACAGTTTTGGACCGTAATTGAATTTGTAGAGACAGAGTCCAGTGATTTAATAGCTGCCTGACTATCTGAGAAAATCCGGATATCAGATGTACATAGATACCACATTTTCTCTGAGCCAGGACAAGACCTCCTTAATCGCCAAAAGTTCTGCCTGAAACACGCTACAATGATTTGGAAGGCTGAATGAGAGACTTAGTTTTACTCGTTTGGAGTACACACCTCCACCAACCCCATCACCAGTTTTCGATCCATCAGTATAGAAGTGGATTGCCTCGTCTTCCAGTAATGTTTTATTTTCCCAGAAGGATCGTGAAGGGATGGAAGTTTGAAAGTTTCTATCGAACTGGGAATGGTGTAGTCCGTGTGCTTTGGAATTGATTCTAGATAATTAAGAATAACGCAGTTGCCCGTAGCTTAGTTGGTAAGTGCGTTGGCTACTAAGCAGAACTCCGTTGGTTCGAGTCCTACTCAGGCCAAGTTTTTATTTCATCTTTCACGGGCACTGCCTCTTGCGAAGACCTGACAAATCTTCCAAGAGTATCAATCTGTCATGAAAAAGTGCTTCTCAACTTTGCCGTTCGGAATCGGCGTTAAATTGTAGGTCCCCTCAATTCTTCACACGCACTCAGAGAATTGTTGTCGAGAGTAAGCCACTTCGGCCTTGCCTCTTCAAGAGCTGTCGCACCACTCTATTTATTTAAAATTTTAATTAAGAATAACAATGTTATTGTTAGTCCACTGTGAAGAGGCATTCAGGCTATCAGCTATTTGTTTGATGATTATATCCAGAGATGTCAGATAGAGTAGGGTGTCTAGTGCCGCAGATGGGGTCGTACGAAGTGATCCGCTTATACTTAGGCACGCTGAGCGTTGGACTTTACTAAGTTTATCGCAGTTCATTTTTACGTCCAAGGCAGTCCACCATACTGTCACACCATAAAGAAGAATCGGTCTAATTACCGATGTGTATAGCCAGTGAGTGATTCTGGGTTGTAGACCCCATTTACTGCCAATGGCTTTCTTGCAGGTGAAAAGAGCTACCGTAGATTTTTTTATTCTTTCGTGTATGTGGTTCTTTCAATTTAGTTTTCTGTCTAAAATAAGACCCAGATATTTTGTTTCCTCTGAAAACTTTAATTGGATACCGTTTATAGAAGGAGGGTCGATGTGCGGGATTTTATATTTCCCAGTGAATAGGACTTAATCGGTTTTGTGTGGGTTAACGGTTAAACCACACCGATTCGCCCAAAGTGTTAGCTTATTTAGAGCGTTTTGTAAGAGTTCTTTTAAGGTATTAAGATGCTTCCCTGAAACAGCTATTGCAACGTCATCAGCATAGGCTATCACTCTGAAACCCTCCCTATCCAAACAGGTAAGAATTACATTAGCTACCAGATTCCAGAGTAGAGGGGAGAGAACACCGCCTTGCGGCGTACCTTTGCTGAAAAATCTTCTAGCGGAACAGCCGCCTAATTCTGAGTTAATTATTCTGCTAGTTAGCATTCTAACATGGCTTTGTATCATTTTTTATTTTTGTTTAGGTACAAACCTCAAATTAAACCTACCATTTGCTTTAATTGCAGTGCTCGATTCGGATTCCCGTTATATGTCTGCTGACGAACAATCACGTGAGCTTACACGAAGCATTCGAAGGGAAGTAGGCAAACTTGCAGAACAATGGAATAATCTAATTGATAAATCAGATAACTGGAAACATCGTCTAGATGAATACATGACGGTAAGTTTTTTTAAAATTTGCAAAACACAATAAACTGAAATTTTTTTCAGAGGAAAATCTTTTATTTAGTCTGAACAGAATGATACCTGAACAGTTTTTCAATTCATAGAAAAATTAATCAAGACCAGCAACTTTAGTTAGAGAATCATTAACAGGCTTACTGTTCGTACAATAGATTTAAAAGTTTATATAACGTGACAAGTATGCATACTCGAGAGTCACGTCATCCTCACAGATCATTATTTTGAAACCTGAATGATTACGAGCTGTAGTTGCTTTTTCTTAGACGTCGCTCGTCCAGGATTCTTAGTTCAATAAATAACCATTCGTTATCGATTAGCTAACGTGAGGCTGTGTTTTGTTGGCCGAAGAGTCAGTCGATGAAGCGCTAGCGTTCTTTGTCAACTTGGTACTTCTCAGGACTCGTTGAGTACTAGAAACTCTCAAGTTGGACAACTCTTGAGCTGAGAACAACTTGATAGTAGCGGGACAAGTTGAAAATCGTTTTCCCTCACTACTTTAACTCAACTCGAGAGTTGAAATTATAAATGAGATTTGAGAAACATTTTGTGTCGATCGTTGCCAGTTCACTGGTACTATCGAAGAATCCCTGATTACGAATTTATCTAACCTTAAAAATTTTATAAACAAGCTTACAATGATGGATACATTTTTAAATGAAAGACATACACTAGTCAAAACAATTAAAGGAACACTTGAAAAAACTCAAAAATGGAGTGGTTTTTTATAAGGCTGTCTCAGTAGAAAAAAAGTCAGATTGAAGTGAAATAAAAAGTTTTTCAAAGGTTATCATTTTTTCTTTTCAAATTTCCTAAAAATTGAAAAAAAAGTGTTTTGTAAGTTTGATTGATCGAAAAAGAGGGGGGCGCGAAATAAGGCCCCAGGAAAAAAGGCCCCAAAAAATAAATGAAATAAGGCCCCAAAAAAAAGCACAAAAAACAACAACAACAACGAAATTTCTCAAATTTTGGGGTTTTCTTTCATTTTTTTGAGGCTTTTTTTCATTTTCTTTTGGGGCATAATTTCACTTTGAAATAAAGTTTTGGGGCTTAATTTCAGTTCAAAACTATTTGGAGCTTTATTTAATTTTTCAAAATTAACATGCAAATGCATTACCAAGTTTGTCGCGCGAATTTTTTTATTTTCACACCCCAAATTGATTCTCTTTTGGGCAAAATTTTTTCCGCTCGCTTCGCTCGCTAGCAATTGCACCTGCTGTATTTTGTTTCAAACTACAATTTTTAAAACATATTACACTGATTTTGGAGTTAAGGTTTAGTAACAAAACGAAGTAAATGGTTCTTACGTGTTCAACATGAACTAAGAAATCAAAAATTAGATATCTGCTGAACTTTCTATCAATAAAAAAAGGTCTTTCTGGTGGAGCTATTAATACAATTAAAAGAACTCAGTAAAATGAAAGTGGGTTCAGGTATAGTGTTCTTGTAGAATTCCCAACTCTTACCAAAAAGTTCGGTGAGTTTGCATTTTTACGTTACGTCACATAGACTTTAACGGTTTATTTCAACCGTTATGCAAGGGTAAAAGCTTGAAAATGTTAAAAACTTTCTACTCAATTTATTGTTTGACAAACAATTATCTTAAATTAACCACAAGGGTTAGAAGACCCGAATTTGATTTCGCAACTTATGATCCACCAAAATGGGTCAGTAGTCTCAAATTCAAATTCTGCCCGTATGACCCACAAGTCTGTGGTCTCAAAGAAAAAACGCCAAAGTCGATTTTCAACATTTTTCAGGAGAGACGTTTGAAGTTTTTATGAAAAGTGCAACATTAAAAATTGCTAAAGAATATTATTGGAGATTTAATCGCCTTGAAACTAGCATAGAATTGAAGGTTTTTTAGCTCGCAATTAATTCAAATTCGCCCCTTATGACCCACCAGTTTCTATTCTACTAAGAGTCCTTGTTGCAGGGAAATTGTTAAGGTCACATTTCAAGCATTTGTGTTAAAGTTTGGGGTGGTATTTCATTATCTTACTAAGTTATTTTTATGAAAAAGACGAATTGGGATTTAATTGCATTTTTCCAATAAAAGTTAAACAAGTTGGGGCCTTATTTCATTGATTTTGGGGTCTTGTTGCAGGGAAATCGTAAGGGCCACCATTTGAGCGTTTTTGGAACAGTTTGTGGTGATATTTCATTATCTAACTAACGGTTTTTTTTTTATGAAAAAGACAAATTGGGGCTAAATTTCACAGTTTGGGGCCTAATTTCATTTATTTTGGGACCTTTTTTCATTAAGTTGGGGCCTTATTTTTGGGGTATAATTTCATTATGAAAATATACCCCAATTTGGGGCCTTATTTCATTTTTTCTTTGGGGCCTTATTTCGCAGAGCCGAAAAAGAGAAACGGTTAATCGTATTGATACGAAATTTTCACCAAAATCAAGGAAATTTTATGAGTTTTGATAATTAAGCCTCAGATTAGTTGTATCACTGAAAACCACAAAGCAACGGTAGTTCTTATGAAAAAGTTGAAAAATGCGTATTTTGGACCCTTTTTTTTAAATTGATAGAAAAGATTGAAAAAAACAATATTTTTATTTTTTCAAAATGTTTTTGTGTAGAAAATTTAATAGATTTTTCAAATCTGCCTTTGTTTTATTTTGTAAGTTAATATTTAACAGAGTTATTAGGGTCCAAAGTCAAAATTGTGTTTTTGCATGTAAACCCATTTTTTGAGTAGACAAAAAAATCGTAGCGGTCTGAACCAAACAATGAATTATAGCCAGCAAAATTCTCAAATTGAATCTTAGATTGGTTGGATTGAAAAAAAAATTTCCGCTCATTTTATGACAAATCAAAGTTTATTTTTTTTTCGATTTTGAAATTGAGTGAACATTTTGTACGCTCAAGCGAAAACGACTAAAGGTACTTTCTTAACTCAAAATAATTTGAAAAGAAAAAATGATAACCTTTGAAAAACTTTTTATTTCACTTCAATCCGACTTTTTTCTACTGAGATACAGCCTTATAAAAAACCGCTCAATTTTTGAGTTTTTTTAAGTGTTCCTTTAATTGTTTTGACTAGTGTATTTTATGTCCGTTTTTGCAATCATTTACTTATATACTTACTTACTTAAGGTGGCTGAACGCTGAATGTAGCTTGATTAGGGATAGATCGCTCCTGGTTGATGCTATAATAAATCAGAGGTGGCAATAGGGAATCGAATGTCCAGAGGATTTGCTACTAATAGTTAGGTTCTACGATGTTAAAGCACCGAAAGTGGATTCAAATTCAAAGCCAAAAAAAAAAAAAAAAACAGAAGCGAAATGGAAACGAACGATTTTTCCCCTGAGGGCTTTGAAAACACAAGAAATAGTTTATTTGCTTCATATCTCTTTTTATACAATTTTTTCCAACTATCGAGAGAATTTATCTTTTAGTAGGTACTGAAGCGAATTCATAATTTTAAAAAAGATGGCAACTGGTGTAAATTTAGCGCTAGATTTAATTTAATTTACTACATATTAGATAAAGATAAGCTTAGATTAATTACACTTGTTTTTTAATACAAATTTTAAGTTAGTGAAGATAATGTTTCTTTTCGATGCTCCAACAGTGGCGCTACAGTGCAGGTCGAACAAGGACCATATAACACCCCAGTTCTCTCGAAGCAGCTCAAAGAATTGAACCGGGTGTTTTTTTCGGGGTATAGAACTTTAAGTTGGCATTACTTTTCAAGACGGCGACTGATTTAACAGCTGTTAAGTGATTTATTCTCAGTTTGGTTTGGCAATTCATCATGGATAGGCTCTCGCCTGAACAACGCTTGCAAATTGTACAATTTTATTTCGAAAATAATGTTCTATGCGGAGTACGTATCGCGCACTACGTCCATTTAATCGTCGACAAAATCGTCCATCAGAGCAGTTAATTCGATTAACCATGGAACGTTTTCGCACCACGTTTACTCTAAGATTACGCACTTGATTAAGAGAGCCGGACTCTGAAACGCCAAGAACTGAAAAAGAAAATCTCACTGAGAACTACTGACAGCATTCAATTGTGAAAAAAAATTAGTACATAATAGGCGTGTTTTCGTGACAACAAATTAAAGTAAAATAAAATTTAAACACAGAAAACAACAATAAAAATTGACTGGATTTTACTGTAGCTTTTCATCGGGAGTAAAACTTACTTGGAAAGTAAATACCTCTTTTTCAAACTCAGAGGGAGCTGTAGTAAATTTTTGAATAATTAAATATGGCAAATGTCTAAATTTGTCAGTTTATGAAAATATTTGAATTCAAATCAAAATTGACAGTAAAATCGAGTTTCAATCTGGATCGTTTTCTTGATATTTTGTTTTCCTTACTTTACTTGATAGTCACAAAAACACACCTAATTTCATAAAAGGACCACACTAAGGCTAGGCGCATATTGATCCGCGTTCGACACGAGTGACGCTACACAGCACAGCACTTGTTTTTGTAAACAATATAAACAAACAGGACAACGCATATTGATAGAACGACACGACATGACTTGACGAGCGTTTTCCGGAAATCGCGTGACACAGTGATCGAAACACAGTTTTTCTTGCGAGACTGGCATGAGTTTGTTTTTTTATGTCAAAAATAAAATAATAAATTGTCGTTGGGTTTGAAAATTAAAAACAGTTTCCTTTTTTTTTTGTACATCCATCTGAGTAAATAGATTCTTTAATAATCTCATGGATTTCCTTAAACTGCTCTCGAGTCATTCTATAGAAGTTGATGAATGTCTCATCTGGTAACTCCAATGTCATTTTGAACTGTCCGTGGCTTTTTCTTTTTGAAAGATATTATGCATTCTGGGATTTGAATTTTTTGGTCTTCAAGGAAATCAGCAATAGTTTTTCCTCATCGTATTCTTCCTCAGACTCAGAACTCGAAAAATTCAAAAAATAGTTAACTTTTGACAAATTCATTGCGATGTTCTTGCCCTGGTTTACAACTTGTGATTTAATTAAGGGCTCAGTTATAGCTATCAGTAAAATCCATCAGTAAAAATTTTGTTTTGCTGTTTTGAATACTTTAATCTTATATTTTGAGGAAAATTTTGATGAAATAAGTTGAAAATACATTTCGACTTTTTTTTTAAAAACAAAACAATTTTATAAATTTTACTGATGAAATTTCATTTTACTGAACAACTGACTGCCAAATGTCAAAAAAAATTCCATTTCGTTTTACTGATGGCGTTTCAGTTTTTTACTGTTCCGGTGCCATCATTAAAAAAATTACTGATGAGATGAACAGTAAAAACGAAATTGTTTTGCAGCGCGAAGGTGTGAATTTACTGATAGCTATAAACGCTCATCAGTAAAAAATTTCAGATTCCAGATATTTCAATTTTTACTGATGGATTTTACTGATAGATATAACTGAGGACTAATATAGATATGAATTTTGACACGAGACACGCGAGTCAATTTGCGGAGAACGGCATGACATGTTTCTATAATCATGTCGTGCGACAGTTGTCAGGTCACGTCACACACCTTACACGTGTCCCAATATGCGCCTAGCCTAAATGTATGGAAAAACTGTCCCGGTCAAATTCTATGAAATTTTGGTAGAATGTACATGACATCATCCTGACTGAAAATGTACATGGGTCCAACCCTCTAGCTTCAACGGATTCCAAGTTATAGTGAAAAATGTGAAAAAAGTGAAACATCGGGTTTTGCTTAAATTATAGTTTAGTAAAGTATTTCGATTTTATTTAAAAAGAAACTAACCCGATTTTATGTGTTTTACATATCTGGTTAAGGTTTATGGAGAAACATGTACGATTGTACATGTTTTTGTTTACTAGCTGTGCACGCGGTGTAACCTGCGATAACCAGGATAAAAAGTAGCATTTGTCATTTTCTTACCCCTAAACTACAACTACCTATGCACAGAATTTTGTCAATCCTATGTCGGACATTTAATCGGGATAAAAAGTAGCTTATGTTATATCTCCAAAAAAATATGCATAAAATTTCATGATGATCGGTTAAGTAGCTCTTGCGTGATAGCGTAACATTTACATATTCCATTTACATTTACAGTAGGGATTTAACGTAGATGGTACGGTTTGCCGTTTGAGTTAGAGTTTACAACTTTCATAGGTGGATCTTGAATTTTACCCTTAAAATGAACGATTATATCAGGGGAATGAAAATATAAATCGTTTATACCTAGAACCATTCCTTCATCAATTATGGTTTCGTTTAGTTTGTTGGAAAGGTAATGAACATTATCTTGTAACTTAACAACAGGTTCCGACTGTTCTGACCCCTGACTATGCAATAATAGCTCTTCTTCTTCTTTTATTAAAGATATCCAAAGATGATGTTTGGTAGCGTTTCTAAATCGAGAACAAGTTCTTAATCACTAAGCCAAGTTCAGGAATATTGTTATTGCCTCTAAGCATCTCGTTGAGAAACTCTTCTTGGCGCAAGTCTAATTTGAAAACTCCAATAGTCATGTCTTTCAAGCATTCTATTGTGAGACGAGGAAACGATACTGATTAGACTATCAAAGAAGATCCATTTAGTTGATCACGCTTTTGAATTGCGATTTCTCGCATTATGTTGTTTTCTTCACCATCAATACGGGACATTGATCTGGGAGGAAACCTTTGCATGCAAACATAACAACGCAAAAAGTTTCGACTTGACATACTGAAATAAAAATAAAAATGAAAAACGTGCGCATTAGCGAACTATCTTTAAGAAATAGTTTTTGCAAAAAAGGATTACGGAAGGAAGTAATCACCCCTATCACAGAGTTCCTCGTAGCAAAATTACGAACGTAAAGCTCCGCTACGAATACGAAGAAATTACAATCATAAGGCCCGAACGAAATAATCTGCCCTATCGAGGTATTTTTCGGAGCGGAATTTTGTCCGATTTCGTACGTTTCGGACAAATTTTGCTTCGAGGTATTCTTCCGACTTACAAATCGGAATTTTTTCCGACATGAAGTAACGCAGTACGATGAGTAACAATGTGGTGCGATGATTAGCTTTATTTTCCTCAATTTTTGACTTACTTAATTTTCCGATTTGTCCGCCGAAAATTGTTTGCGGAATTGTTTGCCGAACATGCTCGTTTGCGTTATTCCCTACACGGCAAACACATAATTGGCGAACATCCTTCCGTGTTGATTCTTGAAAGTGTGCGGATGTGCCAAAAGGAGAATAAGTCGTTGCGCTTATGGTTATCTCATAGATATATGAGATTTGTTCGCAATATCAACAAATTCTAGTGGATGGTGCAAATTGCTGAAGGCGAACATCCGAAAGACATAAGAGAAAGTGATTACTTCACAAAATGAATGAATAGTCACCAATAGACACAAATTGTTAAATAGAGAAAAAAAAGCAACAGAAACGTAATAAAGTTAAATGCCTACACTATCTTTAAAATCACTTTTTTATTCTACTTTTTTAAACACTTAACAAATGAACCATTGGCACTGGCTTCTCAGCCATCAGGAAACCAGCATGGTCGGTTATCACTTCGATCGGGGCCTTTTCATTTAAACGATCCAAGTTGAATCCACATCTATTGCATTAGGAGATTCTCAAACCAGCCGCTACACCATTATGAAAATTTGGCCATTCGTATATGCTGGAAATTCAGTCTGCTGCATTTCGATGGTTGCTCCTTTGAACCGTTCCTTGCCATTTAGGCAAAGTATGGAATTGACCTCGATGTTTTGAAAATTTGTAATTTCGATTGCAGAGGCTGCTGGACAACACGATTTACGTAATTAGCTTTGCATTTAAATCTAAATAAAGCAGAAATTTGTTCTTTTATGGAGCCCAAAAAAATCCATATCATATTTAGCTCCAACATAAGTTAGCTGCCAGCACAATTTGTTTTGTTTTTTTGAAATAAGAAAATTAAATTCAGCTTTTGAAAAACAAAAGCGAATTTGACATTACAAATTAGTGATGGCCCTCTTAAAACTTATCGATTTTCATCGATTTTAAATATATTAAATCGAAAAGTTATTGTGTGTTTTATTGCTTATTATTAAGTTGCACTGGTGTAAGAAAGTAAAAAAAAAGTTTAACGTTACTGAAGTTCATTCATTTCAAAATTCAATTCAATAAATAACAATTATATGAGAAGTGACATGTCTTAATCGATAACCTTATTTCTTCTGCACATCTCAATACAAAAATTGTAAGCCATCGCATGTCAAATAATGAATTGCCATATTTTTGTCCGATGACATTTAGCTCGAATACAAATTAAACCTCCGACCATATTTGCGTTGCGGAAAATTGTCCGCTCCGAAAAATACCTCGATAGGGCAGAATAAAGGCATTGCCACACACAAATCAATATTCCGAATTTCGGAATCAGTTGACGTACTTCAAAATATAAAATTCTACGTTGTGAATGTGAAATATATTTTTCAAGTTGTCATTTTTGTTGAAGATGGATTCAACAGTAATTGCTATTTTTAAAAGAAACGTTGGACTAATTAAACGTTGGACTGCTATTCTGCTGTTACAGCTTGTTGAAAAAGTAGACATTCATAAGACTGTCGAGCTAGTGGTCAGGAGATGAAAAATCTTTATCCCTGTGGTCGTTCAAACGACAAAGTGATGGGGATGTGTTAAGTGGAATGTGAGGCTGGATCATTTAATAACAAAAATATATTCAAGACATTGCATTGGTGCAAAATTGTAGTCCACTAATGAACAAGTTTAGTGCTATACTAGCTAGTCATTTTAAGCTAAAATCCCACTAAACTTGTTCTTTAGCGGACTATAATTTTGCACCATTGGTGTTTAGTCAAGAGCACTTTAATCTCGAAGCCGTCTTGTCGGCCTCATTGATAATATAATAACCTTTTCCCTTTTTTGAGGTTGAACAGTTCTGAAGAAGGAAAAAATATACCTATGCTTCGGCTAATTGCATAGGTGGTATTTTCTTCATTTTCTTCTTATGGGTATTGAGAATAACTGATAACGTTTGGAATAGAGCTGAACTGAAATAAATCTGAAGTATCCTCAATTCTTCACATGCGCTTTATGAATAGTTGGAGAGTATAACCTACTTAGGTCATGGTTCTTCGGATTTTTCGTGCAGACCGATTGTTGTAATGTACAAATATATTGCATTTATATACATATGTATGTGCATGATGTTAACCGACAAAAAAAAACAAGCATCAAATGTTCGTTCGTGAACAGGGAAATCCCTCCCATTCGTTAGTTGTGTTAGTCTTCGTAGTACTGCAGGACTGCATATCGCAGCTCGGTGGATGTGGCAGGATATAGAGTTCAGTTCTCTTTGTGCATCTGGCCAGGAAGGGCATCTTCCCGAGTTCGCGAAGAAAAAGATGCAGATCCTAATTCGGTCAACAATGTATGTACATGCAATATGAATATCTACAAAACATTAAATTTTAAATGACGCCGGATACTTCTATTAACCTTTCGTATAGGGTCTTGATAGTTATAAGTTATAACTTAATTTGACCTACCAAAAAGAAAAATTCAATATTTTTCACGATAACTCTGGATTTAAAAGTAACATTTCTATATTGTATTAATTTTTTATGCAATCGATGCAAAAGGTTGAATTTTTATGTCAATTAGAATTTGAATTTATGTAGTTCCGATAAGAAAAAAAGTTCGTAGAAAAAACTAGGAAACTTCCAATTCGTTCGGGGCTAGTGATGTCAATTTCCCGAACTCCGAATTTCGTAGCAATTACTTTTATTACGACGGGAGCTATGATACTTATTTTCGGGATTCGTAGTACGAATCTACTACGTCGGGGCCTGTGATAGGGGTGAATACAAATCAATTTTTGTGTATGTTTTTTCTTTTTCGAGTTCATTTTACAATAACGTTGAAAAAAGAAGAACAAATAAGTGCATGCTACTTCCTTTTATGAACGCTTTTAATGTGATGTTTCCTCCACTGACCCTAATCTAAGATTTACCGACGCAGATATAGAACAAATCTCGACTTTTATGGGATTTGGAGTACATAGTAGTATAGATGCAAACGGTAAATCGGTAAATACCTGTTTAATTGAACGCGATATAGTAATACACTTAACAAAATCCATGTTTAATTTTTTTCACATTTTTCACTATAACTTGGAATCCGTTGAAGCTAGAGGGTCCATATACATTTTGAATCAGGATGAAGTCATATATATTCTACCAAAATTTCATCGAATTTGACCGGGACACTTTTTTCATACATTTAGTGCGTGGTCCTTTCGAAAAAAAATAGTTCGAAGGTAAAAAAAAAGTTAAAAATTTCAATATTTTGACATGGAAGATGAATTTTTCGAAAACTATTCCTGAAAACAGTTTTATTTAAATGCAAAATGAAAAAAATACTTGTTAGCTTTGCAAGAAGGTATAACACGGCATTGTGGACAAAGCCGTTGAGTTTTAATATTTTATTTTTTTAAATAGGGGGCAATATACCCCCTTCCATATGATTTTCTTCTTGTCTTAATGCAACCTTCACACTCCCTCTATCAAACACACCATTCGTGGGTCACCCTTAACAAACAATGTAGGGGAGGCCGGGGATAGTAGACTCAAATTTCACTTATCTTTTTTTTTTAAATAACTAAACTAGATATCAACATGAATTAAATCCCTTTTTACTAACCATTTTTTGTGCTTTATAAAAAAATAAGTCTTCTGAAATAATTTAATTTTAAGTCCTTTATAATTTATAAAACGGCCTCAGGTGGGTCAACTAACCCCAAACCCGGGGTAAGTTGAATATGACCATGGGGTCAGTTGACTTTAACATATTTCCAGCTTTTTAACACTAAAACTATAAAAAAAATTGCATTCAAATTTATTTAATTTGACACAAAAAGTAATATTAATGAGACAATCCGGCAATAGGGATTGAGGGATGCCGCAACTTCTTTTGCTTTTTTGTGCATATCTTTTCATCGTTTTGTAGCGAACCCATAGCCATGAGTATCAGATCGTATGCTTTTACCTTTTTCCAGAATAATTTTTGGACATAAACTCCAAAACTGATTTATCAGTCGCCTCCTTGTTGTTTTTCTACCAAAAACAACTGAGTCGATTTACCCCCAACAAAAAAAGTCAATTTGCCCCGATCGGTCTTTCGGCATTTAAAGAAGAAAAAAAAATTACTCACGAAAGCAAAAAAGTGTTTTACGTGATAACTCTTGAACGGCTCTAGAGCTTATCAAAAGACAACATGTAACTAACCAGGCTGCTGTGCTCAATGTAATAGCAAAAACAAACTTGAAAGAAATTGTTTAGTTTTGAAGTTATTGGCAGTTAATCTACTTACCCCTGAGGCCAACTATCCCCGGTTACCCCTACAAATTGTTTAAACAATATAAATATTTATTTCCCCCAATGAAATGTTTTAAACAATATAAATAACAATAAATTTGAAAAAAAAACATCAAAATCCGAGCTGTATCTAAGAACTTTCTGAAAACGCGCTTTTTTTAGCTTCATTGACTCCACTAATAATTAAAAAGAGGCTTATTCGATTTCTTGAGATGTGCTATGTATAATAACTTACATGATTTTTTCCATAAAATACGAAAAAGATAACTCATTGAACAATTTTGTATCAACAGAAAATGCGCCAGTTTCAAAAAATTTTAGAAGACTTATGCTCACGCGTAGCATCCGCAGAAACAACGAAATCAGCTTGGGGGCCACCTATTAACCTTCAAGATGCAACTGACCAAATGCAACATCTGCAGAGACTTCGCGACAAAATGACAACAGCAGAGGCCCTGTTAGATGATTGTAATGAGCAGCAATCATTCTTTACGGCTAATCAAGTTCTTGTTCCTTCTCATTGCCTTTCAAAATTAGAGGATTTAAATACAAGGTAATAATTTAATCATTTAATAATCTCAATTGAATGCCAATTTTTGTTTTTATTTACATAGAATGAAGATCTTGCAATTTGCAATGGATGAAAGACAAACACAATTAGTTTCATCTGGGGCTTATCTTTCTGCTGATCATGGCGACGATGGAAGGCATACATCCAACAGTGGCACAATTGGACCTTTGCCAAACTTAAGACAAAGTGTGAAATCTCCTTGGGAGCGTGCAACGACAGTGGCTAATGTGCCTTATTATATTGAGTATGGTTTCATGCAGAAAACATGTTTACACATGAATGAATTAACATATGTATTTGCAGTCACGAACGAGAAACAACCCATTGGGATCATCCAGAAATGATAGAACTCATGAAGTCTTTAGCAGAATTAAATGAAGTACGATTTTCGGCTTATAGAACAGCAATGAAATTGCGATCTGTTCAAAAACGATTGGGTACAAGAAATTATTTGAACTATTTTTTTTTTTAACTTAAACTTTATTATGTACACAGCTTTCGACAAAATTCCTATGGCAGTAGTAATAGAATCATTCGATCGTCATGGTTTACGTGCACAAAATGATAAACTCATTGATATTTCTGATATGACGACTGTTTTACATTCCTTGTATGTAGTGATTGATAAAATAGACTTGACACTGCTTTTGGATTTGGCAATAAATTGGATTTTAAATGTTTACGATTCCCAAAGAACTGGTCAGATTCGAGTTTTGAGTTTTAAGGTAAGATCTTATTATTGTAGAAAATTATTATATTAATTTCTAATCGCTACTTGTCTTATGAATGTTAATGGAAATGAAATTGACAAAGGTTACTTATTATCACAGTTAAATGATTTAAATTTGCATATAGCTAAGGATCGATATAATTTTGTACTTAGATAGTGGTAGTTTAGGGGTCAGAAAGTGATATATGTAAATAACTTTTTTCTTAATTACTTACTTTTGGTGGCGCTACAGTCCACGTCGGACCAGGGCCTCATCCAACACAAGTCTCCAGCCAATTGTTCGTTGTGTCTCAGAACTTGATGACTGTTTTAACCCTGGCCCTGATGGAGTGGCATCATGTTTTTTAAAAAATGTGTGTCTTATTTATCTTACCCTCTGTTTGTTTTGTTCAATGAATCTGTTAGAGCTCAATTTTCCCATTATTATGGAAAATTGCATTATTTATAACTCCGATTCATAAAAAAGGGTCTATGAATGAAATCACGAATTACCGACCGATTGCCAAGCCAGCCGAGAGCTTCAGTTTCTCCATCTGCCTTCGTTCAAAGAAAATCGTGCCATCGATATTACTCCTATAAATGACTGCAACCACGATTTAGTTTTGTTCCTTAAGTACATCAAACATCACTAAATGGTTGTGTGAGATGTACCCTTTGAACGTTTTTAGTGCTGGTGTTGTGCACTCTGTGTTTTTATGGGAACGGGAGTGGACTCCTCTAGGAACCTTTGTCGCTTTAACTTGGAGTGTCAGCTGGTCTTTTATTTGGCTAAGATGGATTTAGCCCATTTAATCCAACTGTTATGGATGGGATTACTTCCATCGTTCCATCCCTCAATGTTGCACCAGGGCATTTTAGTATTCTAATCGCATAACGACGTTGTTTGTATAAGCACCTAGATTGGTTGGCAGTCTTCGCTGTGGTAGCAGGATCATTACTCACAACCCTACCAACATCATGAAGACTTCCTCTATGAGCAGCGTGGAGAAGTTTGCTCACGCTAGTAGTGGAAGGCCCATTATTCACAGTCCTTCCACTACCGACCTGAGAAAGTGCAGTCTCCACAGGTACATCCTGTACCGCACTAGAGAAGGGGCTACGGCTAGCTACTATCCCTTCTCCGGTGCTTGGCACATGGATAACGGCAGTCGACGTTGCCGCCGAACCGGTGTAGATGAAGTACCGATCTTAATCTGGAGGTTTTTATTTTTTGTTTTTGTTTGTTTTGGCATCAGAGATTTGCATAGACAAATAAGGCTAGCTAATCCGGAGGCCAGCTGGTATCTGGATAGTCCGATAATGACTGAGCTATTTTTTGAAATTGGGCCTCATCCTAAGTGATCATCGGCATGGGTCATAGAATCATTAACCTTACTCAGCTTCTACAACTCGACAAGTTCGACGCTCAGGTAGAAGTTTTCTTATCCTTTCAAAATAAAATTAAACTTTTTTTTTTCAATTTGTCTATTTATCTACTGCATCCAACGACGCTTTGTCGATAATATAAGTACTGTGGCCTTACACTGGTGCTTTAAGGTGGCCATACACATATGATTTGTTCGTCTGATTTGTTCGACTACCTTTTCTCCATACACGTCGAACAAATCATATTTGTTGTGTGAAAAATTTGTCATATTGTTTAGGTACATCAGCTCCGCGCACTTCAAACTTCAAAAAGAAACTGACATAAGAAGAGTACAGAATGTTCGCAAACAACGCCACACACGTGAAATTATTTCACGAACAAATCACAAGAAATTGAAAAGTTTCAATTACATCTGATTTGTTCGCGAACATGCGTGGGCATGTTTGGGCATGTTCGCGAACAAATCAGATGTAATTGAATCTTTTCAATTTCTTGTGATTTGTTCGCGAAATAATTTCACGTGTGTGGCGTTGTTTGCGAACATTCTGTACTTTTCTTATGTCAGTTTCTTTTTGAAGTTTGAAGTGCGCGGAGCTGATGTACCTTAACAATATGGCAAACGAAGAATTTTTCACACAACAAATATGATTTGTTCGACGTGTATGGAGAAAAGGTAGTCGAACAAATCAGACGAACAAATCATATGTGTATGGCCACCTTTAGGAACTTACTTTCATCTTTGAGCCTTGATTTGTATGGAAAATGAAATCTTTGATACATTAATATGCTTTATAAAAATACAGGGTGACTCGAATATAGTGTCATAAAAAGCTGAAACCCCTATGAACGATAAGACTTACAAAATCCTAGATGATAATGATAATAAGTTTATTTCAACAGGCGCTTGCATTTAATTGACAATATGCCTATTTAGAGATAACACATTAGTATCTACACTTAGATATTGCTTAACATCAAATTACTTCTCAGGTTGGTTTAGTGCTGCTGTGCAGAGGACATCTTGAAGAAAAATACAGATTCTTGTTTCGATTGATTGCTGACTTTGATCGGAGGGTGGATCAGAGAAAACTTGGACTTCTACTTCATGATTGCATTCAAGTAAGAATCTTATAACCTCAAGTAATGAAATATAGCTTTTTAATATTGGTATGTATGTATCTTTAGGTACCTCGGCAACTAGGTGAAGTTGCAGCTTTTGGAGGGTCTAACATTGAACCTTCTGTTCGATCATGCTTGGAACAAGCTGGAATATCATCTGATTGTAAGTCACAAATAATCGTTATAAACTATTACCACAGATAAGAAACTATACAGATGTCTCATCCATATGGGGAAAAGTGTTCTATGAAAACGAATTTTATCAAAAAAGCTTTTTTCCTTCCGAAATCTTTTTTGTTAGTTTTCGTTTTTTTTTCGTTTTATCTCTTAAACACGGAGAATAAGATTTGTTTTCTCTTTTCATCCCCTATTTTGCCTCCTCAATTGACCTCAAGAAAACAAAAATAATTAAAAAGCAACTGTTTCTGTCGATTTGCGTTAATACATTCTTAGAATGATTCAATGTATTTGTGCTTTCTTTCGTAATGATACGATTTTGGATATGTATGCGAAATGCGATGAAGTTATTGCGTTTCTAAATATCGAAAGAAACGTGGGACAAGTTGCTCTCGATTTACGACTTACGAGCAAACAAATGATTCAGCCAAGCATCTTTTCTTTTGGAAGAGCAATATTATTTGTATAAGAAAAATCCAGATCATGATATTGCAACACACATTTCAACTTTAGAAAATTTGGTTCAAAAACTGAAGATAGCTGGCGTCATCATAGACAAGAGTATGTTAATTACGAAAATTCTAATGACACTACCACCAGAGTACCGACATTTTTCTACGGCATGGGCTTCAACAGCCAAAGAACATCAGACTATTATCAACTTGACAAATCGGCTCTTGGTTGAGGAAAGCCGACTTGGAGTGGATAACACGAATCTGGGTGAAGGTTTGATTAGTGAAGCTTTAATGGCAAAGCGAAGTAGTGGTGCGATCAAAAAACAGAATTTTTTGATCGCACCTGGATTTACTAGCAAATGTTTTAAGTGTGGATTTACTGGACACTGGAAACGCGATTGCAAGGTACAAACATATACACGATCAGATGGGGATAAGGCTTTCTTTAGCAATATAGTTCAATCATTGGGAACGTGTGATGCCTGGTACGTGGATTCAGGTTCTACTAATCCATAATTATGTAGACGTCGTGATAGGTTTACGACATTTAATAAATTGGATAAACCAGTGGATGTTGTTCTTGGTGATGGAAAACTTATGCATGCTATTGGAAGAGGTGATTTGAACGTAGTGTCATATAACGGAACTGAGTGGGTGAAGAAAACAATAAAAAATGTTTTTTATGCATCAAATTTATATGCAAATTTGTTTTCATCGACTAAAGCCATGGATAATGGCCACACGAGTTGGTCAGATAAGGATTCATTCAAGTTGTTTGATGGCGAAATTGTTTTGGCAGTGGGAGCAAGAAAAGGTGGTATGTTTCAAATGCTCTTAGAGATTATTGAGCCAACACCCGAAAAATCAATGGTGGCAATGAGAAGCGATACGTTACGAATCTGGCATGAACGTCTAGGTCATCAGAATCTTCCGCATGTTCATAATTTTCTGAAGAACAACAATATTCGATTTGTTGATGAAAACTTTGACTGCGATATATGTGCATATTTGAAAAAATATCGACTCAGCTTCAATTCACGTCCAGACAGATCTTTGAAGTGCGGTGAAATCATTCATGCCGATGTTTGAGGAAGAATCACTTGGAGGGTCAAGGTATTATGTACTTTTTAAGGACGATTTTTCTAAGTTTCGTTTTGTTTATTTTCTCAAAAATAAATCTGAGGCATTTGAAAAGGGTGTATCGAGCGTGAGAATCGAACTATCATGGAATCGGCTCGGTCGATGATTTATGCAAAAGCCCTTAATCCTAAGCTTTGGGCAGAGGCAGTACAAACAGCTGTATTTGTTTTGAATCGAACGAAAAACAAGACGCCTTTCGAACGCTGCACAGTGGCCCGTTTAGGCGAGGAACGTGGCAATAATCATTTTTCGCGTGATTTTATTTTGAAAAAGTAAAAATCACATTTTGTTTAGAATTGTTTAAAGTGTAAGAATCCAAAAACAAAAAAAATATTAGATGAACGGTTTGCTTGAGGAGCCGATCAAAGTCAGAAAATATAAAAAAAAAAAATATTTTTTTTTGTTTTTTGTTGCACTTCAAACTTGAATATTAGAAAAACGGTGCAAGTAAATCCATTTATTTTTTTTTTGTTGAAAAGTTTGACATTATTTTAATCAAATTTTGGAAACAAAAAAAAAACAAAGAAAAATGCATCTTTTTTTTAATGAAAAAAAAAATCACTTTTTGCACCTATTTTTGAATTTTAACTTGGCTCATATAAAAAACGTCAAAACCCGTCAAACCAAACTAAGTGAGGGATGAATGCCCACATATTACTTAACATGTCCTTAAAAACTCAGCTGCGTAAAGTTGCATAAAGCCGAGTTATGGCAATTTAATTGGTTCAAGTCAGTGATTTTTTCATTTTTTTTTTAGTTTTTTTCATATGAAAAGAATATAAGTAATCTTTTTGTCGCAACCTTTATTTTGGATTTGCATGACTTAATTTAGGTATTTAAATAAGTGCAATGAGTGGAATAGCTAAAAAAATTTATGGTTTGGGGATTACCTATTTCTAAAAAAATAATAAAAAAACAATGATGATTCCTGCCATTACTTTTTGCTATAAGATTTGTTGTGCACAGGTATTTATTTTTGACAGATTACTGTATTTGGATTAAGAATTAATACATATAAGGGTTACAGGTATATTACAGCATTATAGGTAGCCGAAAAAAAGGATTTTAATCGAAGGGTTATTTATATGGAATTAAATATTTATTCTTATTAGGGTTACAGGTAGTGAAATTAACAGGATTAGGTACGCACAGGATGAAGGAGATATTACGGACGAACATAACTACGAGTATGGGATTTCTCCATTGCATGCTAGAATTAGGTGCATGGAATTCATTTTGAAACTTAGCTATTCGATTGCTAAGGAAGGAGAGGATATTTATATTGGAATCAAAGAGTTAGAAAAAAAGAGGAAGCAGGATATTCAAAAGCGTTTCCATGAAGAACTTGGACTTGATGTGGATAAACCTAAGCCTGGGTTTGGAAATACCAATGATGGCAATACTTCCAGGCGATTCTTTGAACAGCCGGATGCAGCTGCCCGAATAACTGGAGTCAATGAAGAAATTATTAAAAGGCTTCAAATAATACTTAATGTCTTAAACTGTCGAGAAAAAGTTAATACAGTAAAATTTGGGGAGTATACAAAAGTTTTATTAAGACAACTTTATCCAGAAAAACAACTTATCCCTACTCTTCATAAAATTTTGGTTCATAGTCAAAATATTATGGAGTATCTGTATCAGTCACTTCCACTTGGGGAATTATCAGAAGAAGCTCAGGAATGCAAAAATAAGGACTACAAAAGTTACAGGTATCAAAATACATGCAAGGTTTCAAGAATTCGGCAAAATGAAGACCTGTTTACTATGCTAGCAATCTCATCAGATTCACTTATTTCTTCCAAAAGGCATGCTAGAAATCAAAAAGAACTGAAAGCACACTACTCCCCAGAAATGTAAGATCTATTAGATTCAACATTGAATTTAGATGATAATTTTCAAGAAATAACATAAGTTAATTATTAAGAATAAAACAAGATAAAAATCTAACGTTTATGCTTTATTTATTTTCCATATTCGTACTTTTAAAACACTTTTTTCTAATTTGAGGGTTATTTTTTTCATTGAAATATTGAAATTATGGTAATTTTCAGTTAAATTGAAACACCCTGTTTGATTTTGAATGTAAATATTGATGGTGTGATTGGTTGCATATCAAAAATTATAAAACTTAAAAACTTTAACTTAAAAAAATTTTTTTTTTGCTTTTATGACTATTCAAGTGTTATTTTTTTTTCTTTTTCCTGCTATACCAAAACTAATTGTTCTCTAATCATTCACAAAAACAAATTTTTCGCCATTATGGATACATTTTTAACAATTTTTATGACATTGAAAAAACTTCCAACTTTGGGACTTAATTCTGAAACACCCTGTGAACATATTTTGTTTGTTTGTTTCACGAAACATAGCTTTGGAAATTTCCTGCTAAATAAAAAAAAATTGAAGCGATATCTTCTTTCGTTTAGGAGCTATGATTTTTGCAAGGTAAAAAGTGAAAACGGGCCACTGTGCGCTGGTACTACAAGCGGGCACAGTTTGTCAAGAAAATGTATTTTCGTTGGGTACGAGAAAGTCAAAAAGGAATTCGTGTAGTTGATGATTCGAATTGTGTCTCAGTAGTACGTGACGTAAGGTTTTTGGCTGAGGAATCATCAATTGCTGTTATAGAAGATGATGAAATGATGCAAGAAGAATCTGAAAATGAAAACAAAATAGTAAAACGAAGAACAAGCATATGAATTCGAAGATGCTGAAAATTATCATCAACCTGAAAGCCCGGTAGCGACAAAAAGGATGCCAACTAAACCTATTCCCGAAGCTAAAATTGATGTTAATAATATTTTGAAAACACGCTTGCGTAATTGTCATGTAAGGAGAAGGTGCTTCCATAGCATTGGCTTTATTGGCGATGAGTGAAGAACCCAAGTCTTATAAAGAAGCAATAAAATCAAGTGAAAGCGACAATTGGTTGAAAGCTATGATTGAAGAGTTTGATTCACTTTTGCAGAACCAGACTTGGACTTTGGTTGAAAAACCCATGAATCAAAAAGTAATAGACAACAAATGGGTTTTTAAAGTAAAGATGAAACCGGACAATTCCATTGAACGTTTCAAAGCACGATTAGTGTGTCGTGGTTTCAATCAGGAGTACGGGATCGACTATCTAGAAAGATTCAGCCCAGTTGTTCGATTTACATCATTGCGAGCGATTCTAGCTATTGCCGCTGAGAAGAAGATGCACATGAAACAGTTCGATGTAAAAACAGCTTTCTTGAACGGTGATCTAGAAGAGGTCGTCTGCATGGAGCAACCGGAAGATTTCAATGATGACAGTGGGCGCATTTGTAAAATAAAAAAGAGCTTGTATGGTTTAAAGCATGCTTCACGTTGTTGGAACCGGAAGTTCAAAACATTCATCAATCTCTTTGGATTCAAAACTTGTGATTCAGATTCATGTGTTTTTGTAAGTAAGAAAAATGAAAAAAACACTCATACTGGCAATATCTGTGGATGATGGGATAGTGACTGGAGACGACAAATCACATGTAAGATCCGTAATTGAACATTTGTAAAAACACTTCGAAGTTAAAGAAATACAATACAAGAAGATTTTACACCGTTTTAATTTTGAAGATTGCAATCCAGTATCTGTTCCAGCTGATCCAAATCAATTACTTTCAAATTTCGAGAAGTCAGAACAAAGCATGTTTTCATATCGGCAACTAGTTGGAAGTCTCGCTACAAGACCAGATATAAGTTACGCCATTGTAATGTTAGTCGATATATGGAAAAACCATTGTTGGTGCACGAAAATGCTCTCAAGCGGATTTTAAAGTACATTAAGGGTACAACCAGCTATGGAATCCTGTACAACTCAAATGGAGAAAATAGTTTATGCGGTTTTAGTGATGCTGACTATGCAGGTGACATTGACACACGAAGATCGACATCAGGTTTTGTCTTTAGATATAATGACGGAATAATCAGTTGGAGCAGCACAAGACAGTGTGTATCGCTTTCTACAACTGAATCAGAATACATAGCAGCATCTGAAGCAATCAAAGGATTAGTTTGGCTACAACGATTATTTGAGGAGATAATGCCCGATAAAATTAAGAATGCTACAACGTTTTATATGGACAACACTATTGCAAACTTATAGTAGGAGTTTCTTTCATTTTCAATATTACTCGATAAAATTTTCTCTTTGAATAAACATCGTTTTATAATTGATTCTTCTGTGTTGCATTATAACATTCAAATTGATATGTTTTTGGACTGCATAGAAATTACTATATTTCCAATTACTTTACAAGCTTATATGGTGTGACCTTTAACAATGTTTTAAAATTTAAGACAATGTCCATGTTTTTCAAAATCGTTAAACACGAAGCACCACCTGTCCTTTTAAATTATGTCCAATTTTGTCATCAAATAGAACCAACCAAATGATATTCCTCGATTTTCCAGACTTGCTGGTGTGAGATGAGACGTGCATTAATTCAAACTAGTTTAATAATTTTGAAATGTTTATTCTGCACCCCAACTCTATGAATTATAATTATTTTTTCAGCCCAAGAAAGTAAACAGGAGATTTATATTGAAGCTCAGCATTTCCTTGGTTGGCTGCAACATGAACCTCAAAGTTTGGTTTGGCTTCCAGTTTTGCACAGATTAGCTGCAGCCGAAGCAGCCAGACACCAGGTTTGATAACATGAACATTATGGAATATTCAACATTGTATTTGAATCTTTTGCAGGCAAAGTGCAATATTTGCAAAGATTATCCCATTGTTGGCTTTCGTTACCGTTGCCTTAAATGTTTTAACTTTGATATGTGCCAAAAATGTTTCTTCTTTGGTAGAAATGCCAAGAATCATAAGTTAAGTCACCCAATGCACGAATATTGTACAACGGTATGTGGTTATTTTTTACGAAACAGTGTTTTGTATACACCTATTTTTTTTACAGACAACTTCCACAGAAGACGTTAGGGACTTTACTAGAGCTCTAAAAAATAAATTCAAAAGCAGAAAATATTTTAAAAAGCATCCTCGCGTGGGGTATCTCCCAGTTCAGAGTGTTCTTGAAGGTGATGCTCTGGAAAGTCCAACACTTAGCCCACAACACACTTCTCATACACTCCAAAATGATATGCATACCCGACTTGAAATGTATGCATCTAGGTTGGCTCAAGTGGAATACGGAACTGGTCCAAATTCAACGCCCGATAGTGATGATGAACATCAGTTGATAGCGCAGTATTGTCAAGCTCTACCACCGAATAACATTGCTCCAAAATCACCTGTTCAAGTTATGGCGGCTATGGATGCAGAACAGAGGGAAGAGCTGGAAGCTATAATTCGGGATCTTGAAGAAGAAAATACTAATCTTCAGGCAGAATATCAGCAGCTTTCTACAAAGCAAGCACACAGTTTGACAAACCCAGACGATGGATTGAACAACTCACCATTGGGTCTGAGTTTATCTCTTGGTGGCAGTGGTGCTGACCAAGGGCAGGTAAATATAAAAATTGCTATTAGGTTGCTATCCCAAAAATTTATTATTTGCATTATCGAAGGATATGATGGCAGAGGCAAAATTATTGCGGCAGCACAAGGGTCGACTGGAAGCACGTATGCAGATTCTGGAAGATCACAACAGACAACTTGAAGCTCAGTTGCAACGATTGCGACAGTTATTGGATGAGCCAGGAAACCATAGTAACACAAAACCATCTACGTTACAAACAAGGTCAGTTACTGCTTCACAACTTAACACTGACTCGCCAGCGAAAATGCAGCAAAATGGTTTCTATGAACAGAATAATTCAAGTAAGTAATAATGTTATAAATCTTCTTTATGTGCCTAACAATTTTAATCATTATTGCTGCAAATCTTAAGATGGTATTGGTGGCTTATCGACACCGGTTATGAATATTGGGGAAAAAAAACAAGCACCAAATTCTGGAAACCATGCTCCTCCTTGCACAAATCCTGATGGCGGTAGTCATGGCTTGGTTGGCGAAGATGGCAGGCCACCTCCCCCACCTCATACGACTATGTATATTGCATGTGCCCGGTAATATGGCAATTTTTTTCGTTTATTCAATGCTTCGAAATTGCACCCTGTTAATATAATAACAACGATTTTAATTTGATTCCACCCGCTAAAAGAGATATGATTTTTTTGAAAGTTATCAGAGACCAAAACATATTTAGTGACTGAACAAGGTGGTGGGTATCGATTCAGAGTTCATAGGTTTTTTCCAGGACCTGCCGCAAAGAGAAAATTTGGTTGATGGTTGACTTTCCTGGTCGGAGGCTACATTGATAAGAACAATCAGATTGTTGGCGAAAGGCTTCAGACGTACACATATTACGGCAGAGTGGATCTTGTAGGCGATGTTAAGTAGGCTGATTCCTCTGTGGTTGGCGCAGTTTAGAGGATCTCCCTTTTTTAGGATCGGGTAAACAATGCTGAGATTTCATTCATCGGGCATGCATTCTTCCGACCATATCTTACAGATGTTTTGGTGCATGCTCCTATCTAGATCGTCTCCTGCTGCATTGAACAGCTCGGCAGCTAGACCATCTGCTCCAGCGACTTTGTTGGATTTCAGCCGTGATATTGCTGTTTTCACTTCTTCTAGGTCGGGTTCACGGAATTGTTGGCTATCATCGTGTCCGGCGGGATTTTGTTCGTCGTCGCTGTTATACAGTCTACAGAAGTGGTCTTTCCAAATCCCCTGCATTGACTGCGATCCTACTATGATGTTCTCTTGTTTATCTCTGCAGGCATCGGTTCTTGCTCGATGACCTTGAGCCAGCGGTTTTACCTTCCGTTGATCGCAATGTGATCAATATGGTTGACAGTAGATTGATCAGGACATCGCCATGTACCTTTATGGATGTTGAGATGCGGCAGCCAGGTGCTTGCTACCACAACATTTCGCCCCGCAGTAAAATCGATCAGCCTGAATCCGTTGTCGGAAGGCTGTGCTTTCTGACTGTTCCACCAAAGATGTCCTCTTTTCTCAGCTTTGCGTTAAAATCGCCGAGGACAAATTTAATGTCATAGCTAGGACATTGCTCATATGTTTTGTCGAAAAGCTCATAGAACTCGTCTTTGGTGTCGTCCTTTTTCTTTTCTGTGGAGGCATGCATATTTGTTTCACTTGTTGGTTTTATTTGCAATTAAAATTGGAATTAAAGCACACCAAAAAAAGGAATTAATCCCATTTAAAAGGAAATAATACCTGCGGGGGTAAATTCCTTTTGTTTTTGGAACTTACATTCTTACACCCGAGGCGGTCAGTTCCTTGGGCGTTAATGCACTGCACCGCAAAAAATATCACATAGTTCTGGGTTTTGTTAAGATAAAATGCACCATATCAATCGAAGTACCTAAACAAAAAGATCAAAACAGCTTGCACCTATTTAGGTGTCAATTTCATTATTCTCTTTTGGGGAATATTTTTGTGCCGTTGAAAATATTTTTGCAATTGCATAACAAAGAAATTCAGAACCTAGAGGAAATTAAATTCACATCTTTATTTTGTTCACAGAAACAGAAATTATTTTTCAAGAAACAAATATCGTGTCAACATTCCACTCATTCATTGGCTTGTCCAATATTTCCCAATAGCCAGACAGAAAGTTATTATTTCACGTCACCAAATAACGCGTATCTGGTTTATTGTGCTAGAACTTGATGATTAAGAAGCTGTGTGTAGGACAGCATGCAACTCAGACCATTTAAGTTTTCGCCAAAGTTACCGCTTATTTGTTGGTAATTGGAAAGAAATTTCGCTTTTACCACTACCACAATTGGCAAGTGACCTGAAGAATTGAATAAGGCCACCCCAAAGACTACAAAGCAACTTAACCAATTCCCGGAAATTACGGAAAAAATCAATTACATATATTACATCAGCTCTCCTAAAACGTCGCTTTTCGACGATCCATTAAGAACACATAGCCCGTATACTTCAAAAAACTCTATTAAAGTTGCCATTACCATTGCAAGTGCTACCTCTGGAGAATCTACTAACATTATTACAGTCGTTTACTTTTGCAAGTTCCAGTTGATTTGTAAAAGGGTGACTTTGATTTGCTAAACAGTGAATTTAATTATGAAACGGTGAATTTGAATTTATATAGGGTGTATTTGATTTGCACAAAAGGGTGAACTTGATTTTTAAAAGTGGTGAACTTGAAGTAAAAAGACTGTATTAAATTATTTTATTACTAAAACTTACCTTTTTATATAGGTTTTGACATTTTATACTCGGTGAGCTATGTCATGGTAAGAAAATCTGGTCTTTAGAAGATGGTTACCGACACCTGCGAAACGTTTTTTACTAGGCAGCCATGTATTTTCATTTTGTTTCGTCGTGCCCTATAGTTTAGTTTTTTTGACATTGACATTGACATTACAGTACTTCACACATGAATGATACGAACTACAGACACATAGCAGCACTGGCGAAAGTTGTGTTTTTCACACATGCTGTTTTCGCATCAAGTTAGACACAGTTTATTTTCCAAAATAGAGAAACGTTGGAATATTGTGTTCCACCTTGAATCGAATGGGAAACTTTTCGACCAAGTTACAGAACATGGACCCAGAACTGGGCATATCGCAATAATATGAAATGAATCTTCACGCGCTTTCAAGTTACATAAACTACACAGTAAAGGCAGATCTGGTCGGTGCGGTACAAAGTTAAGATTGAGCAATTCTCCTCTTGCTTTGAAAATAATGTTTATTTTATTTAATGAGTTCCTATTAGAAGGTACGAGTTCTTACTTACTTACTTACTTAAGGTGGCGCTACAGTCCGGTGTGGACTTGGGCCTCAACCAACAGTCTCCGCCAGTCAGCTCGGTCCCTAGCTAGCTGTCTCCAGTTTTGCACTCCAAGTTGATTGAGGTCCTCTCCACTTGTGTGTGCCACCTGAGTCGCGGTCTTCCTCTCCTTCTGCGTCCCTCGGGAATAGTGTCGAAGTCTTTCCGGGCCGGAGCACTGGTGTCCATGCGCTCTAAATCACCGAGCCACCTGAGTCTCTGGACCTTGACCCTTCTGGCTAGGTTCACGTCGTTGTACAACCCGTGAAGTTCGCTGTTGTATCTCCTTCTCCATTCCCCATCAATGCACACGGGGCCAAAGATGACCCGAAGAACTTTCCTCTCGAAACACCCTAAGGCACATTCATCCGATTTTGTCAGGTTCCATGCTTCTGCACCATATAGCAAGACAGGGATGATGAGGGTGTTGTACAATTTTACCTTAGTTGCTCGAGAGAGGGCTTTTCCACTCAATTGCTTTCTAAGCCCAAAGAAACAGCGATTGGCAAGAGTAATTCTTCGTCTTATCTCGGCGCTGGTGTTATTGCCCGTGTTAATAGCGGAGCCTAGGTAGACAAACTCCTTTACTACCTCGAAGTTGTATGCGTCTATTGTGACGTTCTGTCCGAGCCGTCGGTGTTGGGTGTCCTTACTCGAAGACAGCATGTACTTCGTTTTTCCCTCATTTACCGCTAAACCCATTTTTGCCACTCCTGTCTCAATTCTCACAAAGGCGCCATTGACATCACGCTGCGTTCTTCCCATTATATCAATATCGTCGGCGTACGCGAGAAGTTGAACAGATTTATAGAAGATAGTGCCTCTGGTGTTGACGGTGGAGTTTTGGACTATCTTCTCAAGAACGATGTTAAAGAAATCGCACGACAGTGCATCGCCTTGTCTGAATCCTTTTTTGACGTCGAAAGATTCCGTAAGCTCATTGCCAACCTTGATAGAGCAGCGTGAGTTCTCCATCGTCATTTTGCACAAGCGAACGAGCTTGGCAGGGATGCCAAAACTAGACATGGCTTTATACAGTTCGTCTCTGTAGATGCTGTCATACGCGGCCTTAAAATCGATAAAGAGATGGTGGGTATCGATTTGGAGTTCATAGGTTTTTTCCAGGATCTGCCGCAACGTGAAAATTTGGTCGATGGTAGACTTTCCTGGCCTGAAGCCACATTGATAAGGACCAATCAGATTGTTGACGAAAGGCTTCAGACGTTCACATATTACGGCAGAGAGGATCTTGTAGGCGATGTTAAGCAGACTGATTCCTCTGTAGTTGGCGCAGTTTAGAGGATCTCTCTTTTTCAGGTTATAGCTTAGACGACTGTAGTAGCATCTAAACAGAGAAGAGCTGGCTTCCGATGCATATCTCTTAAACAGGATGTTTCCAAACTTCTCCAGGATCTCATTAAACTTTCTCCTTAGCATGGACGGTTGTTCTCTTGATGTAATGTTCATGGTAGAGCCACATGTTGTGGCAAGGTTTGTCCATTCTTCGATCATTGTTCTTTTTCCTTGGATAGCTGCTTTTTAGACTTTTTTTGGTATCCGATTCTCTTCCATTTCAATTACCTTTAAAATATAGTTAAAGTGTATCGCAAGGGAGTCCATAATCAAAGGTGGTGTACCTGTTTCTAGGTAAATCATATAATTTGGCGTAGTTTTTGGCATTCGAAATATTCTTTTAACAAAATATCTTAAGAATTTTTCCACAAATTAAAAGGAGGAATGTCCCCAAACTTGCGTTCTGTAAAGCAATATTGACAGCGCTGTAGAGAGGAACAACGTTTGTTTTGTTTGTGCTCAACATACCTGTTCCTGAGCACCATTCCCATAACGAGGAGATTGCGAGGAATTCTGATAGAATGTCTTTGTCCTCTACCCACTTTGACAGTCTGTTGTGAATAAGTCCAGCAAATATGTAGGTGTTTAGAAAAGAAATCCCACTGTAGTGTGCTGATCCTCATAGCTACCGTTTTTGTGCAGATTAGAAAACAAATACACACGAACACCTGGCTCAAGGCCCTAATTTCGTGGTGGATTGAATTCCAATCCACTCTATTTTTATATGCATGAATTACATGCATATTAATAGTGTACGTTGCCTTGTACAAAAAGGAAAAGGCACAAGATTAATCTTGGAGCATCTGTTCCCTTGCCGTAGACTTTACCTTCCACCATTTGCATTTGTATCAAGTACCAGTTTGCTTTTACCGCTAATAAAAGCCATACTGGTAAATGTGTTTTTATCTATACAGGGTGATTCACGAGCGTTGTGCCAAAAAGCTAGAGCGTGTAGGTTGAGTTGATACAAGAAAAAAATCGTATGGGAGGGGGGGGGGGTCTATTCCCCCCCGTTTAGCCGGGAGGGGCAATTTTCTGAAAAATTGACTTATTTTGTAAAAAAAAATATTAAAAATCAACGGCTTAGTTTACAACACCGTGCTATACCTTTCTGAAAAGCTAAAAACTTCTTCTTTCACTTTGTTTTTAAAATAAATTGTTTTAACGAATAGTTTTAAAAAAATAAATTTTCAAACTCAAAATTTTCAAAAAAAAGCCAAAAAAAATTTTTTGAACTAATTTTTTTCAAAATTTTATGTAATTAAGTACTAATTTTGTTTTAAAATTTCAATGTCTTTGTTAATTTTTAGTCGAAAACAGAAAACCGGATGCAAAAATGTCTTTTGGTTTTTGAGAAATTAAGAAAAAACCAAAACCACTTTTTTCTAAAAAAAAACTTTGTTTTTATTTTTACCCATCTGGACTTTTAGTTTAATTTATTGGTTTATTTTATAACTTTAATTTTTTGTAATTGGAGTTTTATGGGGACTCAATAAAGAAGAAAAGTTTTACATTATCCCTGGATTAACCATTTTGTTCATTGATAACGTCTGAAAACTGACCTGCAATTTTTTCTTACTATACCTGGGGCCGCGGCCACTTGCCGGCGAAGTGTTCTACCTGCTAGGGGCTTAAGATTAATTAAACCGCAATTTTTCTTGAATGAAAAAAAAAAATTGACAACCTATAGGTAAATAAAAGGCATCGCATATTTACTAAACAACCATTTACAATTAAAATATTAACTCATCAACACATAACAATAACAAACTCATACGCTCGAGAAGAGTTAGCGGACAGGAACTTCTGCTACGGTTTAACTTGTTGTCGAGATCAGGAAGCCGAAAGACTCTACGCTGAAAGATATCCCAATAGATGGCGCCCAAGTCGTAGCATGTTTTCAAGAATCCGCCGACGAGAGCACGGAGAGCTAGAAGTGAAAGGTCAATGGCAGACGTTATCAATGAAAAAAATGATTAATCCAGGGGAAATCCAATACTTTTCTACTTTATTGAGTGCTCATAAAACTCCAATCACAAAAAATTAAATTTATAAATTAAATTAATAAATTAAACTAAAAGTCCAGATAGGTAAAAATAAAAACAAAGATTTTTTAGAAAAAAGTGGTTTCGGTTTTTTCTTAATTTCTCAAAAACGAAAAGACATTTTTGCATCCGGTTTTCTGTTTTCGACTAAAAATTAACAAAGACATTGAAATTTTAAAACAAAATTAGTACTTAATTACATAAAATTTTGAAAAAAATTAGTTCAAAAAATTTTTTTTGGCTTTTTTTTTGAAAATTTTGAGTTTGAAAATTTATTTTTTTAAAACTATTCGTTAAAACAATTTATTTTAAAAACAAAGTGAAAGAAGAAGTTTTTAGCTTTTCAGAAAGGTATAGCACGGTGTTGTAAACTAAGCCGTTGATTTTTAATATTTTTTTTTACAAAATAAGTCAATTTTTCAGAAAATTGCCCCTCCCGGCTAAACGGGGGGGAATAGACCCCCCCCCCCCCCTCCCATACGATTTTTTTCTTGTATCAACTCAACCTACACGCTCTAGCTTTTTGGCACAACGCTCGTGAATCACCCTGTATAACTGAGCCAGAAACAGATTAAACTCAGTTACCGAGAACGAATTTCTCGTTAACCAACAGCCACTCCGAAACTCCCACAAGGGGGCCGACCGCAACTGTAGTTGAGATTCAATTAGAATCCGGGCACAACTATCCCAGAGCACCAGTTTTTTCAGAAGACATGGTAGTCTCTTTTGTTATTTTGTACTCTGTGAATGTATGACATTATCATCATACATTCTATCGGATGTGTGAAATTATCACACATCCGTACAAACCAAAAGGATAATTTTCCAGCTTCGTGAGTTAGCGGCTCAACAGGAACACTGGTGTCCATTGTCATGCAGTCCATTTTACCAGAAAGGAGTACGGTGATCCAAACTGGAAGACTGCATGACATATTGCCATGCACCACCAACTTTTTATAGAACACTCATTAGTGCCTTATTCTATCACAATGATATCAAGTACAGTCTCATTAATCACGGCGTTCATGGGAAAAAAAGTTATTATGATACATGTACAATAAAACGTAGGTTCATTCGCCCAGACCACGTCTGGTTGACGCTCTGCACCACTTGGAGGTTGAACCTTCCGCACATGAGCGGCAAGAAATCTGTACTAGGCATTGCAAGCAATCCTTTCCAAACCCTCACCCACTCTTCGCAGAGCACCTTTTTTGTGCAGCGGGAAGATAATTGATGCCCTATACATATATGGACATTAGTTTTAACTCGGTGGGATCAGTCGTAGTCGAATAACGCATCGGAGGCGGAAGTATCCTGGTTTATTTAGGCAGTTTGAGGAGCAACCTGTGTGCATTGTTAATGTTTGAAGATATCGAAGAACTCTATCGAATTAAGGGTAGAAAATCCATTGAAAAAATTAGCTAAGTGATCAATATCAAAGCAATTCAATTGTACTGTTATAATTTTGTAATTTGTCTACGGTTTCTTCTTTAAGAAAGTCAAGCAATAAATCGGTACCATCTGACTTTAGAGAGTATTTGGCTGATGTTATTGTCTATTCATCCTAGAACTCCATTTTTGCATGATGATTTAACTGCTGCAAAATTTGAATTCAGCTTTTCAATTGAAATGAATTCTTGATGTTTAATTCTTTTACATTATTAAAATAATGTTATTATTTTTTTAATTACTACCTGCGCGCAGAAACCAATGAGAAGCAACAACAAATGTTTAGGATCATACAAAGTCTCATATAAGGTAATTTTATTACATATCTTCTTTTTATATTACTTTTTTTAAGTGTGTAATTCAAGTAATTTTACCTTTTCCACAGCTTAAAGCTAAGCGGACTATTTTTTTCGTTTAACTGATAAAGTCAACCATAACTTTCCTTGGCTGTCACTGCCACATCCACCGCTGGCGTGGAAGGTGATTTTCAATTAGTTTATCAGCAACACGAAATCATCTAAGGGACAAAATCTGAGCTTTCTTAAAATGATTCCCAATGCCTCCCTGCTCGTACTTCACCTTTGAGACTGAAAATGTTAATTCTGTTAACTTTGGTCTTGTGGATATAGTTTTGTGTTCTTTTGCTTTGAAAAATGTTGTGTTCTGATTAAGAATTATCACAAAATACTTCTTTGTGTTCCCTTTTATCGCAGTCAGAGCACTTGTGTGTTTTATACCAACACTTAGGTAGACAAAGTCCTTAACTACCTCGAAGTTAAATCTGTCTATGTTAACATTTGCTCCACCTCCAAGAAGTCGATATTGGTTGTCCTTACTTGTTGACAGCATTAACTTGGTCTGGCTCTCGTTCACCGCTAGATCCATCTTCCTGGCCTCCGTCTTCTGACTCACAAACGCTCCACTGACATTACGCTGTGTTCTTCCAATTATGTCAATGTCGTCTGCAGATCCTAGTAGCTGGACGGACTTTTGAAAGATTGTGCCTCTTGTGTTGACGTTGGAGCTTTGCACAATCTTTTCAAGAATGATGTTGAAGAAATCGCATGACAATGCATCGCCTTGTCTAAAACCTTTTTTGACATCAAAAGCGTCCATTAGGTTTTTTCCGACCATGATGGAAAAGCGTGAGCTTTCCATCGTCATTTTACACAGACGGACGAGTTTTTCTGAGATGCCAAAACTAGACATTGCTCTTTATAATTGGTCTCTATAGACACTGTCATACTCGGCCTTGAAATCGATGAAAAGGTGGTAGGTATCGATTTAAAATTCCTGGTTCTTCTCCAAGATCTGCCGTAGGGTGAATATTTGATCGATGGTGGACTTTCAGGGTCTGAAGCCACACTGATAAGGACCTATCAGGTTGTTGGCAGACAAAATCTTTTAGGCGATGTTAAGGAGCCATATACTTCTGTAGTTGGTGCAGTTCAGAGGATCTCCTTTTTTGAGGATCGGGCATACGATGCTGAGGTTTCATTCATCGGGCATGCTTTCCTCCGACCAAATTTTGCAGATGAGCTGGTGCATACTCCTAACCAAATCATCTCCATCTGCTTTGTACAGTTCGGCGGGTAGCCCGTCTGTTCCAGCGGCTTTGTTCGACTTAAGTTTACATATCACTATCTTCACTTCGTCCATGTCGGGTGGGTGGAATTGTTGGCCTTCTGCACCCAAATTGAATGGTTCTGTATTGCTGGCGGAGTTTTGCTCGTCATCGCCATCATACAGCTTGAAAAAGTGGTCTTTCCGTATCCTCAGCACTGACTGCGGTTCCACTACGATGTTATCATGATGGTCTCTAAAGGATTCGGTTCGGGGTGTATAAGTCCTGGAGGTTTGTTTCACCTTTTTGTAAAACTTTCAAACCTCGTTCCTGTTGTGACATCGCTTTATCTCCTCGATCGCGCGCTTCTCATGCTCCCTTTTTTTCTTTCTGAGAAGTTTATGCTCCTCTCTCCTTTTCTGCGTAGAGCTCACGAGCTGCTCGTGTCCTTCTTTGCAACGCCGCTTTGTATGCCTCTTGTTTAGCTGCATGTGCTCGCCGGCTTTCATCGTCAAACGGGTTTCGTTGTGGTGGCCGTATTAACCCTAGCACTTCAGAGGCGGCATCTGTGATGACTGCTTGGCAGTGTTGCCACTGGTTCTCTACATTTTGTGCTGGCAGCAAAGGACTTCTTAGGAGATTTTCGGAGACATGATCGGAAAAGATCTAGCAATCTCTTGCGATTGTAGCCGTTTGACGTCGAATTTCCTCCTAGCATTTTCGCGTGTTGGCCTTGATCGGGATATCCGCATTCATACCTTGGGTACAATTGGGTACAAGGACATCTTGCATGCAAGAGAATTGTCGTGCGTCGATCACAATGTGATCAATATGGTTGACGGTTGATTGGTCAGGAGATTTTCATGTTCCCTTGTGGATATCGAGAGTTGGGAAACTCGTACTTGCTACCATTACGTCTCGCCCCGCAGCGAAGTCGATTAGCCTAAATCCGTTATCGGATTATTCAAATGAATTAACGACCAGAAAATGAAAACAACAAAAATTTATGAATCATAAGTTCGGAGTTGAACTTTAAAAAAAAAAAAAACTTGAACTGATTTTTGGTCGATTGGTATTAACCTAATTTGCATTTGTTTTCGAAAAGAAAACGTAGCCAAATATTCATTCAAACATTCTTCCGGACCCATTTCAATGATTGCTTTAACCCTTAGCCCCTGTTTTTTTATGCATCATCCAAGTTGGGTTTTACTGTGGCATTTTGGATTTTTGTTTTTAATCATCAAGCTTTCAATCATCTTATGTACAATTTTTTTTTCTTTATTTTTTTAAACATGCTTATAAATTGTGGATGGAAAGAAAAGTGGTAATTTTATTATAATATATAAGTCAAAACATTTTCCTCAATTTCGTGAGTTATTTTATTTTATTTTGATGGATCAGTGCTTATTTAAGTGTTTTCTTTTTTAATTTTTGGGAAATATTACCAATTTTTCCGCCCTATATGAATTATTAAATTATCTCTATAAGTGTAATTTTATGAAGCATTGATTCTTTATTATATAGACTGTTTTTCCTGGGAAAAATGAACATATGTATACCTATTAAAACTCATTTTCAATTTTTAAAAAGAAATAATTGTCAAATAATATATATTTAACACTAGCCGACCCCTCGAACTTCGTCTCGCCCGCCTTCAGGTGATCTCCAGAATAATAAATAAACACAGACTTTGTGAAATTCCAATCATAGTCTGAAACCATTAAATCATGCGATAAAATGCATTATATCGTTGAAAAAAACATTCAAAAAATTCTCGTTTTTCCGGAGTTTTGTCACTAAAAAATTTGGTACAAGCCATCCGCATCCATAATCCCATACGAAAATTAAATTTTTGACCAGCCTATTTTCCTGTCAAGATTTTCCAACAATTTGTTCTCATAAGAACTGGACTAAAACTATGTATATGTATTATGTATTCCTAGTATACCTACATTGAAAATTTTGTAAAAATGCGTTGGGCGGCTTATTTTAAAACCCAACTATGGAACAAAAATGCATAATAGATTTCCATTTTTCCATTTGAAAATCAGTGCAAAAATTTGAGCTGCGGTTTTCAAAATTTTTGTTTGAGGAGTTTTCCATGTCTTTTATCACGAAATTTCAATTTTCAGTTTGCCGAGTTTTTCCCAAGAACTTTCTATTTTCCATTCTATTGATGCAAAAATTAGATCTGCGTTTTTAAATTTCATTACGAATCACGAATTTACTATTTTCCATTTCAAAACCAATTCAATGTAATTTTTTTCATTTGAAAACGAAAGAGTTTTCCGTGTTAAAAATCAAGAACTTTCGTTTCTACCAGTCAAAAAGCAATTTTGCCACAAAAAACTCTAAGCGAATCTTCGATCTGTGTTCGGTTTTTCCAGTTTTCCCACTCATTTGTAAGGTTTTTCTACTTTTATTTTTCACAGAAACTATTTCTGAATACAATAGTATTAACCAAGGAGTTCTATCGGACATTAAAACAAACAAACATGCATACATCCATTTTTATATATTTAGAGAAGAAATTAATAATACATTAGATTTTACGAGCTATTGTTGCAATTTATGCTGAAATATTTATAATTTGTGTGCATGACTAATTCAACCCACATTTTTAATGTACACGTAGTGTAATCCTTTCAAACCCACATCTTATCAGTCCTTTGTTTCGCTCCAGAAAATCCGCGGAGTCCTTATCGATTACGATAATCGCACCTCGATTATCTCATGGATGTCTTTTATACATTAGGGTTCCATTGGGATCCATTGGGATCAATGCACGAGCTCGGGGTCTGCAAGACATATCCTCCTTAGCAACAACCTCGAGTCTTGCGCTTAGCCAAACTTCGCCCTGCATGCTGACAGCAAGCGTATAGATCGCGTGACAAAGGATGAGTTTGACATGACCTTGATGTCAACCTATATCCCTTGTTAAAGTTGGTGGACGTGGATGCTCTCGCATGACTTTGAGGAAGCTTGGCGAGAGCTTCAGTTTCACAATCTGCCAACGGTTAGAGAAAATCGAGCTGCGGGTGTTAATTCCAAAAAACAAATGGAATTTACCCCCGCAGGTGTTAATTCCTTTTTGAATTGGCAATAACGCCCACCATAAAAAAGAACTAACGCCCGCGGGTGTTAATGCCATTTGAAATTGGCACTAACACCCGCGAGTGTTATTTTCTTTTGGAAGAGATCTTTTCACCCTCGGATGTGAACACTTGCACTGGCATCCTAGGCACCTTGGCCACGTGAGTAGAAACAAATTAAACATCACAAACGAAGTTTACAAATTTTATGCATTTCTAACTTTGTACGATTATACTCTTGGTCATTCAAGAGTTAATCGGTTTGTGAATTTTAAGAAATTCACAAACCGCATAAATCTCCGGGATGTCAAAGTTCGGTGAGGATACGGCATTCTACAAGCACAATATACTTGTAACCAATTTCATCTTATTGTATCTATCTGTCACCTAAAAAAACCAAGATGTTTCATTTACATTGAAAGATGGATGGACACAAGCAGACAAAATTTTGCCCAAAAGAGAATCAATTTGGAGTGTGAAAATATTTTTTTTTTTTTATTTTCACACCCCAAATTAATTCTCTTTTGGGCAAAATTTTTTCCGCTTGCTTCGCTCGCAATCAAATCAAATCGATCTTGAATTTTTCGTATTGGCTTCATCCTCAGTCGAAATTCGAAAAGATGCTGAAAATGAAACATTGATATGCTTGCAAAAATCCTTCTTTGCATTACAGGATGTGTAGAACCACTACTTTTCCAAATAAAAGGAAACCTCAACAGCTCTGACCACGTTGTCGACAGCTAATAAAGAAACGTGGTCCTATTTATTTCAATGTGTATACATACAAGAATTTAATTTTTTTGTTCATTTGTTTAGCATGAACATTCTTTGTTTCACTTTTTTTTTCATTTGAGTCTTTTGTCCCATAAAAAGTAAAATTTAATTGGGACTACTGACTCGCCATAGTGGGTTAATAATCTCTAAAACGAATTCGGTACTTTTGACTATGCAGAGTGGCTCAGAAGTTCCGTAAACCATTTTCGGGACTTCTGACTTTGGGACGAGTTTCCCTGCGCCAAGTTTCTAATCAAAACAGTAAAACCAAAATAAGGCCCCACGGGCATTTTTTCTAAGTTGCAATGGAAATTACACCGCAACCCTTGTAAGGGTCTAACTTCCATAAGAAATTTAAATAAGGCTCCATGCGACTTTATTTCATCGGGCGTTTTTTCACGTCACCATTTGTTTCACGTGTGGGTTTTATTTCCAATTAAAATTGGAATTAAAGCCCACCAAAAAAAGGAATTAACCCCCGCGGGTGTTTGTACCATTTAAAAAAGGAAATACCCGCGGGGTAAAATTCCATTTGTTTTTGGAATTAACACCCGCTGGCGTTAATGCACTGCACCCATTTCTTAGTCTCAATGACACTGCACACAACAGCTGGACCCAACTGCGGTTTAACATTTCTTATTGTGTTCGTTTCAATAACCACACTTTTTTTTTTCAAATTCTAATTTGTTGTTTTAAAACATTTCGGTACAGAATATTAAAATAATGTACAGTCACTGTATATTATGTTTGATATGTAATTTTTGCCCCTTCGGTTTTTGTATACCCCGTCAAATTTACCACAAAAAAACTGTTATGCTTATAAATTGATACATAAATATTTTTAACAAACAAACTTGTATTGCAGAGAACATCGGAGAAAATGCTGAAGACCTTGTTACCGTTATAGCTGACCAAGACGTTGAATATTCCTTTGAACTGGAAGAAAACTGGGAGAAAAAAACAAAATTAAATGCATTATAAAAAATACAATGAAATAAATTATCCTCAATAGAAAACATAACGCTAAAAATATATACAATTATACATACATAAGCTTAACACATGAATACTGGCAAAAACATAAAATAGTCATTTTAATTATTAGCTATATACGTTAAAAAAATTGTCAATATTTTAATTTTTGTTCGAATTTTACATATCAAAATATTTTTTATGAAAGCAGATACATTTTATTTGTTTTTTATTTTGTTATCTTTACGTAGTAATGGACTTTAATGTCGTTCTTATCTAATAAATTAATGAACATATGCATATACTTAACCATATACATTCATACAAACATTTAACTATCATTATTGATAAAATTTGTATCTATTCTATAGTAATTATTACATATCTATTTAAACTTGCCCAGTCAATGAAAACAATGATTGTCAAAAGTAAAAAATTAAAACACTTTATTATTATTGACATAAGTGTTACTTATTTCTTTCATATTCAACATTTCTTTCTCCAAATATGGATACTTTTTATTTCAGTAAGTATTTACATGCTCAAATATATATTTTGTTTCGTAATGCGTCAAGAAATGTACAAAGGAGATGGCCTTCTTTTGGGCCCAGTGCGTTCAGTAGGGTAAAGGTGTCAACAGTGAATCAGGGGTGGAATCGTGTAAGGTGATTTGTGATCGGTGATAATCACAAATCACAAATTTTGTCTGCGTAAGGTGATAGTCACAAGTGATAATCACCAATTTGCTACTTTTCCTTGTGACAACTATTTTGCTATCACATTGAATAAAATTTTTCGTTTATTGATACTTGAACAGTCAAATAGAATAAATATATTCGAACTTCAAATTTCAATTTCAATTTCAAAAAAGAAACTTTTTCGTTTCCTAATTTTCTGTTTTCCTAATTCTCTGCCCCGCCGTTTCTTTTTCAATATTAACTCATGTAATAAAATGCTTGCAAATAGTGGCGCTACAATCGGTTGCCAGAGTGATTGTACTAGTCATAATATGTCATTTGTTTTTTTTGGGAAATGATGCCAAGCTTCGAAATATTTTTGGTGATCACCTTACACAGAAGGAAAATAAAATGTGATCACATTTTATAGTCACAAAGGTGATAATCACAAATCACCTTACACGAATTCACCCCAGAGTACATAGTGAATCACAAGCTCTCACACTGTATTTTTTTATTTTACAATAAATCTGAAAAAGATAAAAGAACATCCCTGTACATTTCATCCCTTCAAATCATCCGTCTGCGTGATCCCTTGATTGAAGTCGGTTTTTTCCATGTGTTTGTGTTTTCTACAGTGGTAAGTAATTTTTTGTTTTCAATTTGTTTTTCTTCTTATTAAATAAATGTGCATCGTAACTTCATTTGAGTGTAATATTTGTAATGGGTGTATTTTTTCGAGGTATAGAACTCTAAGAGCTGATTTTTCAATCGTCAGATAAACAAGCAGATAGTGTTTATTCGACAAAGAACAAAATATTGGATTTTTCAATCGTCAGATAGACTTTATCTGACGAAAAACGCTCTTATTTATTCGACCGATGAATGCTCAGATAAAGGAGAACCGGCAAAAATGTATGGAAGCTGGCCTAGGAACCAATAACGACATGATATATGTCAATGGAAAGGTCTTTTTGTCTACTTTAACTTTTCTTATGGCAGTAAGTTCCAAATCGCTGTGTGGAAAAAGTTATTGCACAATTAAGCCATTCACAAGTAATAAGTGTTTTCTTGTTTTCATCTTGACCTTGGAACCAATAACAACATGATGTATATCAATTGAAAGGTTTTCTTGTGTACTTTAACTTTTGTTTTGGTAAGAAGTCCCAAATCACTGTGGGGAAAAAGTTATTGCACAAGGTTCCAAGGTCAAGATGAAAACAAGAAAACACTTGTTACTTGTGAATGGCTTAATTGTGCAATAACTTTTTCCACACAGCGATTTGGGACTTACTGCCATAGTAAAAGTTAAAGTAGACAAAAAGACCTTTCCATTGATATATATCATGTCGTTATTGGTTCCTAGGCCAAAATGCCGGTTCTCCTTTATTTGCCAGTTTGTTATTTTTATTTTTGTTCGATGATTGAAAAATCGGCTCTAAGTTGGCATTACTTTTCAAGACGGCCACCGATTTAACAGCTGTCAAGTGATTTATTCTCAGTTTGGTTTGGCAATTCATCATGAATAGACTCACGAATGAGTCCATCCGCCATCGAACACAGGTATAGAGCCATGATTACCAACTTTTTCATTCCTGAATTGAACAATCATGATGTCCAGGAGTTGTGGTTCCAACAAGACGGCGCAACATGTCACACAGCTCGTGCCACAATCGATTTATTGAAAGACACTTTTGGTGACCGCCTAATTTCAAGTTTTGGACCTATGAATTGGCCTCCAAGATCTTGTGATTTAACACCGCTAGACTAATTTCTGTGGGGTTATGTAAAGTCATTGGTCTATGCGGATAAAGCACAAACGCTTGACCATTTGGAAGACAACATTCGCCGTGTTATTGCCGATATACGGCCACAAATGTTGAAAAAAGTCATCGAAAATTGGACGTCCAGATTGGACTACATCCGAGCCAGCCGTGGCAGTCATATGCCAGAAATCATATTTAAAAGTAATGCTACAAGATTATCTTTCGAATAAATAAAAAATCATGTCAATCGAATATTCCATCGTTGTTTTATTGCAATTTAAAGCTCTATACCTCTATACATAGACTTAATATTTAATAATTTGTGTCAACTTGTTTACTTGTGTGAATTTAATTAATTTAATTATCAAAATGGCAACATGGTACACAGTGAATCAATTGAAAAAGGTACATAATGAATCACTGAATAGAGACTCAAAAATTAAAATTTTTCGTTTTCTGTTATTTTTTCTAACATGAATGTTCGCGCTAGAAAGCTATCCCTTGTGATCAACTAAATTACTTCTTTCTTCATTTTAAGCTAGCAACGTTTTGTAATTTTTTTGTATACATGAATAGTCTTATTTTATTTTATTTTTTTGTTATAAATGAAAAGTATTTATTATTTTGTTTAGTTTCTTATCTTTAAATAAAACACGAATAATAACTATAAAAATAAATATTAATAAATTAATAATTAATTAATTACTTTAAAGACTGTTTTTAAATCCCTGATTCACTGTGTACCAGTACCCCAGGGTACACAGTGAATCATGTGGTAAGATTAGTCTTTTTTCGCCCCGGTGCACTTCCACCGTGTTCGATGTGTATTCAATGTTCGCACCGGGAGCACTCTGAATCGCCCGAAGTTTTTTTCGGGGCGAGAATTTCGGAGCTGTTGGAATCAGCTGTTGCTATACAACAAAGAGAAAAGAAAAACAGAGCACTACTAATGCGTTCGATGTGAAACCAAACCCAGATAAATTTTTCAGGTTTTTGACAGCTCCGTTCAGGGTAGTGACAAGCACCGGAGCGCCCCGGGGCTGGTAACATCGAACGAACCTATTATCTGTATGCGGCGAATACGTATGTGCAAATGTGTGCATGTATGCGTGATTCTGTTTTTGAATCCGAGATTTGGACAAAGTAAAGTTACAGTGTTGTGCGCAAAAAAATTATGTAATGTTAATTAAAGTGTAGTGAAAAAATCTGGGGCCTGATTATGGGATTGGCGGCGGATCGTTTTCAATTCGACTCGCTACGTATTTCCTTATTAACCAATTCGCGGCGGAGTGAAAGTATTTCTTCCAATATTCCAGTGATTTGACACTTTTGGTTTGACTATTTCTTCCAATATTCCAGTGATTTGAATAAAAACTCTTTCGCCTGTGAATCCGCCAAAAAAAAAGGTGTCGGGCTCAACTCGCCAGCAAACATGACATTTCGAATTCTCCTTCGAATTCGTTTATTGGTCGAATTCAAAACGAAGAAAGCGTAAGCGAAAGCAATAATTGAAAAATGTCAAACTCGCTAGCAAAACGATCCGCCGCGAATCCCATAATCAGGCCCCTGATAATGTTAATAAAATATTTATGTTATTTATTTGCATTTTGTGTATTTCTTATATTAATGAGAGATGGATGTTACAATTACCCTCTCTGCCTCATAGAACGTCTCGGAAATGGTGCAGCACTAGATGAGTGAGCTTCTAGTGAAGACATCTTTCTATGAGAGTCAGGAACAGTCATCTTTCTTTTACTGATAGGCTTGGGTTTCGATGCTCTACCTCTTTTTCTGAAAAATACAAGTGGCTTCCGACTAGAAAATTCATTTGAATCTCCCAAAAATTTGTAAGTCATGGAAACGTTGTACGAAGCCAAGGGTACAGTTGGATCATCTTCTTTGCCAATGGTGTATGTAGTTGAACCTTTCTTCTTATTAATTACATAAGGTCCATCTCTCTTCGGTGCAAGTTTAGCTGCAAGACCCACTGATGACAGTAGTCGGCTTGCAAACTCGACAGGATGTTCCATTTTATTCTCCCCTGGAGTAAAACAGCACCGATAGCATAATTGCTTATGCTGGCGCATCTTGTATGCTTCCATCAGTTTTTGGTACCATAACTGGGGGAAAAGCCTTGATTCCTCGATTATGCCCTTCACCATCATTTCATCGCTTTCAGCCTTAAGCTGAGGATTTCTAGCTGAGCTGGTGAGATTGTGTAAAGGGCATTGAAAATCGGCTTATGGGATCCGGTATTGATTTTGTGAAAACAATTGATGTAGTTATTTCTCCAAAGTAGTCGATGTGGGTAGCTCGAACTTCCTCCAGTTCTATTTTTCCAGGTCAACTTATACCACAAGCTTCTTCAGGTTTTATATCGATGGAGTTGAGTGTGAATGTGTGAGTCGTGACTTGAATCAACTCGTGCAGCGAGCAGATCAATCGTTCTTTCTGGTGTCTTCATCTCTTGGGGAACTGTTCCAGAAAAAATAGATTGAATAGCGTGTGGAGTATAATCGTTTGGCTTTTTTCGTTTTGGAGTACTTGGGATAGGACTTAGTATTTGATGACTCTCTCCATGTCAGATAAGCAGATATCTTCCCAAGTTTGTCATCATTCGCGAAAATCTGCTGGTGATTCAGTTACTCCTTATGTTGCGGATGTTTAAAATAACAGGCGATTTGGTTCATTTCGTCGTTTTCTAGCAAAGTGCGGTAAGCAATCAATCGAATTTTCCTAAGCCTTATTCCAATTATTATTTCCACAATATTTGAATAAACCACTTCTTTCTTTGTGCTGCCATCGGCCAGAGTCACTTCAGCATTCACTTCTTGGAACGCACATTTTTTCCTTAACAATTGTTGGGAAAGTAGGCCTCACCTTTCAGTCCATTGATGTTTATATCGATCGTGGGCACATTTCTTAAGCTAATTGTAGATTCAATCAAGTTGAAATATAACATAGCAGGGCTATTGGCATTTTTGTTACTACATTTAGAACAGTTTGATCTTGAGCAGTATCCAGCAGCTCCACAACCGTAATAATTGAAACTGGTTTCTTTGCTTCGTTGATATTGTTTGCAGCCTTTTTAAAACACTGTTCTGCTAGATGCCCTTGCTTCCTAGAAAATGTACACCTCTTCTATTAAAATCCTCAATAGGCTTTTCTAATGGTATAGCTTCTTTCTTTATAACCTCTGCTTCTCGGGCTTCTTTTAATAGTTCTTGAAAACTTTTAATTCAGTTTCTGGGAACTCTTTCTCTAATATGTTGTAAGATTCAACCATAAATCATATTAATCATTATAGTGGAGTCAATGAAGCTTTTTTTCAGAAAGTCCTCAGAAACAGCTCGGATTTTGAAAAAAAAAAATTCCAATTTTTTTGTTTTTTATATTCTTTAAAGTCTGAAACAAATCATTTGGGGGAAAAAATTGCTTATATTGTTTAAACAATTTTTATATTGTTTATAAAGAGAGATCCAAAAGCAATGTTTTTGATAATTGGAGTGTTTAGGTTGCATTAATACAAGAAAAAAATTAAATAGAAGGGGGGGTCTATTGTACCCCGTTTAGCCGGGAGGGGCAATCTTATAACAAAAAAAACCTATTTTTCAAAAAAATATTAAAAATCAACGGCTTTTCACCCAATGCTGTGTTATACCTTCTTGCAAAGCTTAAAAATGATTCTTTCATTTTGCATTTAAATAAAGCTGTTTTCAGGAATAGTTTTCGAAAAAATCATCTTCAAAGTCAAAATATCGAATTTTTCAACTTATTTTTTTAACTTCGAACTAATTTTTTTCGAAATTGTATGTAGTTAAGTACTATTTTTTTCCACAATTAAATGCGGTTACAAGTTCTCAGTGCGATCCAGAAACCGCATGCCTTAATGTCTTCTTGTTTTTGAGAAATTAAGAAAAAACTAAAAACACTCAGAAAAAAAATCACAAAATTACTTGTAAGTATTATTTTTTCGAATAAATAGAACAAAATATCATCCAAATTTTCTGAGTTTTTTTTAATATTTTTTTGAAAAATAGGCTTTTTTTTTATAAGATCGCCCCTCCTGGCTAAACGGGGGACAACAAACCCCCCCTTCCATATGATTTTTTTCTTGTCTTAATGCAACCTAAACACTCCAATTATCAAAAATATTGTTTTTGGATCTCTCTTTATAAACAATATAAAAATTGTTTAAACAATATAAGCAATTATTTCCCCCAAATGATTTGTTTCAGACTTTAAAGAATATAAAAAACAAAAAATTTGGAAAAAAGAATTTTCAAAATCCGAGCTGTTTCTGAGGACTTTCTGAAAACCCCCTTTTTTGAGCTTCATTGACTCTACTATTATCACATCCGAGATACCATCGATCAATAGAGAAAATAGAGTTCTTTTCTTGCAAATGACAGCGTAATAGATGGGGATTGATTGGATGGCATGGACTTTGTGGCAGCTTTTCAATAATTGTTGACGTCAGAAGAATATTCAGTCTAGGACAGGTATTCAGAAGAATCTGTACAAAATGAAGAGTCTTTTCTTGAGTGTCGTGTTTCGCGTTTTGCTAATAGACGGACACTTTTTGGCATACCTCTTTTAGTATTTAAAAAATTAGAGGCCCTATAATGTAAGACAACTAAGAACAAAGTTGAATTGTAATTTGGCAACCGGTATTATCGATCACAACTAGTTGACTGTCATAAGTCAACCACCAGTCAAACAGTAGTCAACTAAAAATGGTTGACGTCTTAAGTGCGTTCAGGGTATTATGCAGGGACGGTCGTCTTATAGACATTTAAGACAGTGTCTACCCAAACGAAGTCGACAGGCTGAAGAAAATAACACAAGAATAAACTATAAATAATAGATGAAATAATAATAAAATAAATAAATAAGCCAACCAACGACCAATCCTATAATTCAAATCGAGCATAGTGAAGCTTGAAATGCGAACATTGAACAAAGAGATTGGGTTGATTGAACTGCAGAGTTCAGTGAATCCAACAGACACCACATTTGGACTGACGGTTTAGGATCCTCATCCTCACCTCATCTGTGCAGCAACAGTGATGTTGATAATTTTTCAACACCTGAAGATGAGATGGAAAACGTCTCAGCATCCACATAATTTTCCAGGAAAGCTAAGTGAAAGCCATTGCAGTCAATTGAGGAAGAAAGAATTTGGTATCAGACCGAAATCATACCCAAATTCTTCAGCTGGTGAAGAAAATTGAAAAAAAAACAAACAAATGCTTGAAATGAAGAAAAAATCCATCGATTTAAAAATGAAAAAGTGTGAAGAAGCTTCGGAGCTCCATGGTTTGAATGTGCAGCTAAAAAAAAGGAAAAGCGAAATCCTGGAACTTCAAATAATCGTCTCAAAACAGCTTTTTTTAAGAATTAAATTGTTCTTTTGTTTTAGTTCTAAGATTTCAAATACTGTGAATTTTGTGATTATTTTTGTTTTTATGAGAACTTTTCTTTATTAAAGTTTTTCTTTTACATACACACCTACAGCCCTATTAATAAACACAAAATAACCCTAACACAAGACTAACTCGTATCTCAAATTAGAATTCCTATTAATAAACGTGTGTTAGCCTTAAATGACACTTGTTAGCAAACGGATAACTTATTTTATTGATTTTTGTGTATAAGGAACGAATATCTTTTTTTCTTCAAAATATTTGACAACAATTTAAGGATTTTTTTGTATTTTAGTCAAAATAGAAATTTTGTATTTGGCAAAACAAACTGACAAAGTGACAAATCTAGTTTTGCGTCAATGGAGATTCTTTCTGAATACTTGGGAGACCCAAAGACCAAGCTTCTTCACCTCGATCTTCAATGAAATAACGTAGGATCACAAGGAACAGAAATTATTCTCTCTGCGCTAGCAAAAAACGGTGCACTACATAAGTTATATCCCCTGTTTTTATACTTTCAACACAAGATGATGATGATGATGATGCTGAAGACGACAATGGTGGCTGGTGCTGGTAGTATGGTGTGTGAGAGTGCGAATTTGACTCAGGCTCAAACAATGTTTTGTACTATACCCAGCCCAGCAGAAGATGTTCATGCTCCTCCTCGACTATAGGACGAAGACCGACGATTCGACGCGACAACAATTGCAATTCGATCGTAATTTCGTAATGGATAAGAAAAAAATGTATGGTTTAAATTGATAAAAAAATTGCGCTGACATATGCGTGGCCTAATCCAACCTGAATTGGACTCCGCTGCATTCAAACCCATTTTTGTTCAATACCAATATCCCATCCATCATGCAATAACTTATTCGATTTGTGATTGAATCGCACTTGTTGTTGCAGTACTTACCAATCCTCTTAGAACTTTTAAGGATGATCCCATACATCCAGAAAATTTCGAATTCAATTTGGTAGACAAATAAATGACAAGTAAATTAAATATTTCATACTATTGCCATTGGCATTTTTATTAAATTGTAAAGTTAAGACTTCGTTTGGATACAAGAAAATGTATTGCTTACTAGTGCTCTTGACTCTGACCGGGTACTCGAAATAATACCCGGGTATCCGGGTACCCGGGAACCCGAGGTATTCAATATTTCCCGGGTACCCGGATACCCGGGTATTTGCATGGTTCGGGTACCCGGGTACCCGGGTATTTGAAACATAACGATCGTGTATCCGAGTACCCGGGTACCCGGGTACTCGGTACGCTTACGCGATGAAGCTAAAGTTGTTTGAACAAATGGATGCGTCTATGAAGGAAGTTTTTAATAACATTTTGCATTAGGTATTTGTTCTCGGTTAATAAAAATAATGATGGTGGTTAATTAATTATCTATTTCAATTGCAAGGAATTGCAAGTTGGAGGTGGATGATTATGAATATGTAGTTTATTATTGTCATTAGATTAGATACTCTTAGGATGGATTTCGCTAGTGCTTATAGCAATAGTTTTTTGTGCTGTTTTTTTTTCATTCATTCATTAAAAAATGTCATTGGTTATGATTTTATTAGGGGTTGAAAAGATATAAAACCGATTTTGTGCGTCGTCGTCGTCGTCGTCGTCGCGTCGTCGTAGTCGTAGGTAGTCGTAAATAAAGAAGAAAGCAAGCTGTTGGCAAGTGTTTGTTGATTTATTGTTGTTGCAAGATGGTACGAAAAAGAAATGCAAGTTGTTTTTGGATAATGATAGTTGAAAGGGATGATTTTATTATGTTGGTTAATCACTGTTCTGGTACCTGGTATAATCTATGAGTGGAGTTTGCGATCAGTTTTGTGTTATTTTTTCTCAATTTACCTACATTGTGCGTTACCATTCTAGTCTAGTCTGGTGTCTACGAGTGGGTCATGTAGAGAAACCCAAACATTAATAAATTTATATGACATGCAAAAACCCAAATTAAAAATCCTGCAACTGAAGTCAGTCTTTACTTTTATCGTAGAGATCCTACAAACACTTGCCAACAGATTTTTGTCTTCTTTATTGACCTGTGGCTAAGAAAAAGACCAATCATAAACAGATGAACGACGACAACATACAAAATCGGTTATCTCAATTTTCAACCCCTAATAAAATTATAATCCATCTAATATTTTCTACCAAATGTCATTTTTTATGAATTACAAAAAAAAAGCAAACGCACCAACTACCTGGTCTTATTATTTTGTATTCGTAATTATCTTTCAAATTTTAGGTGGTGACAATCATAGCAATTTTTTATTTGTTTCCTCAGAATCTCAAAATTGAGAAAAAAATAACACAAAACTGATCGCAAACTCCACTCATACATTATACCAGGTACCAGGACAGTGATTAACCAACATAATAAAATCAACCCTTTCAACTATCATTATCCAAAAACAACTTGCATTTCTTTTTCGTACCATCTTGCAACAACAATAAATCAACAAACACTTGCCAACAGCTTGCTTTCTTCTTTATTTACGACTACCTACGACTACGACGACGCGACGACGACGACGACGACGACGCACAAAATCGGTTTTATATCTTTTCAACCCCTAATAAAATCATAACCAATGACATTTTTTAATGAATGAATGAAAAAAAAACAGCACAAAAAACTATTGCTATAAGCACTAGCGAAATCCATCCTAAGAGTATCTAATCTAATGACAATAATAAACTACATATTCATAATCATCCACCTCCAACTTGCAATTCCTTGCAATTGAAATAGATAATTAATTAACCACCATCATTATTTTTATTAACCGAGAACAAATACCTAATGCAAAATGTTATTAAAAACTTCCTTCATAGACGCATCCATTTGTTCAAACAACTTTAGCTTCATCGCGTAAGCGTACCGAGTACCCGGGTACCCGGGTACTCGGATACACGATCGTTATGTTTCAAATACCCGGGTACCCGGGTACCCGAACCATGCAAATACCCGGGTACTCGGGTACCCGGGTAATTCCCGAAATCATCGGGTACCCGGGTACCCGGTCCATGGATCGGGTACCCGGGTATCAAGAGCTCTATTGCTTACACCATCCCCTTCATGAGCTTAGTCACCCGATTGCGCATGGAGGCGTGGAACATAATCATCATATTGGACTTGAAAGAATTACCAGCATTTGGATCAAACTTGTGCTTCTCGGCGAATTTCTGAATCTTGAAGCCTCCGCGCCTTTCGCCGCTGTTTGCTGGTAGCTCCTTCTCGTTAAAATTAATTTGCAGTTTTGTTTGTCAACCAAAAACGCAAATAGAATGCAATCCAGTAACTCTTGGTAGTCCAAATATGTATAAGCCGACAAAACTTCACCCTTGAATATTGTATTCGCTTATTTTTATTTTTAAATAATCAAAAAACAATCAATTATTGACAATAAACCTTCAAATTCGAAAAAAATACTAGATTTTATAGTACATTTCGGAGCTATTCAATGAATATGTAACACGAGGAAAAAATATGTTTATTAATAAACTTTTTTAACAAATGAATAATTTCACTATCCGTGTGCTAGCTGTAACGTGTGTTATCCAGTGAATAGGGTATTTTTATTAATAGGGCTGCTACTGTATTTACACAATTTTCATGCAAATTAAAAACAAGTTTACTAAAATGAATTCATTATAATGTTTCTGATTTCTCTTGCTCCTGATTCAGTTACTCCATGGACAAGATGATTGACATCATGATCAAATGAATGGATAGCGTCATCATTTTGAATTTCACCGACATATTATAAGACTTTAAAATGTTGACTTATGTTATTTAAGGTACAACTTGTATTAGCAAATTTCGCAGCTCTTTCAGGACTGTAATGCAGTCCTCGGGCAGATAGAAGGCCCCTGAATTTACTTTTGATCACGCCAATCGTTCTTTCAATAATGTGTCTTATTTGTGTGTGTACGGAATTGAAACGTGATTCTGGACTCCCACTTTCAGTCAATCGAAATGGAGTCATTAAATGTTTCTCTAAAGGATATCCAGCATCTCCCAAAAAATAAGTGTTCTCATCCAATTCATTATACATTTGCTTATAATCCACTTAAATTGTAAACGAATGAATCGTGAAAAGCACCGGCATATCTGGAATCTATGTAACGCACATTCATTTTGTAGTCATAAACCTGTCGATGATAAATGTTTTTATAAGAAAAATACTTAATATGGGATATACACTTACAATCATGACATTCAGACTGTAGTTACCTGTTGAATGCTGCCCGTTTAGTTGAAGATGAACTTACCCATCGTGTGCCCCAAAATGCCAAACGTAAAATTTAATATTTTAATTGTTGTAATTGTAATCAAAATGTTGTCAACGCCCATGTCAATAAAAAACACTTTGTAAATACCCTTGGACTTCGTAATACTTTTATAAAACTTTTTCTTTTCTCTGACTTACACTTCTACGATTGTCAGTTTATTTAAACTATATAAACTCTAGCAATTTCCATTTTTCGCTTCATTCTTTTAAACAACGTCCAGACACGGAGACCAAGGTTTTTCCTCGCTGAAGAGAAATTCTGATAAACTTGGTTTCTGATTTATTCGAAACATTCTATAAAAACCTTGCCTGGTGCAAGAAAATTAAGAAGATTATTATGGCAAGTTCAGCTCCCAATGCGGAAAATCATATTGATGCTGATGAAACGAATGACCACAGCTGCTCATTGTGCACCGAAGTGGACAACACGAATATGGTGCAGTGCGATCTGTGTGACTCCTGGTACCATTTCATCTGCGTTGGAGTTGACAGCTCTGTGAGTGAAAGGGATTGGATGTGTGAGGGCTGCGTCGCAAAACAACATGAAGAATCAGACGTGAACGACACGATGTTACAAAAGACAGCGACACCAGCAGCCAAAAAGGTATGTTCCGCAAATAAAACTGAACCTTCAAGGGCACAGTACGCTCTCAAATTGGAGTTGATGCGTCTCGAAGAAGAGAGGGACGCACAACTCAATTATTTAAATAAAAAATTTGAGCTGCTAGCTAAACAAAATAAAATAAGTTTGAAGATCTAGGGCGGGCCAGTGAGAAGGCAGATAAAGGCTTGGGTTCGGGTGTAGGCATGGGCGGTAGGGCGGACAAAGGGAATGAGGTGTTAAATCAACAAGGCGTTCAGCTCTCTGTGCTGCAGCAACGTGACAATTTAATCAGTTCCATTTCAACTTCCGTGCCTAGTCACGAGAATGTTTATGCTCGCCAAGTCGCTCCAAGAGACCTCCCAAATTTCAGTGGACGACCAGAAGAATGGCCTCTCTTCTACAGCAGTTTCGAAACTTCAACAAGGTTGTGTGGACTCACTAATGAGGAGAATCTTCTTCGGCTTCAGCGGTCCTTAAAAGGAAAAGCACTAGATTATGTGAGCCATAGCCTTACATTACCTGCGTTAGTGCCTGAAATAATTTCGACTCTTCAAATGATATTTGGGCGTCCAGAACATATTCTTAACTTTATCGTGACTAAGGTACGTGCTTCTCCACCGGTAAACCAAAACAAGTTGGAATCACTTATAAATTTTTCACTCGAGGTGAAGAATATTGTAGCGACAATTGAAGCTTGTGGATTGAAATCTCACATGAATAATCCTACGCTGCTTCAGGACCTCATTGAAAAGCTCCCTGTACAAAAAAGAATCGAATGGTCTGTGTATACAGAAAATATTTATGACACAAATTTAAAAACTTAAAGCGATTGGCTTTATAAACTTGCTCAGGCGGCAAGTAGAGTCTTACATCTCAAGCTCAAGCAGTGCTGATCTTGAAAGACGTAAGGAACATCGTGTAGGCTTCCATGAAAATATGCCATCTCAAACTCAAGTTCAACAAAGAAAGAGGAATTATGTGCCGTGTGCAATGAAATGCACTGTATTGCCAAGTGCCGCCAATTTAAAGGTATGAACTACAGCGAGAGATGGAATTTCATTAACGAAAAAAGATTATGTCGCTCTTGTCTACGACGACACGATGCTAGATTTTGTCGAGATAGAAAAGAATGTCAGATCAATGGATGTCAGGCTAAGCACCATCCATTGCTTCACAAACCAAACGTTGGGCATTCTGAAGCTGCGGTCGTGGCAGTGCACAATTCAGAAACATCGAAAGTTTTATATCGAGTAGTACCCATTACAGTTTTTGGAAAACATTCTTCAATAGACGTTTATGCCTTCCTAGACGATGGGTCGGGTCCAACCTTAATCGAAAAAGAAATTTTAGTGACCATCGGAACTGAAGGTGTTAAATCTGACTTGTGTCTTAGGTGGACAGATGGAACCATACGAACAGAGAAAGATTCGCACCAGATGGACTTGCTGGTTGCTCCTAAAGACAAAACGAACAAACGATATTCACTTCGAAATGTACGATCTGTGGAGAAACTTGACTTACCTCACCAAACACTGCAAATGCAGGAAATAACCACACGCAGAAAAATTTTTTTTAACCGAGTGCGTTTTTCGGTGGGTTAAAAAAAATGTGTTAAAAGTAGCGTAGTCTTACTTAAAAACTACGTAGTTAGTTTAGTTAAAAACAGTGAAGTAAACTCGGTTAAATGAGATTATTTAAAATTACCGTCCGAAAAGGTTATTTTAATCGACAAACTTTGTTAAATTAATCGAGAAACTCGGTTAAGATAAGAAATGTTCTAAATTTTTCTTTTAACCGAGTAACTTGGCTTATTTAAACAATTAAACTTATTTAATTTAGCACATACCTTATTAATATTAAACAACCTTCTTGTTTAAATCCACCTAAAATGTAAGTTGTTTAAGTTTACTGAGCACGTCGGTTGAAATAACCCACAAGATTTATTTAATTTTACTACTTAAATGGGTTAACATTAAATAATCGATTCGTTTAATTTAACCGAGTCATTGTTTCTTTTTACTGAGTGATATTTGTTCTAATTTGCGGAACCTATTTAATCGTTTTAATAGGTTACATTTACCGAGTAAATGGGTTATATTGACTAAGTACATGGGTAAACTAAAGTGCATGTGTGCGAAATCTATTTAATCGTTTTAATGTGTTATATTCACCGAGTAAATGGGTTATATTAACCGAGTAAATGGGTAAACTACAGTCAACTGGTACATGTGTGAGGAATCTATTTAAACGTTTTAATGGGTTATATTTACCGAGTAAATGGGTTATATTAACCGAGTAAATGGGTAGACTACAATGCATGTATGCGGAATCTATTTAATCGTTTAAATGGGTTATATTCACCGAGTAAATGGGTTATATTAACCGAGTAAATGGGTAAACTACAGTCAACTGGTACATGTGTGAGGAATCTATTTAAACGTTTTAATGGGTTATATTTACCGAGTAAATGGGTTATATTAACCGAGTAAATGGGTAGACTACAATGCATGTATGCGGAATCTATTTAATCGTTTAAATGGGTTATATTCACCGAGTAAATGGGTTATATTAACCGAGTAAATGGGTAGACTACAATGCATGTATGCGGAACCTAATCGTTTAAATGGGTTATATTCACCGAGTAAATGGGTTATATTAACCGAGTAAATGGGTAAACTACAGTCAACTGGTACATGTGTGAGGAAGGTGACGTGAAATATCGCGAAACGAAATAAAGCCAAATTCGAAAATTTTGGCAGTATTTCGTTTTTAAAAACGAAATAACGCCAAATTCTCAATTCGGCTTTATTTCGATTTAGAAAACGAAATAATACCAATTTGGCAGTATTTCGATTTGAAGTTATGCAGAATTAGGTCCCGAAGTCAGAAGTCCTACTTATGTGGGTCACTATGGTGGGTCAGTAGTCCCAAATTTATTTTATACTCTATCGGACAAAAGTCCCAAATGAAGAAAAATGTTTTTTATGAGAATCATTAAATTTATTTGTACTCGTCACAATTATATGAAAACAAAAAACGTTAATCGTAAAAATAAAACGAAAAAATGTGTACACATAACTACAACTATATATAAAAAAGCCTTTTTTCGAAAAAATTGACAGAGCAATTAATTTTTCAAAGCTGCTGCCGTTTCCTTTAATTTGGAAAAGTAACCACCACGCATCATTGTAATGCACGCTTGTGTCTGGATCTGGAAAGCAGGTGCTGCATTGCAATGATTCATTTTGAGCACCGTTTTTCACTTTCGTCTGAGGATGATGACGATCTGTAACATTCAAAATCAATTTGGTTTGATTGGGGGCGAAACGAGCGGAAAAAATTTTGCCCAAAAGAGAATCAATTTGGGGTGTGAAAATAAAAAAATTCGCGCGAATTTTTTTATTTTCACACCCCAAATTGATTCTCTTTTGGGCAAAATTTTTTCCGCTCGTTTCGCTCGCTAGCAATTATTGTACCTGCTTAATTTTTTAGTTCAAGCTCTAATTCCTTTATTGAAATAAAACAAGTGAGACTGAGTTAAGGTTTAGTATTGCAAAACTAGTACTTACGTCTGCATACACATGATGCAAGAAAACTGAAAATCCCATCAATACAAACATGTCTTTCTGATGGAGCTGTTAATGTAATTGAAACAGCTCAGTTATTTTAGGTGACAAAAAGATGCAATAAGATGAAACTGGGTTCAAGTACAATGTGCTTGTAGAATGCCCCCTACTCTCACCGAACACCAATTATTATAATATAATAATAATATAATAACTAACATTCCTCGAAAAAAAACCTGTTTAAGTGCATAGCTCAGTTTCATGCTGGAAACTAATTCCACCAAAAAAATTGTGCAGTTATTTCCCACCCACAATGGGAATTTATTCCACTTTAAAATGTGGAGCAAACTGCCACATTGACTGCGGTAAATTCCCGTGCGGAGCAGATTCCCGTAAAGTTATTTCCCTGCATTCGGAATACTAAAAATACTAAAAAAACTAAAATATTCGGGGTTTATTTCCATTATTTTTTTGGCCTTATTTCTTTTTTAAATCGAAATAAAGCCAAATTGGTCGTATTTCGTTTTGAAAAACGAAATAAGACCAAATTTGAAATTTGGCGTTATTTCATTTGGCATTATTTCACGTCACTCTATTTAAACGTTTTAATGGGTTATATTTACCGAGTAAATGGGTTATATTAACCGAGTAAATGGGTAGACTACAATGCATGTATGCGGAATCTATTTAATCGTTTAAATGGGTTATATTCACCGAGTAAATGGGTTATATTAACCGAGTAAATGGGTAAACTACAGTCAACTGGTACATGTGTGAGGAATCTATTTAAACGTTTTAATGGGTTATATTTACCGAGCAACGCTGCTCCAGACACTAATACTTATATCATATGGCGTCTCCCATATACATTTAACCCTTTTAATGTGCTAAATGAACCCTTCAAGTGTGCTAAATGAACCGAGTAGAGGGTTACATGTACTTTATGTGCATCGTGTACAACGCATTTCATTTTCTGAACTCAGTTCATTCTGTGATGTGAAGTTGAAGTGTTAAGTCGCGTTTTGAACTCTTAAGTGTTTTAATTAAAAATTATCTATTCGAACCAAGGCAAAGTGTTTATGGACGGTCAATTTAAATAAAAACTGTAGAATTGTGTGTGAAACAGTGTTTTCTAAAAAAACAGAACAATAATTAGTAGTGGAATCCATTTTCAATGGACGAGGATGTGGCATGCCTGTTGCGCCAGTGGGGCCTTGAAGCATACATTCCAAAATTTGAAGGTAAGTTTATTTTGCATTACCTAATTGTTTAAAAAATAAAATAATCAACTATTTACAATAACAATATGTTAAAGTACAAAAAAGTTTGTTAATTAACCGAGTGATAGTTTATTTTAATCGAGTAAATGTGTTCACATAAGTTACCCAGTTTCTTATTTAATTTAACCGAGTTGCTCGTTTACCATAACCGAGAGAGTGTGTAAGTGCGGTGTTACACGGCTCATGTATTTAACGCGCAGTTGTAGTTTATTTTGTTTTGAACTCTGATTCAGTGATGCGCTCATTATAATTGTTTTCAATTATTTTTTTTATTGCTTTTTCTTTCGCACTCCATTCATGCAAAGTAAAACATGCGCCGTGTAATACCGCAATAACTGCACTGCAACCAGAAAAAATGAATCACTCTAGAAAATAAACTAGCAACGACAATGTTCTGGTTGTGCTACACCAAATTAGTATTTTGAAAGTTTGTTGTGATTTTCTGATAATTCGAAAAAAAATCAAACACATAATAAAACAAACAGTTTCTGTTCCATAAAGAAACAACAATTAAGGGATATGAAATACACATATAATTATTCCAAACCAGTTCTGAAAGTATCATTTTCAGACACAAAGAGGTCCTTATGTTTACGCATACATTGTGTACACATACTTTCTGTGTGTGGCATGAATCTAGTATCACATTTCTCAAAAAATTCAAGGACACAAAATAAAAACAAATTTCCTGTCAATTTGTTTTTGTAATGAAATGAAGAACAAAAATAATTTTTTCGAAATAAAAAACAAGTGTGCGAGCACAGTTGCCATACCTAACAGTATTTCAAAATATCTGCACATGAGACGAAAAAAGTCCTCAATGTAGATATCTTAGAAAATAAAACCCATATCTTATTCCACTTTTTTTAATTATTAAAATGCATAACTTTGTAAATAGTGTTAAATAGGGTAACTGTACCAGTCTCCGGCGACTTTGAACCCACTTCGTCAAACTTGATTGCTGCTTGACTGACACCTAATTTCTTCGATATAATGTCTTGCAAGACTTGCTTTTAAGTTGCCTGCATTCATCTTGAATAAAAAAAATAAGACTTCGTATCCTCTCTATCTACGCTACACAACTAAACCATAGCAATTTAATGCATCTGAAATACCTACTTACTTGTTTCAAGGTTAACTAGTTATTGTTTCTTTTTTCCAAACCCGTTTTCAGGCACTTGGAATCTTTCAACACTTAACTGATGCGCTGTTTTTTATGCATATCAGATTCAAATAATATGCCTTCGATAGGGTGGTTTTGGTTGGTTTCTTTTTGTGTTTTTTGTATGCATATGCATATGCATACCAGTGAAGAAAAATGTTATTCTCAAATAAATAGAGAAGTGGAGGTGGAGGGAATAAACTGGTTTTATTATTCTCATGTTTAGGTTTCGGTACTGTTGATATCGCATGATCGATTTAAATCATTTTGATTTCAAAATACTGTGTTTGTGTGACAGAGAATAAAAAATGATAATATAATTTTTAGAGTTTTTTTTTCTTCATTTTTAATCCATTAGAGGGATGATAATGGAAAATTTTAATTCTGGATATAAACCAGTACCTTTAACAAGGAAATTAAGGGTTTCAAAAAGAATTTGAACATAAATAAAAAATTAAGTAAAGGCTTGGAACTGTCCGGAGACTAGATTTTCGCTTTTTTTGTGCAAAAATGCAAAACTCAATTTATTTTCTTTAGTTATTGGAAGTTTATTATACATATTTTCTTTGGAACAAACACCATTTGATTACAAAATCGCACAAGATCAACTATTCCCAGCATTTTTGTCCAAGGTCTGCCACTATTTTTTGCTAAGAAAACAGCAGAACAGCAGCGGCTGCTGCTTAAATCACCCATAGCTTTTCCTTTACACATTCGATCGGTTTGAAACTTCGTATGTATATGTGGAAAATGTTATTGATTCTGTATTTTGTTGTTTTTTTTTGCAAATTCTGTGCTTAGTTTTTCTTTTATTTCACATAAAGGCAAAATCGTCCGGACACTGGGGCCTGTTCGGAGACTGGTGCAGTTACCCTACAACTTTACTAAATTTGTTTGCGTTTGAAACAATTTCACAGAGTCAGTTAAAAAAATAAAGTTTCTTAAATTCGTTGAAGTCATTATTCATTTAAGAGAAAGTTGAAAACAAATTGAATATTCTAAAAGTACACCGTTATCATTCTTATACTTGTTATACACTTATAAGTTTAAAATTTTTAAGATAATTGCGCACTTCAAAATGCTGTTAATGGCAACTCTCGGCATGAACTATATGATGAAAATAACTTCAAACTAAAAGTCGAAGTTTTTTACTAGGTCTTTCCTTCACAATACTTTTGGATTCACGTTAAATAAAGTTATTTTATTGATTTCAATGTTATATTGTCTAAAATTCAATATTCTCATTACTGACACAAATTTCAATCTCATCTTAGAAAACAATATTTCGTTAATGACATTGGCTCTTCTTGGACCGGAAGATATAAGAGATATATTTTCTAGCATTGGACACCGAGTTTTATTCTCTAAAAACTTGTCGGAGTATAAAAAGTTAATGTACCCAAGCACTGAAAACGATTTGGTTAGTTTTGTTACATTCATTTTACAGTAGAATTAATCATTCGTCATTGAAAGGTTTAAATAATGTGTTACAGGTTTTTGAAACACAGTTATCTGATATAACTGTAGAATCAGCATCTACTAACATACAAGAATTTCCATTTAATGAGCTGATTTCCTTTACTCAAGGAAGCGGAAGTATGATTGAAAAGCAAAGCAAAGAAAAAACAAATAACAATTCAACCGAGGAACTCGTACGTTTGTATATTTTTCACTTTTACTTTTTCCCAATCCAATCCTACATTGTACTTAAATCAATACGGCCTCTAGAAATAAAACATTTCATAATACATACAGTAGAATTTCGCTAACTTGAACACATACAAAGTGAGGCCTGTTTAAGTCATTGAATTGTTACTGGACAAATATAAAGAGTTCTGGGTTTATATATGTTTTCATTATTATTAAGGGCTTTTGTTTGAATGTCAACATTCTAACTTTATTGTCCAAATTTCCAAACACTTACTTCCCGCACTTCAAACTCTTGCAGATAATTACTTGAGGATAAATAACGCCTCAGGAACATACACATTCCGGAAAAAAATAAAAAACGTTGAAGTTAAAGAGTTTCAAAAAAGTATCTTTATTTTAACTTGAAGGGACAGAAATGAAATTGTTCAAGTCATTTAAGATGCCTGATTCAAGTTAGCGAGTACATATTACTTTGATAATTTAAGAGTTTGAAACTTGACTTTATTTTAAGATAACCAAATAGTTAACTTTTATTAGGGGTTAATAATTTATTCCGTTTCAGAGCTTGACAGAACTGCTTGAAAGAACCTTAGAAGGAAAAGGTTTGCTCTCAGTTCCATAAATCTACTCCTCTAGACAACAAGTCTCGATTAATTCTTGTCCGCTTAATCGGAACCCATATTTTACAACATCATCCGGAAAGAAATATCACAAACAAAATTTATTCATATTGGACAAATGAAATTGCCAACCTATTTACTGCGGAAAAAAAGACAGTTTATTTGATCAACAACATAACTGAAACTAGCCGTGGAATTATAAACCGCTGGGGAGGAAAGCTCCCAGATCAAATTCATAATTTGAAAAGGAAATATAGGGCATCTGGCCTTATCCCAAAGCGATCAAGAATATATTCTTCTTCTCCATCTCCTTCAACTTCAAGTTCATCGCAATTGGAAATTTTCCAGGAAACAAACAATTTGGTAAATGATGTAGATTGCGAGGATGCCCTTCAGTGGCTGAGAAATTCGAGTCATCCCTGGACTACGGTAGAGGAGAAGTGGGTGGCGACCACACCGGCACGTCTGCATATACTTAAGCAAATGACCATTGACAATTACCTTAAGGAGTTCCCTGCTTTGAAAAAGCCAACCGGATATCTTTTGGTAAATGTCTCACTATTTAATAATTAACACATATATAATAATATTAACTTCTCTTCAAAATTTGTTTAATCAAATTGAATACGTAATTTAATCATATCCATTTTTTTTCAGCTGTTAAAGGACTTCGAATTTCTGTATCCCGAAAATTACAACGGTTTTATTGAGTCCTTCGCAACATATAAAACACAAATATTCCAATTAGCTGCAAAAAGGACAGGAAGGGATAAATGCGTCCAGAACTTGCTGTCCCTTGAGAAAAGTAAGTAAAATTACAAATTACGATTTAACTTATCAATTAATTTGTTTTTGTGATTTTTTTTTCTATATGCATTTACTGACTAAAGATGTACCTTACATTTCATTTCAGCTTCCGAGGATTCAAGCAACCTTGGAGCCTTACTCCTTATTCCTTCATTATTATCCGTAAAAACTTTTAAGCTCAAAGGAGCTACTAAAAAAGTTTGGAGACCATCGAAAGCCGAAGTGCGGGAGGCATTCATCACGCACGTTAAAACCGATGCAGAGATCTGTGAAGCTGTTTCTGCGCGGAAACACAGGCTTGAAGAATACAATCTAACTTTACAACCTTTCATCATTGCGGTTGGTGAGTCACTGAATAGTGTCAAATCGTATTTTGTAATTGTTAATGATCATAGATATTTCATTCCAACAATTGTTGAAGCAGTTGATGCGTGTATAAAAATAATTTTTACCCTTAACGCTAAATATCCGGAGGAATGTTCCTGTACGTGGATGTTTATTCAGAACGGTTTCTATAAAATAAAAACCCGTTATGATAAAACATCCACTGCCACCAATACTCTCCTCTCTGAGCTAGGGATGACGGAGTGAATACCAGTTTCAATTTCATTTTTCATTTTATCCTCTTATCGAAGTTCGATAGTCTAAGCACACTATATTAGTTTTGAGAGACACTACTGTTTTTTTTGTGGTCTGAAACAACAGTCGTTTGTCTTCACAAAGCTAATAATAGTTTTGATTTCATTTCATTTTTCATTTTATCCTCTTATCGAAGTTCGATAGTCTAAGTACACTTATATTAGTTTTGAGAGACACTACTGTTTTTTTTTGTGGTCTGAAACAACAGTCGTTTGTCTTCACAAAGCTAATAATAGTTTTGAATTCATTTCAATTTTCTTTTTATCCTCTTATCGAAGTTCGATAGTCTAAGCACACTTATATTGGTTTTGAGAGACACTACTGTTTTTTTTTGTGGTCTGAAACAACAGTCGTTTGTCTTCACAAAGCTAATAATAGTTTTGATTTCATTTCATTTTTCATTTTATCCTCTTATCGAAGTTCGATAGTCTAAGTACACTTATATTAGTTTTGAGAGACACTACTGTTTTTTTTTTTGTGGTCTGAAACAACAGTCGTTTGTCTTCACAAAGCTAATAATAGTTTTGAATTCATTTCAATTTTCTTTTTATCCTCTTATCGAAGTTCGATAGTCTAAGCACACTTATATTGGTTTTGAGAGACACTACTGTTTTTTTTTGTGGTCTGAAACAACAGTCGTTTGTCTTCACAAAGCTAATAATAGTTTTGATTTCATTTCATTTTTCATTTTATCCTCTTATCGAAGTTCGATAGTCTATGTACACTTATATTAGTTTTGAGAGACACTACTGTTTTTTTTTGTGGTCTGAAACAACAGTCGTTTGTCTTCACAAAGCTAATAATAGTTTTGATTTCATTTCATTTTTCATTTTATCCTCTTATCGAAGTTCAATAGTCTAAGTACACTTATATTAGTTTTGAGAGACACTACTGTTTTTATTTTTTTGGGGTCTGAAACAACAGTCGTTTGTCTTCACAAAGCTAATAATAGTTTTGAATTCATTTCAATTTTCTTTTTATCCTCTTATCGAAGTTCGATAGTCTAAGCACACTTATATTAGTTTTGAGAGACACTACTGTTTTTTTTTTGTGGTCTGAAACAACAGTCGATTGTCTTCACAAAGCTAATAATAGTTTTGATTTCATTTCATTTTTCATTTTATCCTCTTATCGAAGTTCGATAGTCTAAGTACCTACACTTATATTAGTTTTGAGAGACACTACTGTACACTTATATCAGTTAAAAATTCATCATATTTTTCATTTTATCCTCCTTATAGAAATGCGAAAGTTCTTGATGTATTTATATAAATCCTGATTTTTTTAATTATCCTAACACATCAGTTTTGAGAGACACTGCTGTTATTTTAATTTTTTTTTGTCAAAAAACACAGTCGATTGTCTTCCCAAAACTAATATCAGGTCCAGATTACTTTTAACTTTATCCTCTTTATCTAATTACGTGCAAAAATCATAATGGCTAATTGCTTTTTATGTGGGACTAGGCTCAGAGATCTTAAATGTCTTAGGCAACATTTGTCTTTTGTGCATAGTGACCAAAAAATTATTCAATATAATTGTAATGAAGGTAATTGTAGCAGATCATTTCAAATTTTCAGTTCATTTCAAAGACATTTTAATCAAAATCATGGCCTTCGAAACAATTATGAAGAACAAAAACAAGGTGCACTTGTCTCTTCTCCTGTTGCTACACCAAACATTATAGTTTCACCCAAGCGTTTAAATTTCTCTCCTAATAAACAATCACCGAAAGTTGCAGTTAAAGACATGACACCAACAGTTGATAAGGCCATGTCAATTTTTATTGCTTCTTTATATGGAAATGCACTTCTGCCCAGAAATGTTGTTCAGCAGGTAATTTGCGGCTTTGAGGATTTTTTGAACTCTTTAAGCTCAGCGGTTGAGACGTGTGTGGAAGAAGTTTGCTTAGAGCACCCACAAGCTGGTGATGTCTCAAAGTCTTTAGTAAAATGTATCGCACCTCATATTGTTTCTCCTTTAAATTCGTTTAGAACAGAGCACAAAAGAATGAATTATTTTATTTCACAAGAGTCATACATTAAACCTGAAAGCGTTGTTATTGGTCAGCGAATAGATAAGGTTAAAACACAAGGCGTTTCACGCATGCAACCAGTAACATGCCAAGAGCATTTCATTCCTTTAAGAAAAGTTTTGAAACGTTTTTTTTCTCTTGATTCCATATTATCTGAAACACTTCAATACATACATTGTATAAAAAATAAAAAAGTGGTTGAAAACTTTATTCAAGGTTCGTATTGGAGAAAGAGGATGACGTTTCATACTAATAAACTTGTATTGCCGTTGTTTCTGTATTTTGATGACTATGAAGTAGGAAATGTGCTCGGAAGTCATGCTGGTATTCATAAGCTAGGAGCAGTTTATGTCTCAATTACCTGTTTACCACCATGGCGCTCTTCAGTCCTGTCAAATATATTTTTAACTCTTCTGTTCCATTCTTCTGATAGAACAGAATTTGGTAACAATGTTATATTCCAACCTATAATTGATGAATTCAATTTTCTTTCTGAAGAAGGTATTCAAATAAACATTCAAGATTTCAATGAAAAGATTCATTTCGAGCTTGGTTTAATCCTCGGTGACAACCTAGGTATACATTCAATGATAGGGTTTTCTGAAAGTTTTTCAGCCAATTATTCATGTAGGGTATGTAAAGTCCCAAAAGAAATGTTAAGAAAACAGTTGTATGAGGATACCACACTTTTACGACAAATGTCAAGTTATGAAGCCGACCGAGCTCTTAATAATTTATCGTTAACAGGTATAAAAGAAAAGTGTGTCTTCTTTGGAATCAAATATTTTGATTTATTTGACCAGGTAGGTGTTGATATCATGCATGATGTGTTAGAAGGCATTGCAAAATATATTTTAAGTTTTATTCTCATAGAATATACAGGAACTTCCCAACTCTTCTCCCTTACTCTTTTTAACGAAAAGCTTTTGGCATTTGACTACGGTCCTGATATTAAAAATAAACCATGCTCCATAGAAAAAGAACATCTTAAACGAGGAAGTATTCGACTGTCCTCTGGAGAAATGATAACCTTAATACGATATTTTGGACTTCTCATTGGTGATTTTGTCCCAAGAGAAAATAAGATTTGGACCATGTTTATAACATTTAGAAAAGTTTTCGATATCCTTTTTAGTGTAAGTATTTCAGATGGGACATCATCTTTATTACAGGTATTAGCGGCGGAACTTAATGAGCTCTATATTGACTTAACTAAAGAACCACTAAAGCCAAAGTTTCATAATCTCGTCCATTACCACACTGCTCTTAACAAATACGGTCCACTCTCTTCGTTTTGGTCTATGCGATTTGAAGCTAAGCATAGGCAGTCCAAAATGTCTGCTAGAGCGTCATGCAACAGAATGAATATTACTCTTACCTTAGCTATGAAACACCAATTTCAGCTTAATGAAATATTTATAAAAGGCAAGCTACCTAAACTACTTTCCATAGGCCCCAAAAGAAATATGTTACCTTCAGAAAGAAAATTTATTTACTCTAAATTACAATTAAACCACGAAAAGACTTTAACTAAAGTAAATTGGGCAATGATGTCTTCAGTACGGTATGAAAACGGATCTATTTTAGTGAAAGGCTTGAGCGAGGATAGCTATAATTATGATTTTTGCACTGTAAAAAATATATACTTATATGACTTTGACAAACTGATATTCACTTGCCATTTATTTAAGACGTTAGGCTTTGATGAACACTACTTTGCTTTCGAAATAGAAAACTTACAAAAACAAGAAGAAGTCGTAATGTTTTTCGACTCATTTCCCAGTCCCATTCCTAATACCAAAACCATCCTTTCAAACGGAAAACAGTTTATAGTTTTGAGAAGCCCTTTGTAAGGCTAAGGCTTAAGCTAAATAGATTTAATTCTGTATGTTAATTGATCATTTTTGAAAAATAAACAACTGAACTATTTTAATGTATTTATTTTTACTTGTAATTTTAATTTCAAAATCTTGTACAGACAATAAATGAATTCATAAAACTATTAAATTTATTTTTAAGTATAAAATTAATGTCGTAAGCAATATAAAACTATTAATTTAAAACTTATAAAAATATTTGTATATTTATACTTATATATATGAATACACATATAATACATGTATACAATTATCTAAAAACACTGTAAATATGATGTTATGCTAACTTTATTTGATTAATAAATATTTTGTATTGCTATAATGCTTTAACCATTGAACAAAAAATGTTTTTTTTTTATATTTTATATATGATTCAAATAAGCGTAATGTACTGTAAAATCACAGGTAAGCTACATACGTAGCCCATCAACTCGGTTAAAGTAGGCTATCACTTGGTTACAGAATTCAACTCTAACCGAGTAAAAAGGCTAATCCAACCGAGTAGATAGGCTACTTCAACCAAGTAAATGGACTATTTTAACCGAGTAGAATGGCTACTTCAACCGAGTAGATAGGCTACTCCAACCTAGTGGATGGGCTATTTTAACCGAGTAGAATGGCTATTTCAACCGAGTAGATAGGCTACTCCAACCTAGTGGATGGGCTATTTTAACCGAGTAGAAAGGTAACTTCAACCGAGTAGATTGGCTACTCCAACTCAGTAGATAGGCTACTCTAACCGAGTAGAACGGCTAATCCTACCGAGTAGATAGGCTACTCCAACCAAGTAAATGGACTATTTTAACCGAGTAGAAAGGTTACTTTAACCGAGTAAATTAGCTACTCCAACCGAGTAGATGGGTTATTTTAACCGAGTAGAAAGGTTACTTCAACCGATTAAATTGGCTACTCCAACCGAGTAGATGGGCTATTTTAACAGAGTAGAAAGGTTACTTCAACCGAGTAGATTGGCTACTCCAACCCAGTAGATAGGCTACTCTAACCGAGTAGAACGGCTAATCCTACCGATTAAATTGGCTACTCCAACCGAGTAGATGGGCTATTTTAATCGAGTAGAAAGGTTGCTTCAACCGATTAAATTGGCTACTCAAACCGAGTAGATGGGCTATTTTAACCGAGTAGAAAGGTTGCTTCAACCGATTAAATTGGCTACTCCAACCGAGTAGATGGGCTATTTTAACCGAGTAGAAAGGTTGCTTCAACTGAGTAAATTGGCTACTCCAACTGAGTAGATGGGCTATTTTCACCGAGTAGAAAGGTTGCTTCAACTGAGTAAATTGGCTACTCCAACTGAGTAGATGGGCTATTTTAACAGAGTAGAAAGGTTACTTCAACGGATTAAATTGGCTACTCCAACCGAGTAGATGGGCTATTTTAACAGAGTAGAAAGGTTACTTCAACCGAGTAAATTGGCTATTTTAACCGAGTACAAAGGTTACTTCAACCGATTAAATTAGCTACTCCAATCAAGTAAAAGGGCTATTTTAACCGAGTAGAAAGGTTACTTCAACCAAGTAAATTGGCTACTCCTACCGAGTAGATGGGCTGTTGTAACCGAGTAGAAAGGTTCCTTCAACCGAGTAAAGTGGCTACTCCAACCAAGTAGATGGGCTATTTTAACCGACTACAAAGATTACTTCAGCCGAGTAAAGTGGCTACTCCAACCGCGTCGATGGGCTTTTTTAACCGGGTGGAAAGGTTACTTCAACCGAGTAAATTATCTACTCCAACTGAGTAGAAAGGCTAATATTACCGAGTAAATTGGCTATTCCAACCAATTAGATAGGCTACTTCAACCGAGTAGATTGGCTACTCCAACCGAGTAGATAGGCTAATTCAACCGAAATGGTTAGTTATTTCCATATGTTCTAAAAACTATAACCGAGAAAATAGGTTGCTGCAACTAACTAAGTTTGTAAATTTAAACCAGTTAATAGGTTATTTTAAGCAATTCAATATGTTGCTTTTACAAACTTCTAGGCTATTCCTACCAAATAATTTTAGACCAATTTTGACAAATTTAACCGAGAAGTAGGCAAATAAAAATTTAGAACACTTCAACCGAGGACGTGGGTAAAATTTACCAATTTTTTTTAATCGAGTAAGCTCGTGTAAATTTAACAGAGTGAGTTTGCAGGTGCTATATTAGCAGGTTCACTCTGTTAATTTTACACGAGTTTTCTGGTATTTTTAACCGATCATTTTTCTCCGTGCAATGAATATAAACATCTGAAAGGGCTTCCAGTAGAATCATACCGTAACATTGTACCAAGAGCCATTATTGGACTTAACAATAGAAGTTTACTAATGCCTCTAAGCTTTCGTGAAGGAAAGCCATACGAACCGGCAGCGACTAAGACTCGACTTGGGTGGACGATATATGGTGAACTTGGCCAACGCATAAAAACGAACTCTACAGTGCAGAGTGTTAACTTTCATATATGTGAGTGCGATAGTGAAGTTACTCTGGAAAATCTGATGATGGAAAATATGAAATTAGAAAAGGAGAACATGGAGCAGATGAAAAAGTATGAAACGACAACGCCTACGAACTTGCAGCTACAAAATAGTATCAAACGAGATGGTGACAGCTTCATAGCAAAACTACTTTGGAAAACAGAAAATATAACGATGCCAAACAACAATGCTATGGCGTACAGAAGATTGTGCTGCTTTGAAAAGAAGCTTGAAAAGGACCCAGATTTGAGCGAAAAAGTAAAGAACCACATTGCGAATATGGAAATCAAAGGTTACATACAAAAGCTCCCAACACATGATGATTCATCAATTGACTACCCACGAAAGTGGATTCTACCGATATTTGCAGTCAAGAACCCGAATAAACCAAGCAAGGTAAGAGTTGTATGGGATGCCGCAGCGGAGTACAATGGCGTTTCCCTTAATGGTTGTCTGAATAAGGGTCCGGATCTTATGACTTCCTTGACGGATGTCTTGTTCAATTTCAGAATCGGAAAGGTGGGAGTTTGTGGTGACATATGTGAAATGTTTCACAGAGTTACAATTGATGAAGATGACCAACATTCTCAACGGTTTCTTTGGCGGAATGGAGAAATAAATCGTCAACCTGATGTGTACATTCTAAGGGTCATGAGTTTTGAAGCAAATTGTTCGCCATCAATTGCCCAATATATCAAGAATAGAAACGCAGAGGAATACAGCCAAAAGTTTCCGAGAGCCGCAAAATCCATCATTGGGAGGCACTATGTTGACGATATGCTCGATAGCGTGAACTCCATCGAGGAAGCCATCAACCTTGCAAAAAATGTACGAGAAATCCATAAGCATGCCAACTTTCATATACGTAATTGGGTTTCGAACTCAGAACAAGTAATTGACGCCTTGGGTGAAGCTGGAAACGCAAATAACTTTTGCCAAGCCGGAAAAACAGTGGAACAAGTTGTTGAAGCCGAAAAAGTTCTCGGAGTGTGGTGGCGCACCAGCATTGATTCTTTAACATTCAACTTAAAATACACAAAAGCATGTGGTGACGTTCTAAGAGGAGAGAAACTGCCAACAAAGAGACAACTGTTAAGGCTGCTTATGTCAATCTTTGATCCATTAGGCTTCTTGAGCTTTTTTACAGTATATATGAAAATATTGCTGCAAGACATTTGGCGGACCGGAATCGGATGGGACGATACCATCCCTCAAGAATTTTCAGACGCCTGGAACAACTGGCGAACTACACTTAAAGAAGTTGAACGGGTTCAACTGCCAAGATGTTATTTCGGTTTGGCTTGTAGTGACTCAAGTAAAGTAGGACTTCATGTGTTTGTTGACGCAAGCGAGAAGGCCTATGCTGCAGTGGCATACTTTAGGATTAAAACTATGAGTGGAACTGAAGTAGTGCTGGTCTGCTCCAAGACTAAGGTAGCACCTCTACGTCCTATTTCCTTACCTAGAATGGAACTTCTGGCGGCTGTTCTGGGATCTCGCCTTGGAAATGCTATAATTAAAGCGCATGGCCTTATATCTGCAAAGCATACTGAGATCAATACAAACTATAAGGACATCCCTAACCTTACCAAAGATGAATTGCTCTGGGGACACGAATCCCTCTACCGCCTAGCTCAAACTCAAACCTATAGTGTAGAACAAAGCCTTTTACTAGAAAACCCTCACTGTGCCTTACCAAAGAAAAGCCCTCTTCGTCGAGAGTCGCCATTCCTTGATGAAAATATGATAATTCGAATGCGGGGTCGACTAGAAAAGATGACCGTTACTAACACATGTAAGAATCCAATTATTATGCCTAAATCCCACTATGTTACTAGCTTAATAGTCGACTGGTACCACCGTAAGCTTAAACATATTAACCACGAGACAGTCATAAATGAAATTTTTCAGACGTTTCACATATCAGGGTTGCGAACACTTTTACGAACTGTCCGAAGCAAGTGTCAGATGTGTAAGATACGCAGAGCAACCCCAAACCCCCCAGAAATGGGTTCATTACCTGCAGCACGACTCTCTCCATACACTAGACCCTTTTCGTGGGTGTTGATTTCTTTGGACCTTTTATTGTAACAATTGGCAGACGCACGGAGAAACGATACGGTGTTGTATTTACGTGTCTAACTTGTCGAGCAATTCATGTTGAAGTGGCACATAGCTACGGTGACCATATTTTCCGAGACAAAATAATGAACAGTACCCAAAAAATGAAAAATGTTGACCAGTTTTCAAGATTGTTTTTTATATCATTGAGTAATAGTAAATAAATATAATATAATAAAAATAAACTAATAAATATAGTAGGTATAATTATTAATTTAATTTAATTTAATTAGTTTAATTAATTACCTATATATTATTTTTTTTATTTTAAAGCTGAAGTGTTTGTTCGTTTGAACGCGCTAATCTCAGAAACTACTGATTCGAATTGTAAATTTTTTTATGTATTGGATAGTTCATTAATCGAGGAAGGCCTTAGACTACATACCATTAAGCTATGACCAGAAGGAGAGAAGAATCAGTGGAAAATGTGTAAAAAACGGCGAGAAAGTATTCATTTTTTTTTTTTTTTGAACGCGCTGATCTAATGAACTGCTTAATCAAAGTGAACAATTTTCTTTGTGTTGAATAGGAAGGCTTCAAACTATTTAAAATTACGCTGTGACTAATAGGAGCGAAGAATTAGTGGAAAATGTAAAAAAATGCAAACATTATTCATATTTGAAGGCTTCTGTTGTTTGTTAGAAAGCGCTGATCCTAGGAACTGCTAAATCAAAAAACAGGGAAAATTATTCATATTTGACGGCTTCGAGTTATGAAGAATTTCAACTTAGGGAGAGTCGATTGTTATACAATTTAAAAATAACTTCGCAACGAAATTCCCACGCATGCGCATGATGCACAAGTCAAGACGCACCTCTGGCCGGTGGAGGAGGGAGAAACAGGCAACTGCGAGTATGTGTTATTTTTATTTTATATTTATAAAAAAAACTTTCATCGATAATAAGCAAAGCAAACATAAGATAAGAATAATACAGATTCTTTCAGTCTCTAACTTATTTACAAAAAAAAAAAAATAAATAAACAAGACCTTAAACTCTTTTATATCATATTGGCAAGTCAAACATATGTATATTAATATTGTTAATAAATTTTTTTAAGCAATTCTAGATTTCCTTTTGAATAATTCTTAAATTCGATGCTATAAATTTAATTCATAGGTAATTGCATTTGCAAATTAAAATGGACCTGATTGTTTCAATTTTCATATTGTTTGTTTCGTTTGTCCATACATTGTTTAAAATTGAGAAAACTCTCTCTGTAGAGGCATTAGACCCAGGAAGGCATAAACAAAACTACAGTTTTTGAAATGTTTTCATACTGTATCTTTTTCATTTAAAAACTTGAAAACTTCAACCCACCTATCTCCACCACTCATTTGGATCTCCTTCCATTCAACGATTTTTTCTGAAGAAACATAATTTTTTACACATAAAAACTGGTCGAAAACATCAGTGTCATAAATTGAAATATTGCTTCTCTTTTTCATAATATACATTTAACTGAACTCCACTTTGTCCCAGGAAGGGGTTGTTTGTAGAAGTACCCATTCTAAATCTTCAATATCTATATACGCTTTGGTTTAAATAATCAAGACAACTGCTGTAGAATTCATAGGCATATCATTTTATTTTCTTAAGTACATCAGGATCTTCTCGTTCAAAATCTTTGGTAATTTTTCTGAACAAAATTGACAAAAAACCGTCAATTTTTCTTTGTTCAATTTTAGATTTAAGTTTTTTAATTACTAGAGACCATCTAGTCTAACTAAAACCCATTAATTTTTATATTCTGTGTCAACTTCATCGCATATTTCTTTTAAGTGTTCAACACGAATTGAATAACTATAAAAATAGGAATATATTTTTACTACAATTACTTCTATGTCTAACGGTAAACATTCAACAGCAGTTTGAATGCAATTATTTATGTTGGTATCTATGTTTGTATAATAATGATCTTCTGATTTTTGTTATTGTGAGAGTAGGAAGTGTTCTGAAAAAGAAAGACTATGAATTATGATGTTTTTATGCTTAGGGTTTTCATAAAGAAAAAAAATTATAAAATAATGAACAAATAATGAGCAATTTCTAAAATAATGAACATTTTTATGTTTTCCGACACACAATAATTCATAATGAACATTTTCTTCAAATAATGAACTGTTCATTATAATAATGAACGGATGGTCACCGTACACATAGCTTGACAATGAATTCATGTGTCATTACCATCAGAAATTTCATCAGTCGCAGAGGTTATCCCCTCCAATTTTATAGTGACAACGGGACCAATTTGAAGGCAGCTGAAAAGGAATTGCGTGAAGCCCACAATCAAATTGATTTTAGTGGCCTTCAAGCTGAATTCACCACCCAACACACCAAATGGGAGTTTATACCACCGGGAAGTCCCCACATGGGTGGAGCGTGGGAACGAATGGTTCGCTCCATCAAGAACGTATTGTACCATATAATCACACCCGACACAAGGATGACTGACGAAAAGCTGAACACCTTGCTTATCGAGGTCGAAAGTATAGTGAACAGTCGCCCTCTTACGTATTTATCGCTGGACACTGCTGAACAAGAAGCCCTCACACCCAATCATTTTATCCTCGGCTCATCATCCGGAAGCAAACCTCCAGGCGTGTTTGATACCAACGATAAGTATGTTAGATCTTCATGGCGACATTCGCAGCTACTAGCAGACATGTTTTGGAAAAGATGGGTTGCTGAAGTATTGCCAACATTAACTCGTCGTACTAACTGGTTCGAGAAGGCTACACCAATCAAAGAAGGAGACGTTGTGATAATCATCGATCCTAGCCTCCCAAGACATTGTTGGCCAAAAGGAGTGGTTATTAAATGTATACAAGCTAGAGATGGACAGGTGCGGAGTGCTATTGTCCGTACAGCAAATGGAGAATATCATCGTCCTGCAGCAAAGATCGCAGTTAGATATACATCAAGGAGATGGTGGCGTTGATCAAGCGGTTTGAGTATTTACTCTTTCCAATCGTCATACGGGGGGGAGAATGTTGTCAACGCCCATGTCAATAAAAAACACTTTGTAAATACCCTTGGACTTCGTAATACTTTTATAAAACTTTTTCTTTTCTCTGACTTTCACTTCTACGATTGTCAGTTTATTTAAACTATATAAACTCTAGCAATTTCCATTTTTCGCTTCATTCTTTTAAACAACGTCCAGACACGGAGACCAAGGTTTTTCCTCGCTGAAGAGAAATTCTGATAAACTTGGTTTCTGATTTATTCGAAACACAAAATATGTATTTATACATTTGTATATGATATAAGAATTTGTAAAGCTTAAATGACTTCGAGAGTACCTTGCTGTAGTAGGCAATCACCTTCTCTTCGCCATCATGCACCTGCGATTGTACAGCACCAATCCCGACATTGCTGGCATCAGCATCAATAATAAACCGCTTAACCGGAGTCGTGTAGGTCAGGTGCATTACGCAAGCGTTGCTTAAGCTCTTGAAAGCTGCGCTCGCACTCACCTGACCATTTAAACTGCTTTCCCCTTTCCGTTAGTTGATGTAGACTCTTGGCGATATTAGCAAAGTTCTTGACAAAGCGCCTATAGTAGGTGGCTAGACCTAGAAAACCTCGGAGTTGTTGTTTGTCCTATGGTGTTGGCCAATTCTCTACGTTGTGTCAACCTTATCAGGATCCATTTTAACTCCATGGGATGAGATGATATGTCCCAGATATTTCACTTTTAAAAAGTGAACACTTTTCTGGGTTGAGTTTGAGGTGGGCTTCTCGGAGTCTTTGAAACACGGCTTTCAGATTTCTACAGTGTTCGTCAAATGTTTTCCCGTATACTATGATGTCATCCAAATAGACCAGGCAAGATTTCCATGTGAGTCCTTGCAGGACGCATTCCAAAAGGCGCTCAAAAGTCGCTGGAGCATTGCACAGTCCAAAAGGCATCACTTTGAACTGCCACAATCCGTTTCCTGTCGAGAACGCTGTCTTCTCTTTGTCTTCAGGATGGATTTCTACTTGCCAGTATCCACTTTTCAGGTCCAACGTTGAGAACCATTGTGCTCCTTCCATTGCGTCCAGAGTATCACTGATCCTAGGCAGAGGGTAGCTATCCTTCATGGTCACATCATTCAACCTTCGATAGTCTACGCAAAAGCGGGTTGATCCGTCTTTCTTCTTTACCAGGACTACCGGAGACGCCCAAGGACTCTTCGAGTTTTCAATCAAACCCTCTTCTTGCATGGTGGTTATCAGTTCTTCAACCTCACCTTCTTTTTCTAGTGGAAGGCGTCTTGCAGTTCGAAGAATCGCCTTTGCATCCAGGCATTGATTCGATGTTGAATCAGTCGTGTTGTGCCATATTTAACTTGCGATGACGAAAAGATGTCTGCAAGTTCTTCGAGGAGACCTTCTGCACTTCTTCGTTGTTGGTGGCCAAGATTAGATGACTTGAGAATGCTGGTGTTTATGGAATTCAGCTCTTTGGAATTCAAGGTTTTCCCTTACTCTTCTTCGTTGATCGTTGATGTTCAGTATTCGTACAGGAACCATGTCATTTACAGGTCTAACAAGAGTCTTCCCAATGGTGACGCTTTGGGAGGACTTTTCAAATACTGTTTCCATGAGGTATCGATGGCTTCCAAGCTTACCCCTCAATGTCATATGAGTAGGTGCCATAGATCATCAGCATCTCGTCTTACGATATTTCAGGGCTTGGTTCCCGATGTCCAATATCACTTCGTGATCTTTCATGAAATCAACTCCGATAATGCACTCGTCGCATATATCTGCAACCAGGAATAGGTGAGAGAATTTATCTCTGCCATCCGGATCTTAACACGTACCTCACCATAAGCTTTTGCGGCTTCTCCAGTAACAGTTCTTAGACAATAGCTATTGTGTGTTGTGGAGCCATGTCTTCTTAGCGAGGTCCTACCGTACAATGGACGCCGCGGCACCGGTATCGATGGTACCCACACATTTTTTGCCGTTTATACTTGCTGTCACAGTCAGGTTCTTGTTGTCACGTTTGGTTTGAGAAACCTGGATGGTGTTTCTGGGGCCATCGATACTAGAAACCAGCTTCTGCCCCTCGAAGTTGGTGGGGTGGGAAAAAACTTGGGAAGCGACGTTGATGTAGGTGTTACTTTGATCAGTTGAATTATTTCTGTTTCCACAGTGTTGGCATGCGCTTCCTCTTTGTAGTAATCTGCACTATTTTTGTAGATGCCCAGTTTGATTGCAGTTCCAGCATCGTGCTGGTCCGTCCACAGCAGCCGTCTGAGAAGAACATTCTTGGACTTCCAGTTCTCTAAGGTGATGCACATTGTATGAAGCTTGTTCTGCGGCTTACATTGCCAGAGCGAAAGCCAATGCTTCTGGTGGTGTTCGCTTTCCGGCAGTGCGAATAGCCCTTTATAGATTAATATCGACCACAGCTCTCACAAAGTCTTCAACAGTAAGTTGATTTACTATCTCGTTGTCAGCTGTTGGATATGCCAGGTGAACCAATTGCTCGATATCTGCCTGAAACTGCTGCAGAGTTTCACCTCCTTTCTGTGCCCTATTGTTTAGCTGAACTCGGAAGACTTCTGTCATGAGGCTATCTCCAAACCGCTATTCAATTGCGTTAAACTTTGAAGTCACCACTTTTCTCGGTTTGGATGAATTGTAGCAGTTCATCAGCTGATCCTTTTAAAGCAAGCGTGAGAGCAATGTACTTTTCGTGATCGTCCCACTCGTTAGTTAACACTGCTGTCTCAAACTGTTTCTTGTAGATTGACCACGGAATCTGACCTTCAAAGGTTGAAGTATTCACTTCTCTCTTCCTTGAGCACTCACCAGAAGGTTCTCGATTTTTCATTTTTCTCACTTCGCACTTGAGTTTGTAGTTGCTCTTCTAGTTGTTTGGGAACATTCTCTTACTCATTCTTCTGCTCGTTTTTCTGAGTTTCTAGTTGCTTGAGAACATTCTCTTCAAATTTGGCTAGAAGAAGTGAAATCATGGTAGATAAGGTGGCATCTGCATTTACTTCTTCCACTTTTGCTCCCAATTCGAAAGCAAACATATGTTGGTCTTCATTTTGATGCTCCAGATATTCCTACAACCGTTAAACGAGATCGGTTTTTACCTCAGGGACAGTTAAACCTTTCAAATTTTTAAAACTTTACTATTTTACACTAAATAGTTCATTCACTGCTCACGATACAAGGCTACTCCTTAAGATCTCTTACAAGCGTGATGACGGGATATAAGCCACTTGCATACCACGTAAAGAAGATGGGGCTTAGTACCGACGACCTATGTAGAGGCTGCGGCAACAAACTATGTCTTTCCCAATCACTGTACAATTCAATAAGACAAATGTACACCGACGCACACCTCCTGTTAAACGGTCACCTCTTTCCTTATGCTCGCACTGTGCTATAGGCAAGGCATATAAAGTGAATAAAACAAGAACGCTTAAGAGTTATAAAAAAAGAAATAAAACATGTAATGGCTTTTGGTATCCATTGCGCCCTGAGCGGCTCGTTCCCAATCCCAATTGAGAAAAAGTCACTAGTTATCCTCTTTCAAAATCCTGCAAATCATCCCGGGATTCGCCGCCAGCTGGAATTTCCCAGTTTGTCTTCATATACAATAAACATCTTGCTTTCAATTGTTTTTTTTTTGTTTTTGCTAATAAAATAGTTAATCACAATTATTTATTACCATGACTATCTCGCATTATTGTGCACTAATAATATGTCATTTGTCAAATCAAAATTGTCGATGCTTAATGGCTGACACACAAAAAAGCTTTAGCTTCAGCTTGGGCTTACATTAACGAGTTCACAATATAGCTTCGACCTCACGTTTCATACGTTATGGGACTATGCTGAACATTTGCTTTGCCTGCCAGCTCAACAGCATAATATGCATCAAAAAGAAAACCTCTGACAGGTTTTGTTTAAAATAAAAGAAATAAGTCTTAGCATCTTACGACCAAGTGCAACATTTACTCGATAAAATTTTTTAAATCATTGATTTCGTATTCACTTCAAAAAATATAGAGACCCATAAATCGACCATTTCACTATTTAAGTGTCCAGTAGCTCTATAAAGTCCTGGTTGAACATGCCCTGGCATTCCATCGTTTGTAATGATACATTTATTGAAAACATATGAGTTTCTGCTTAGTGGTCCTTCGAAGCTCTCGTCATACCTCGGCAAGTTGCTGCACTTAACTAAGTCCTTTTGCAACATTTTCACATATATCGAGGTCATAAATTTATAAAAAGAAGTTGTTGGAATCTCGAATGGAGTTGCTCGAAACTGACTGCTGCCTGATGCACTTCGGTAAAGTTTTAAATTGACCTGTGAATTATTTTTATCGATATTTTACTAAATTATTATTAATTATGTATAAAATTCCATATTAATTATACATAACATAACATAACATCTGTGTAGACATTCGGCTTTTTCAAATCGACCCGACTTAAATGAGATGAGACACTTTTAAAAACAAAAGGCGAATTTAGCAATTTTTTTCGATCTTAGAAAAAAGCTTAATGAATGCAAGTTCAATATTTTCGACTCCAAATCTTCAAAAGTATCCATTAAACGTTGATGCTTTCATTGAGCAAACCAGAAAACAATTAAAACAAACGAAGTCAAACACTCGCATAAAAATTATCACATATTAAGTTCACGGTAAGGTTGTTTACCCATTAAGACATTTATATCAAATCCTTTGTCTAAATATTGATGAGAGGATTTTTTTAACTTAATTCAGGTATCTTTTCAGCAAACGGACCTCTCATATTTTATTCCAAAGACACAATGCTTACCGAATTCGTATCGTCAAGATCGGAACCTAGAAAAAGTGTTCCATTCACAGCGTAAACTCCTGGGCTTACTCGTATTGGTCGGATATCAAAATCGACCAATTGGGCGTCAGAAGTATTGTATTCAATGCGCAATAAAACAAAGTCCCAGTCCTTGAAGCATTTAATTTAAAGGATAACGTCAAGTTAGGTAAAATAAAATATTACCGTCGCACAAAATACTCCAGCAATCCAAATAAATAATACCAACATGAAAAAACGATTAAATTGCCTACCCATTTTGAAAGTTTCTGTTGACCTGAACGAGTTTTGATTTATATATAATTTGCATGAATCGAATTATTCTTTTTTATATTAAATAACAATATAAAATGCACAACCATACATAGTATGTTCGAAAATATGTCAGATTTTTACTTTCAACCAATTTCTTATCATTAGTTGTATCGCAAATGTCAACTTCATTATTTTAGCTTCATTAAAAGCGACTCGTTTAAACAAAAACATGTACGGTTTGCTTAAACTAGATAAATTTAATCCATCTACTTAAGGTGTACTACAACATCGTATTTATCGGCAAACGAACCATTAATTAACTGGGATAATTTATTCTAATTAATCACAAACAATCAAAGAGTACCAGTGAATTTGAATGCAAACATCTAATTCAACATTCGAGGCACTTTCGTTTCGATTTATGGAAATGAAACTAATACCTATGGGAGTTTAAATATTAAAGTAATTTTGCTTAGTTGTAAAAACATAAACAATTTTATTTTCCAATGTTTAACCTAAGAAAACAAAACAGAAATATATGTACATCATTATACTAAATGTGTTAAAATTAGCTCCATACCTATAGTAGGCTACTATTTTGTCAAACTTTGGGCAAAATATTTTGAAATTAAACACCAGTTTTATTCTACCTTTGATAGCCAAATATCAATTTCAATTTCAAATTTCTTTATTCTTATTAACAAGGAACTATGTACATGGTACCTAATCCTTAATAGCTTATATGAGGGGTCTTAGTCAAAACTCTTCTTTTCCACTTTTGAGAATTTCGAATAAAACGAAAAAACTGTTTAAAACTGCTAAAATAGTGTTATCGACTGGCTTAAAGGCTTAAAAAAAAACTGGGAATGATTTGTATCTATTTTCGCTGGACTTGAACCTCTGCGATTATAATTAAATTTATTAAAAATCATTTAAATTTGGAAAAGAAGAGTTTTTAAGCTTACAAATGGAATAGAGAAGTTTTGACTCAACCCATTACGAAAAAGAGGAGTATTGAAAATCATTATTTTTATTATTTTTGTTTTTAATTAAATTTTTATTTTTTAATGTAAAAAACTTAACAAAAAACAAAAAAACCCAGAAAATTATAGCTCTTCAAAAAAATACTTTGAGAATAAGGTCACAGCAATGGAATTTTATTATATAAATAATAAAAAAAAAAAACAAATAAATAAATTAAGAAATTTAAAAGTTTTAGTGTTCATAAATATTTTTAAGTTTTAAATCCGTAGATCTGAAATTTCTTCTTGTACTTCACAAACGATTTCTTCAGCAGTTTCAGACTCAATTCTGAAATTTTCATAAACGAGTCTTTTGAAAAATGAAAGACTTTCTAATTTTTCCCACTCAGGACCAAAGTGTAGTGCAAGCAGCTTTGCAACATCTTTTTTTCATCTTTGATTACGGCACCCATAGGCAGAGTGGATATATTCATATCCGATATAACTGAATGTCCCTCTTTGCATCAATATATCCTTCGACAATATGAAATACACTAGCTACATATGTACTTACCATAACGATGCACTTGCTTTGAGTTTGCTTTGAATGACAGTTCTCCCTCCATCATCATCATCCCTCCAAAACAGCTTTGCCACTTTACTCCTTTCAAGTAGATCTACTTCGATTTTTGAAAAACTTTGAAAATCTAGTTCGAGCGCATTTCTTGAAAACTACTTCACGCTGATTTTAATTGATATTTCCAAAATCTCTTTCGATAAAGGTAAAGTAAAAGAAAGCGATGTGATGCGAGAAGCAATCCGAGAAGCGAAGCGAGAAGTATTTCGATGCGAGATAGTGCGCATAGTAAAAGCTAGTTTGTGCGGCTAGAAGAGGAATTTTTAAATGAAAATTTATATTTTAAGATGTTTAAAGGAAGAAAACGGATGAAAACTCACCAAATCTATCTAAATAGACAAGAATTTGGAGAATTTCATCATCTTTACTTCTAGTTAAGATATGATAAAACCAAATTTTTTGAATATACAAGAATGTCAATCAAAACGTTTGATTACATTTTGGGAAAAATTGAACCTCTTATCACTTCAAACTGGAGAAATTTCGTCAAAAATCCTGTAACAGCTCCTTAAAAGCTGGTAGTTACATTAAGGTAAGTTAAACAACACATTTTTTTCAAAACAATTTAATTTTTTTAATGGGAATTTAGAATACGTTAATTAAGGTTGATTTATTTTTTTAAATTAAATCTTCATCATAATCTTCGTCTAAATAAATAATAATTGAAGATTGTGCATCTTCTGTAACAATATCCAGGCTGTTGTCATTAGCATAGCTTGATGCTGTGGAGTGGCTAGAATCATGCGACGAAGACATAATTTTTCGAGGTTCAAAATCTTTGTAGGTACAGTAACTTGTTGAGAGCACTTTGAACTTGCATTCTAAAATTTAGTTTCTGGTAAGGGTGCAACATTCTCACATGAGGCAGCCGGCTGTCAAAGAAGAATTCGTCTTCATCCTTCTCTTTTGCACACATTAAGAGCAGCTGCTTTTGCTCAAGAAGCTCTAGTTTCCTTTTTTCAATTTTTATTATTTCGGCTTCAGCAGATTGTGAGTTTTTGAAAACTTTTTTCTTTTCAGGTTCATACTTATAAGAGCATTCAGGCTCTTCAAGATTTAAATTATCTTCTGAATGTGGTCTCTGGTCTTCTACTTGTACTTGTTTTGGCACAATTTCTTCTTCTTCTAAATACTGTTCTGAGTTACTGGAAGTATTCAAAACTTCAACAGTACTCCTCTTCAGGTTTCCAGATGATGGACGACATTTCATTTGATCTTTTGGGAAAACATCAATTTGAAATAAAGGCAAGTAAATGCTTTGTCTTCACCTGCATCTCCAGATCGTTTAGTCTCAAGTTTTTCCATTTTTTTTTTAAACGTCTCCTGTAAATAAAATGTTTGCAATTGTATAAAAATCCTGGGAAATAACTTTTAAAAAAACTATTTTTAACTCATGAAGTCTGATAACTATGCGTATTTATTCAAAAGGGTTTTTGTTTTTTATTTTATAAATAGGTACCGTACATATTACGTTCTTTATAATTTCAGATTTAATGCTACGGGGTCTTCATTCAGGTCATTATCGTTCACATTTCGCATAGCAGAAAGTTCTATTAGAAAAATGGTGACAGACCTCTGAAGCCCTGTTTACTACTCTACAACCCATTCACATGCCACAACTGACAGTTAAACTTATGCTTAATGTATCAATCGAATTTTGGAGATTGTAGAACTTTCCAAACTGTGTGGGAACTCTCGATGGCATATTCGAATAAAATGTCCCATTCAATCGGGAACAATGTTCTATGATTGCAAACAAATTTTTTCGATTGTGCTCCAAGTGTTAACTGAAAATCATTACAAATTTTTAGTCTAGAAGTGGGAGGATATGGGAAGCAGAGCGAAGGAGGAACTTTTAATTCCTCAGCTTTACTTACTTACTTACTTAAGGTGGCGCTACAGTCCGGGGTGGACTTGGGCCTCAACCAACAAACCTCTCCAGCCAGCTCGGTCCCTAGCTCGCTGTCTCCAGTTTCGCACGCCGAGTTGGTTGAGGTCGTGTTCAAATTGCGCGCGCCACCTGAGCCTTGGTCTTCCTCTACTGCGTCTTCCCTCTGGGGTGGATTCGAAGACTTTACGGGCCGGAGTATTGGTGTCCATCCTTCTCACGTGACCGAGCCATCTGAGTCTTTGGACCTTCACTCTTTTAGCTAAGTCAGTGTCGCTGTACAGCCCGTACAGTTCGTCGTTAAATCTTCCCCTCCATTCACCGTTTATGCAGACAGGACCATAGATCTCATCTGTTTTTGACAAGGTCCATGCTTCTGCACCATATAGCAGGACGGAGATGATGAGGGTCTTATAGAGCGTCACCTTAGTTTTTCGGGAGAGGGCTTTACTACTCAATTGCTTTCTTAGCCCGAAGAAACAGCGATTAGCAAGAGTTATTCTTCGTCTGATCTCGGCGCTGATGTCGTTGTCCGTGTTGATAGCGGAGCCAAGGTATGCAAAGTCCCTAACTATCTCGAAATTATATGCGTCTATCGTGACGTTTGTCCAAGACGTCGCGACGTCTGTGTTGGGTGTCCTTTCTAGATGACAGCATATACTTTGTTTTGCCCGCTGAACCCATTTTTTCAGCCTATGTCTGTATACTCGCAAAAGCACTGTTGACATCACGCTGTGTTCTCCCAATGATATCAATGTCATCAGCGTACGCGAGTAGTTGCACAGACTTCTGGAAGATAGTGCCTCTAGTGTTGACGTGGGAGTTCTGCACTATTCGTTCCAATATGATGTTGAAGAAATCGTATGACAGTGCATCACCTTGTCTAAAGCCTTTTTTGACATCGAAGGCGTCGGTGAGGTCGTTACCGACTTTGATGGAGCAGCGCGAGTTCTCCATTGTCATCCTGCTCAGGCGAATGAGTTTTGTAGGGATGCCAAAACTGGACATGGCTTTATACAGTTCTTCTCTATAGATGCTGTCATACGCGGCCTTGAAATCGATAAAAAGATGGTAGGTGTCGATTTGGAGTTCTTGAGTTTTTCCAGGATCTGCCGTAATGTGAAAATTTGATCGATGGTGGACTTTCCTGGTCTAAAGCCACACTGATATGGACCTATCAGATTGTTGACAAACGGCTTCAGACGTTCACATAGTACTGCAGAAAAGATCTTATAGGCGATGTTTAGGAGGCTGATGCCTCTGTAGTTGGTGCAGTGTAGAGGGTCTCCTTTCTTCAGGATCGGGCAAACAATACTGAGGTTCCATTCATCGGGCATGCTTTCTTCCGACCATATTCTGCAGATGAGTTGGTGCATGCTCCTAACCAAGTCATCGCCGGCTGCTTTGAAGAGTTCGGCAATGATGCCGTCAGCTCCCGCGGCTTTGTTGTTCTTAAGCTTAGATATTGCTATCTTCACTTCTTCAAGGTCGGGTAGACGGAAATTTTGGCTTGCGTCGTCTTCATTGAATGGTTCATTCTGCCTGACAGCGGAATTTGATTCGTCACCGCCGTTGTACAGTCTGCAGAAGTGGTCCTTCCATATCCTCAGCATTGACTGTGACTCTACTACGATATTACCCTGTTGGTCTTTACAGGCCTCAGTTCGTGCTCGATAACCTTGAGTCTTTCGTTTTACCTCTTGGTAAAACTTCCGAACCTCAATCCTGTTTTTTAGTCTCTCAATGTCCTCGAAAGACCGCTTTTCATGCTCTCTCTTTTTCTTTCTGAAAAGCTTGTGTTCTTCTCTCCTCTTCTGCTCGTAGAGCTCCCGAGCTGATCTCGTCCTCCTGTGCAGCGCTGCTTTGTATGCTTCTTGCTTGGCTGCATGCACCTGCCTGCATTCTTCATCAAACCAGGGGTTTCGTTTTGGTGGCCGTGTGAAACCCAGCACATCAGAGGCAGCATCCCTAATGGCTTTCTGGCAATTCTGCCACTGGTTCTCAATACTCGATGCTGGCTGTAGCGGACTTCTCCTGAGGTTACTTGACACTCAGCTTTATTAAAAATGATAATATCCGGCGAAATCATGCTTCCAATGGACAGAGCTTTGCCAAACTCATCTACTGTTATGCCAAATGTTATCTTGGCAGACGAGGCATATCCGCTGCTAGAATTTCTACTGCGACTTTATCCCCGTAAGGATCTAAGCCAAGAAAATGAATATTTCAATGAACGCCTATCTCGCGCACGAAGATGTGTTGCATGTGCGTTTGGAATAATTAATTCCAAGTGTGTTAGGGAAACCTATTGAAACCTCACCAATGTTCGCAGAAATAATTGTAAAAGTTATTTGTGTTCTTCACAATACAATAATTGACATTTAAGGTGCGCAAAACTATGAAAAAGAAGCTGTTGCATCCTTGGATCAGAAATAACGGCTTCAATTGAAAATCATTCATCCAGAAAACGTGGTCGGTTTGTCCGAATTACTTATCGAAATTTATATATTTCTAAGGTGGCCATGGTTCAGAGGATAGAGTTGTTGACTGCTAAGCCGAACGCTACGGGTTCAAGCCCCAGCTGCGGCAACATTCTTTTTCTACAAAAATCGCCAGCTTATCTGAGGCCACCTGTGCGATAACATGAGACAATACAAATCTAAGTCTCCTCCTCTGAGCCACGTAGGTTTCTGTTATGTGTGCTTTCTTTCTATCTGTCTATCTCTGTTGTATTAATGTCTTGTTCTGTCCCAGCCGATGGCCTCAGTCGCCAGTGCTGCTATGTGTCTGTAGTTCGTTACATTCATGTGCGAAGTACTGTGAAATGTCAATGTCAATGTCTTTATTTCTAATCGCATTTAAACATATGTACATACATCGTTAATACATATATGACAGCTAAAGTTACTGTAACACCTTTGTGTTAAGTGTTAACATTATAATCTTTTATATTTATGGACCATCTGGCAATGCGTTTAAAAAGATTTGAATTTCATTAAATAAGCTGATTCTCAAAAGGCAAATCGTTAATTTTATTCGTAAAAATAATGCATTTCCAAAAGTTACAGAAGAAACAGAAGATAATGTTCACTGCGGCGTATACTTTACCAAAATACCACTAATATGGATACTTACTTTTTTCTCTCAACTGCAAAGCAATTTCTTCCCATTTTGTATCAACAACATTTCTGTTGTGGTAGTTTTTGTTTTGCTGATCCCAAAGAAAATAATGGCCTTTCTCAAACACTGCTGAAATGAGTAGCTCCGAAGTCATGTTTTACCTAAATAGAAATAATTCTATATCCTATTCACCATAACTCTTTAATAATTATAAAAACCACCAAATCAAATTTTTGAACACATAATAAAAGGAAAAATTAACAAATCTTCTATTTTTCAATTTATTTTTTATAATTCAAACGTCAACGTCAAATTTGAAACAAACTTCTCGCTACAACTCGCTTCAACTCGCTTGAAAAACTGGTCGGAAGAGTTTTGAAGCGAGTTGCTGTGCGAGAAACTCGCTCGAGATATCGCTTGACTGTACGCACACTCACAAGAATCAATGTAAATATTTTTCTCGCATACAAGCGCTTCTCGCATTGCATCGCTTTCTCGCACTACCGTACGCGCAGCCTAACTCATTAAGTAAATGTATGCCTACAGTTTACAGTGAAAAATGACATGCCTTCATTATACTTCTCCTATTTTCATCAGGAAAGTAGATAAGCGACATCTGCAATAAAGTTTCTATCATCATGAACAATAAGCGGACACAGTTTAAAAACACAAAATGTCAACCCATAAAAATACGCGCACTATGAGTTACGTGCTTGTATTGAAATGTTTAAAATATTATCACGAAAGTCAAAGATCGACTGTGAAAATATTCACTATAATAAAGATTAGGTATGTCAAAACAAATTGAATCTTCATTGGCATTTCTCTGCAGTTGGATTGCTTGAAATTTCAAAGGGGATAAAATCGTTTATCTTGATTTCCGGCAAAACTAGAGGTCCTATAATGGAAAAATGTTAAATAGCAAAATGTTAGGTTACAAAAAAGATTTAAGCAAGAACACTAAAGATCATAGTTTTAATAAAGTTTTAGTTCAATTATAAAGATTTTAAATAATGTTTTGATTTGATTGCTTTAAATAATGCTAAATATAAAAAATAAAAATAAATGGGTAATTTAAATTGGATCTTCGACTTTCACATGACTTTTACTTTTCTTAGCCTGACTTTTCTTGTCGTACACTTTACTTTTCATAACGCAATTCTTTGACCGAATAAAACTTAGTTACTTTACATTTTTATAGTCTAAGTTCTAACCTTAAGTCTTTTCATAAAAATGCAATGATTTTGAATTGAATTCAAATAGTGTAGTGCCAGAATGTTTCGCTTTACACCATCAGAAAGTAGAAATTTGAGCAAACAAAAAGCATGCTGACTTTTTAAGAAAAGGTGAAATTTTGACACGTGAATTTTCGATTCACAATTAGGGTATTTTTTTGGTATTATGTTTAGTTTAAGTTTAGTTTAATTTATTTCATCAATAAAAAAAATATATAAATAATTAACAATAAATTAACAATAAAATAATTTAAATATTGAACAAAAAAATTGTGCGTGTCAGCTCCGACGCGCGACTGGAGTTCACTCAATAAGAATGATTTGATTACCTTAAAATATATAATACGCAAAGGATTGAATTCATATATTCATACATCTATTCATAATAATTTGATAAAATATATTATACTTAAATACTTATGGTAAGCAATATGAATGTCAACAACTTTGTTTAAAACGTTCTTACGTATTTTTTAATGAATCAATGTAGTTACTTCTACAAACATTTTTGTAAATACTGAAAAAATCTACAAAACTGCATCATTACATTTTGAGAACAGTTACATTATCAACTTTTCATTAATTAATGATGAAAATTCAAATCGGTCCACATTTATCGTGCATTATTGCATACAAAATGGAATTGAATGTTGATAAATTCTACATTGAATTAAAGCCTGAAGCCTTGTGCTTCTTAAGAGATCTTAATCTTGAAGATCCGATTATTAGAACGCACGCTAGGATGCTTTTAATCGAAAAACAACGATCGAATTTTGGGCATAGCGGGATTCTCCCACAGGTGTTGTGTCATTTTGTACGAACCAAGCAGGTCGTTTGTGTGCAATAAAATTTATTTTAAAATCGAGATTGTGAGGCTTGTACTAGACGTATCCTTACAAATGAGGTATCAAAATCACTGTTATTTCATGTAGGTTAGACATATGGAAATTTCAACAACCAGTCTATAGGATTAAAACTAATATACCAATTTATGTGAAAATGTCTTAGCTGGACATATTAATGAGTTACCGTTATAATTACAGTATAATAAATTGAAGAGCATGAAATTCTGTATCATGTGTGAAAATTTCACCGTTCTACGTTGAAATCTCTGTTCAATAAAATAGATTCGACGTGGCACTAAAACTTTCACCCCCTATTTTCACCCCCCCTCGGTTATTTTTTTTAAAACTTTGAATGTCATACTTATTTATGTTTAGTCAAAAGCCATAAAAATGAGTTTTAAACTTCTAACCTAATCGACCTCCATACAAACTTTGACCTAACATTTCAACCCCTTGTGACCTTTTCGACCCCTTTTATTGCGTTAAAAAACACCGTGTGCCCTTCTCCAGATTCTAGTCTGTCTTACTACCAAATTTCATCTAAATCGATCCAGTAGGTTAAAAGTTATTAAGAGTTAAAAAAAACGTTAGTACCCAATTTTTTATAACGCTTTTTTCAATGATTGATTTTCCTATCCATATTTTTTCCATACCGGGGTCTATATATGAATCGATTCTAAAGGAGTAAACTCCAAAAATACAGAAAACATAAAGTTAAAATATAGTATAATAATTAATGCAAATATAATAATAACATTCTTCTTAAAAGTATCACGTACACAGTACATAAAAATATCTATTCTATTAGTCACAGCATTGGTTTCTCTGATGCAACGCAAAATTGGTACATTTCTACTATAATTGTAATTTGAAAAAGTCTCCCGAAAATGAAAGCCCATACGGAGGCCTCTGCTGGGAAAATAAAAGCTTATTTTCTCAAGCAAGTAGGGACAACTAATGTGACCATCAATTAAATCCTTAATCAACATAATAGAAAAGTACCTCCTTTGCGTTTGCATACCAAAAAGTAGATAATTAGTTAGTTAGTTTATTTTTTCAATTCAAATATAAAATTAACAATAAAATATATAATAAATAAAATTTGGCCGTGGTTAGAAACCGTCTGCCAGATGCCAACTCATTTGATTTTTAACATTTTTATAATTAAAAAGAAAACAATTTACAATTTTATTTGAAATTTGAAAGTGCAAAGAATGTATGTAATTCTGTAATGATTTTTACTAATATGTAGGTACTTTAATATATATATGAATATCTTTAATAAATTATACATGTATATTTAAATGCATAATAATTGCTAAAACAAAAATGGATTTTTTTTCTTTAAGTAAAAAAGTAAGTTTTCTTTAGGTAAAAAAAAGAAACGATCTTAATCTGATAAACAAAAATCTTTTCTATACCTTAGGGTTTCAATGCAAAATTGTGCAAGAAGTTTCCAGTTCTGTCCATTTTAGATACTAATGGATTCTACTTCACTTAATATTGATTTTTTAAAGTAAACGAATCTTAGTTCTTTTAAAATCGGGCACACGGATAGAAAGTGGTAAGATGTTTCTTGTTCTTGCAAGTTACAAAGTTAACAAAATGTATTCCGGTCATTAAAATATGGTCTATAATTTAAATCAAGGAGCTCTCCCCTAATGCGGAAAATGTTAGAGATTTCATTCACGCTCAAATTGTCAAAGAAATAATTAAGTTCATTTAAATTATATTCAAGTTTTGGTTACAGTGATCGACGCGATGAGCCTTTGGTTTCTTCTATAAGATCTACTCTTATCCGTGCATCGATTGATTCAAGGAAGTTTGTTAATGTTTCCTTTAGAGATGTATCCTGGATATCTACAGAGTGCAATGTAGCCCCACACAGCAGGAATACGTCCTCCCATAACTAATACTTTTGTGTACGCTGTGTTTTGCTAGTACTTTCGGAAGTCGATTATCATCATAGGCTAGTGCTTTTGTGATGTATTCAAAATGCATTCTTAAAGTGAAAAGATATGTAGGTGAAAGGCCAGTTTCAAGAAGAAGCATGTAATTTGGAGTTGACTGTGGTAAACCAAAGGTTTTTTGAGAAAAGCCCGTTGCAACTTTTCTACCTCGTCATACTGCTGATCTCCCCATACTTGACAGCCATACGTCATTATCGATCTTAGTGCAGCTTCAAAAACTTTAACCAAAAAGTAGATATCTTACATTATAAGCAGGCATAACAATGTTCCAATTTAGCTTTATAAAACAATATCTCGTGAAACTTCTTTGAATCCTTTCAATTCTCAAAGAATGATTAACATAGTAAGGATTCCAAACCACGCAACAGTATTCAAGAGTCGATCTCACAAATGTCATATAAAGAGATTTAAGAGCATATGGGTCGGAGAACTCTTTAGTGTTCCTTCTCAAAAAACCCAACATTTTACATGCATTATTTACTATGTAATCTGTGATTACTAAATGTCATCTTCCGATCTAATACAACTCCTAAATCCTTCTTTTGCGTAACTTTGTCTTATATTATATTATTGATACTATAATCAAATACAAAAGGTTCAGTTTTTCTTGTGCTCGTAAAACTTTGACAGTTTGCTACATTTAAAAAGAGGAGATTTCTATCGCACCATGATGCAAGTTTACACAAATCTTCTTGTAATAATGACAATCATATACAGAGTGTATAGTTCTGAATATTTTAACGTCATCAGCATATAAAAGACAACTAGAGAACTGGAAAATATCCGGAATATCATTAATAAACAAATTAAAAAGCAATGGACCAATGTGGCTTCCTTGTGGGACGCCCGAAGTTACCTCCATACACCTAGATACAAATCTATCTTACTTCACGAATTGAGTTCGATCAATGAGATACGAACGTATCCATCTCAAAAAGATGGAGTGGAAACCGAGCTTAGACAATTTGTGCAATAATATTTCATGGTTGACCCTGTCGAATGCTTTGGCGAAATCAGTAAAGATGTTGTCAGTCTGGAGACCACTTTCAAATCATCTGACAACAGAGTCACACAAAATAGAGAGATTTGTAGCTGTAGATTTGCCTGATACAAATCCATGCTGTGAGTCACCTATAAGTTGTTTTGTTAGAAAATTGATTTTATCACATACAATTTTTTCAAATATTTTAGGAATAACTGATAACTTACATATTGGTCGGTAATTACATATTTTTTGTTTTGAACCAGACTTGAAAATTGGAGATATGTACGATGTTTTCCAATTTTCTAAAAACTGTCAAAATAAGATGAAAAAATAAATATTTTAACAAATAAATTCAAGTGTATCTGGGATATAATAACTGAAGTTTTCACCAAATTTCGTAGAAATTTTCTTTTTTTTTTTTTTTAAAGATAAAAATAATAACCAAAAACTTGGTTTTTTTGAATTTTTCAAATATATTTTGATGGTATGTGAAAAAGTTGTCCGAACAAAAGTTGTAAATCTTTTTGTTACCTACAACTTTGCCTTTTAACATTTTTCCATAGTACCTCTAGTTTTGCAGGAAATCAAGATAAACCATTTTTCCCCCATAATACCCGCCCACTTCCCGAACTCGGATCACCCGTAATTTTTTTTCCTCTCATTTTTATCGCATTCCCCACCATTTCTAATTTGTTTTATTCTACTGTGATTTTTTTTCGTTTTCAAAAATTATCTACCCTGGTCTAAATATTGCTTATAATTTGTAACCTTTTTATATTATGTATATATACCTTTCAATTTTTCTCATTAAAAAAAAAACGTAACATTATAATCTATGTTTAAGTATCCAATACGTTGTGGGTGCATAGCATACCTTAACATGAGAAATAATTTTACCTCAAGTGGTAATTTCACCTTTTTTCACCCATAAGGTAAAAATAGTTTCATATGAAATTTCTGTAAATTATTTCCCACCTATTTTGTCATTCCAAAACTCTGAATTTCGGAATTTTTAATTTTTGGGTGAAGCATGTACCTACGATGAAAAACTAGGGCAATTTGAAATTCAGTTTTCAAGGTTCTGAAAATAACCAATAAAGCGCGCGATGTTTTTGATTATTTTCACAGTCTTGAAAACTGAACTTCCGAATTGAGCATGTACAAAATTAATGAAAAACTTAGTCATTTGCAAATTCAGTTTTCAAGATTGAAAATAATCAATAAAATCTTGCGATTTATTCAAAACATCGCGCCTATTACAATTTCTTCCTCTGGGAAGTTAAAAATATTATTTTATTCCCTTTCCCATTTCTTTGTAAGTAGAAATTATAAAAAGATAGTCAGATATGAAAAATAAAAACAATTTGCTTACATTTACCAGCAACAACCCTAGTGTATGTATGTACGTTTTCAATGGCCTGCTAGAAACACACCGATTAAATCGACTAGTCGAGAGAGCTTTTTTTCATTGCGTTTAATAAGCTTTTATAAAGAGAAAACTTACAAACAAGGCACAGCCCACCCTTTTGATTTCGAGAGCTTTAACTGGAATAGCTCTCACTGTCCAAAACAGAAAAACATGAGCAATTCAACTTCCAATTCACCTGTGTTCTGTGTTTAAATCTAAAGTTGTGCTTTTTTGGAATCCGTATCCGTAAGACAGCAAAACAAAACTGGAGCAAATACCAAATTACAAAAAAAAAAAAAATGTTGCCATAATTCCAGGACTTTCTTCCATTTCCATCCTGCCACTCACTAGCAGTTTTTTTAACGTCAGTTGATCAGCGTAGACGCATCTGACCATACAGTACGTATTGTATTTCGCGTTCGTGTCCTTGATTCAAACAATGAAACCTACACCAATAATGTCAATAAGGAGAAGCTCTAAAAACTAAAAATATTAGTAATGAAAAATTCCGCTAGACACTTATAAAGGATTTTTGCGCCGAAATAAGGCATCATATATAAAATATCCTTAAATGAGTGAAAATGTGATGGATTAAACTTAAATGCTAAAGAAAGAGTTCTTTGATTATAATTGGTATATACATACGTTTATGTGCGCATCCAATATTATTCAATGGGCGAATATCCCCGGATCTGGCAAAAACAATCTATATGTGTATGAGTTTATAAATATTTTAAGCCTCATCCTTTAGTTTCGCTTCCCTTCCTTCACCTTCATGTTTCCAGTGTTTTTTTTTTTAAGGATACACATAGTTTTAGCAATACTTACAATTTTGTAAGTTCAAAGGATTTTGTGTAATTTATTTAACTAACGTTTTTGGTTTTATATGTTGTGCAAAAGTAGGTACCTACCTACATGTACATAATCGTTTGCAAGTTACTTCCCTGGTGTTAGTTTTTGGCTGAGTTAAAAAAGCACAGTCTCTGCCTGATTACAAACTATTGTGCAGTTTATCCAAATTATTATTTTTTTGAAAAGAAAAAAGCTTATAAAATTCAATTTTGAGTTGTTATTTATATGTTACTCAGGCTGGATAGACGTGAAATGAGTGTACTTTTGGTATTTAAGATCAACGATACAATTTCTTTGGTTCTTCAAGTCTTCAAGTGAAAAAATTAGCCTCGAATATGTAAACAAAAAAAAAATATGTGCACGAGTGGGTCGAACGAGCTTGCTCCGGTATTCCAAATTATAACTCATAAAAAACATTGAAAAATAAAAAAAAGGCTCTACTTCATATTATGACTAGTAAAGCACAAATTGAGTGATTTTTTTTTTCTAGAAAACTATTTTTTTTTTTAATTAATTAAACAAAATCGAACTGTTTTTTAAGAATTCACTAGTAAATGTCATTTTTAGTACTGGCAGACTTCACAGATTTATGGGATATTCTTGGATAGGGAATTTTATGAAATATTTCCCTTTGAGGATATTTTAAACGTCATTCACCGCACGTCAGTGGCGTAGATAGGGGGGGGGGGATAAGGGGGATATATTCTCCCATTGGGATCCATAATTGTTCAACATAAACAGTCATGCCAAATAAGTTAAAGAAACGCATTCTGAAATTTAGTACCTACTTCCTACGTGAATTAAGTTTATTAGTACTCACAGGATTCCTAGAGGTATTGTCAATTCCAATTGTACATTCTATACCTACCTACATTCTACGGGGAAAACACAAAGTCAACTTCATCTGAAAGAAATTATTATCTCGGCAAATCACCTAATCTTTTGAATTTCTTTTTTTTACATCGATTTTTAAAAAGTATTTTTCTTTAACGTCTCATCCAGTTTTCCATCAAATAGCACAAAATCACGCACCGAAACAAAAATGAAAATTATTTATGTCGTTTTCCATTGGTCGTCCAGAAGCATTCGAAAGAGTCCAGAAGTCTTCTGAAACCATTCCATAGGTCTGACTTTGACAGACGGAATGCTTCTGAAAAGAGCAGAACTCTTCTGTTTTCAAAACAGAAAGGTCCGAAGAATGACACATACATCATAACCCGTTCCATTGGAGGTAGAAGAAGAAACGTCAAAAACCGACCAATGGAAAACGACATTAGATTTCTTCGCACCTTGTGGCAAATTGTTGGGATGGTGTAAGAAACCACCCCAAACACGCACCACACTCATCCACACAATAACACAAATGTTCGCGCAACTGCAGTGTAGTTAACGTGAATCCTAACGGTAACGATAACTCACACTCATTCATTGTGACCAGAAAGCAAAATGCATTATTACCCATTACATAAAGCATGCCTCACATAATCAGCAGATTGACAGTCATCCGTCGTAATTTTGCGAGTTATTTGTGCGAGTTTTTTGAAGCAGTTTTTTTTTTTAATTTAATTTTGTTTATATAAAATATTTCGATAAATGTCCTAAAATTAATTTGGGTATGCATTATCAAGAATATGTAAATAAACATTTAATTAGTGAATTTCAATTTTAACTATTGATCCGTTTTCGAGATACATAATTTTGGAAAAAAGTTTAAAAATATTTTTAATAAATAAAAAAAAATAATTTTTTTTTAAACATAATCACACCTATTGCGAGTTTCACGTGAACAACACTCCACCCGAAAAAAATCCCTTTTTCCGTTTCGCCTAATGTGAGTTTCGGGCGAAAAATTGTTCATGTTCGAAAAATTTCCCTTATTGCGAGCACTCAGTTCAGGCGGAATTAAATGGAGGCGAACAGAAGAACTAGAAAAAGGTTTGATAAAAAACCTTAGGATTAGAGAAATGAAACAATAACATGTATAATTGTTTTGACTAAAAATTAATCTATCAATATGAAGTAACAGAAAACGGTTACGAAATCTATTTAAAATGCGGGTTTTGTCAAGTTAGTGCACTCAGTACGAACTAGCGGACAGAGTGAATCTACGGAAATCACTTGGTCGAAACATACTTTCGTAAGCCGCTTGATAAAATGCACTCAGTACGAACTAGCGGACAGAGTGAATCTACGGAAATCACTTGGTCGAAACATACTTTCGTAAGCCGCTTGATAAAATTGTCGGTTTAATTTTTCAAGAGTGCAATTCTTTCCTTTATCTCAACACTGCACTAAAAAAAGATGAATACCTAACGAATTTCATTCTTTCAACACCAATTTTCGGTTTTATTTTTCAACTCCCAAATAGAAACGAGAAATATCAATCAAAATCAAAATTAATTTATTTCAACTGACATAGACTTCACCTTAACGTCGTCGTTTTCAATACAGTGATAACACACTGAGCAAACATTTCCTGGGGGTCATTCCCGATCTGTGAAAATGTGAAATGATAAAAAATTTATCATTTTAGTTTTCACAGAGACTTTTCATTTTTTCTTTTCATACACTCGATTTATGCGATTCTCTAACTTGTTTGTACTAAAAAGTACTAAATGATAAATTCTGTATGAAAAAAAATCAAAACAAACTTCAAAACTTTTCATTTGATAAATTTCTTTTCACAAAAAAATATAGCTGTGAAAAGAAATTTATCATATGAAAAGTTTTGAAGTTTGTTTTGATTTTTTTCACAGATCCAGAATCGAATTTATTGTGAAGGTGTGATAGATAGATAGAAGTTATCATTTCACAGTTTCACAGATCGGGAATTGACCCACTGTATGTTTAATTTTGTTTTTGAAATGAACTGAAAAAAGCGGATGTCTTATAAATTAATTTCTTTAATGAATTAGCCATTTGGACTGTAAGTAAATAAAAATATAAAAATGTTGAGTAATATGAAGGGGAAATATGAATGGAATATTTTCATTCCATGAAAACTTGTGTTTTTCTGCAAGCATTCTTTCACTGTTTCCTTTCCTTTTTCGAAGTGAAATTCTATTCGGATGAAACTCACAATAGCTTTTGTAATTCCGGGCGAACGAAAATATTCCGGGGGAATGATTTTCCGGGCGGAACTCACAAAAAGGCTGAATATTATTTGGGCAATATATACAAGGTACTTTCAGAAAAAAAGTACGCTGATCAGACTTTTGTTTTTCGGGAAAATCTTATAACAAAAAAAACAACGGTTATATGAGATGTACCGTTTTGAAGCATTACAAAAATATTTTTTTTAACATAAAATACATCAGTGTTTTGAAAAAAAATAAAAAAAATTTAAAGTAAATCGGAGGAGCCGTTTTTGAGAAAATTGAAACTTTTGATTTTTGGCCAAAGAAATTGTATGGTGGCTACTTTAAATTTTGTATTAAAAAAAAAAAAATACGACACACGCGGATTCTTTCAAACCTCTAATTTTTAAGTTTTAAGTAAATCCGACCAGTGCTTAAGGCTGCAGGTGTGTTTACAGAAAGACAGACAGACATCCAAAACTTGTCATATATTCTATATGTCGCCAATAAAAAAATGAGCGAAATAGATGAATCCTATAGCGAAAAGCTATCTACGCCACTGGGGTAGAAAATATATTGAAATTTGTTACCATTACTTATACTCATGTTAAAATGCATTTTCTCATGACAAATTAATAATTTTAAAATATCACCCGAAATTTTTTGTCATCAGTTTAGATTCTAACATTGGGTAAAATATTTCTCGTCTGCCAACACTAATATTCGTCAACCTGAAGTTGTTTCCTCATTATTGGACAGCTAACACGAAAATGATCCCTTAATATAAAGGCCTTAATAAAAAGAATTTTTTTTGAAAATAAAACATTATTTGGGCAATATATAGGTACGTACTTTCAGAAAGAAAAGTACACTGATCGCACTTTTATTTTTCGAGAAAATCTTATCACAACAAAAACATAAAATGTAAAAAAAGAGCCAAGTTCTCTTGTGTGCGAACAACACTGTGTAAAAAGTCAGCCACCAAAAGTAATGAGATCTAAAAGAACGCCAAGTTCTTATATGTAAAAGTGTTATATTGAATATTTTAAATCATAGAAGATAAAACAACAATATTAAAAGAAAATAGTTTGGATGAAAATTTACTGTTCAAGTTTTAAAATGTAAGCAGTCACGCATCCAACGAAAACTTGCCAAGTGAATTTGTAAATTTTCATCCAAACTATTTTCTATTTTCTTTTAATATAGTTGTATTATCTTTTAAAATATTCAATGCAACACTTACATGTAAGAATTTGGCGTTCTTTTAGATCTTATTACTTTTGGTGGCTGACTTTTTACACAGTGTTGTTCGCACACAAGAGAACTTGGCTCTTTTTTTATATTTTATGTTTTTGTTCTGATTTCAGATCGTTTTGCAAACCTTTTTTTTATGGAAGTATGAACCTCGAAATACATATTTAGTGTATTTCGTTAGTGTATTTTTGCTAGCAATTAGCAAATTTTAACAATATAACTGCTCTGCCAATTTATAAATAAATAATAGGCAGGTTAGATTAGAGTGGCCGTGTTAATGTTGTTCACGCATTTAGACCCTAAAGGGTCCATTGTGAACCCACTAAAGAAAGTTACTCATGTGAGTGCTAAGAACTTAAACAAACCAGATACCACGCCTCTTAATGAAAATATGTTTTTTTCTCTTTTTTTCTTGTCATTTAACCAAAACCCTACAAGAATTCCGAATTTCAACATCCTACAACCGTTTTAATATAGGGGGTGGAAACCACGCCCCTTAATGAAACTAAAATATGTTCTTATATTTTTCGTTATATTCAACCAAAACCCTATCAGAGTTCCGAATTTCAACATCCTACGTAATATACGTTAAAGTTACAATGATATGTACCTATCACTTTGTTGACAAAACGGCTTCAGGCGTTCACATAGTACTGCATATAAGATCTTATAGGCAATGTTTCATTATTATTATTATTATTATTATTATTATTATTATTATTATTATTATTATTATTATTATTATTATTATTATTATTATTCATTATTCTCTTTTACATTTTTTTTTACAAATAAAGAATAGTTTTTACTTAAAAGCGATACATAATTATAATTAAGAGAGAACAGTTAGAGACATTTGATATTTAGCTTATAAAAAGCGATAAATAGTGTTAAATTTCACTTAAAAATAAAAGTAGTACACAAAAAAAAGAATGAAGTAAATTTTTGTGTGGTGACAGTTTCTTTCTTTTTTTTTTATAAAAATTCACAATATTTCGAAAATAAGACATAAATGTTACCCTTTTTTTTAAATTTCAAATTATACAATACATATTTTTGTGTTTTTTCTGCTATGCGATGTAGGTGAGCAATACTTCAATCTCATCGTGGTCAAAACCAAGAAGCCATAATTTTTCAAACATGCTTTGGGACCTTAATATCCTTAATTCAAGCGGTAGACGATTAAAAAGCTTAAAAGATACAACTGGGTATGAGTTTCTGTAGTGAGTAGTACGAAAAACTGGAACGTCAACTACATGACGAGTGAGGCTGCGTTTAGGAGGCTGATGCCTCTGTAGTTGGTGCAGTTTAGAATATCTCCTTTCTTCAGGATCGGACAAACAATGCTGAGGTTCCATTCATCGGGCATGTTCTCTTCCGACCATATTCTGCAGATGAGTTGGTGCATGCTCCTAACCAAGTCATCGCCGGCAGCTTTGAAGAATTCGTCAGTGATGCCGTCAGCTCCCGCAGCTTTGTTGTTTTTAAGCTGACATATTGCTATCTTAACTTCTTCTTTGTTGCACATTGTTGTTTATTTTGTATCTAATACAAATTGCGGTTTTATTGGCTTAAGGCCTTACCCCTTGGGTGGCGGGCGGCCCCAGCTAACAAAATTGTCAGGTCAGTTTTCAGACGTTATCAATGAAAAAATATTAATCCAGGGTAAATTCAATACTACTTCGTTTTATTGAATCCTCATAAAACTTCGAATTTGTTTGAAAAAAAAGAAGGAAGGTGAAGGTTTCATAGATCAATCAAGTTTTAAGTATAGTCACATAAAAATAATAAAAAAAGGGTTTTCTTAGATAGAAGTGGTTTTGGCTTTGGAATAGAACCCCCCATACCAAACGATTTTTGTCTCATCTCGACCCAACCTACATACTCTAGCTTTTTGGCACAACATTCGTGAATCACTCTGTATAACAACGCGTTAATACCTACTACGTTTCCACCTATGTACCTAAATTAGCAAAGTAGATTTAAAATAAATCTCGACTTTTCTCAGGTTCTCGTATTTAGGGTATAATACTGCGTTTCAATCTACCTTAATCCGAGAAAAAAGTTAGATTTTTACTAAGTCTACTTCGCTTAATCTCGTAATTTAGGTAAGTGGAAAAGAAATATAACACATCAAGAGTCCTGTCCGTCACAAGTTAAGCGACAAATGTATCGTTTTGGAAATGACATACCCTTGTACGATTTTGGTTTATGGAGCTGCAGTTCAACTGCAAACTTGGGCCCGAATTCGAGTATCAAATATGGATTTGAGGGCTCTTGATTCGTATGTTGAAAGCAATACACTATACTTCCATATTTCTTATCTTCTTTCGAGGTAATGGTTGAAAGTAGATTGAAAAAAAATTAAAATTTAGTTAATACATTTACTCGTATAATCCAAAATTCCAAATTTTTTCGTGTTTAGGTTCACGGTGGTTATAACCCACCAATCACCATACTTGGTTGGTATGAGAACTTTCGATTCTGTATCGTGCCTAAGCCAAAATTCTGGACTTCTGATTTCGGAAACACTTTCCCTGAGCTAGAGACTAGGCGTGTTTTTTTGGCATCGCTATCTGCAGCCAAATTCGATTTCCCAAAAAAACGTATCCGCAGTTGCCCATCCGCAGCAGTTTTATTTTATTTTTAAGTTGGTAGACTTCTCTAGCTGTTGGATAATAAAACAAAAACAAAGAAAAACCGAAATTTATTCAAGATTATTTTTGAGTTGTTTTTACGTAGGTATAATTAATTTATAAACCAAAGTAAATTGCTTAAAATGGAAGATTCACCTTATTTCCTTATTTTCCATTTGTGCATCCATCTGCATTTGTTCAAAGTTTGATTTGTTATTTTGGTTTTGCTTTCGGATAAGTTTTAGACATGTTGGGGTATGTTCGTAGATTTGGTCAATCGTCGTTCAATAAACAAATAAATAAAACAATAACAAATGTTCAGACAAATGTCAAACAGAGAAGTGTGTTTGAAAGTGCGTGTGCTTGTACCTAAGTGTGAATTTTGATACAAATCTAGATTCAGATTTTTGAATCTCGAATCCATTTTTTTTAATCTCAAGTCTCAAATAGATCATGAAATCTGAGATTTTTCCACTTTTTCCTCACTTCACCACCTCTATTTAGCTGTCAGATTCACAAAATTGACTCGACTCTAAAGGTATGTCTATCACGAGCACTTTTTGCAAAATGTCAAAAATTGAAAATTTTCAAACTCATTTTGTGACAGTTTTTCCACCCCAAAAATAAAAGTAATGATGCAGAAAGCTTTTTAAAAACAATTTTTGTAGTTTTTTTTTTCGAAATTCAAATGGTGCTACAAAGAAACAAACATTTTACTTTTGTAAATTTCGCACTTTTTGCAAAAAGTGACCGTTGTAGTTATACCTTAAATCTCGCAAATAGAAAACGACATTACAGAAGAAAAATATTAAACACCATAAGGCAACTATGTGTGACTCGTTCCTTGATTTGTGCGTTCCAATTTTAAGTCATGTTGTGTATTTGGGTCCGAATTTAAATAATAATCTTTTGCTTCAAATTCAGTCAATTATATTTTAATTTTCTTCAGTCTACAGTTGACAAAAACAGAAAGGAAAAATAATATGATTGAAAAACTACTACTTATACAACTGGACAATAATCGAATGATCTGGTCTGTTATTTAGTTTACTACGTAAGCTTTCAAGTAGATTATTTACATTATATACTTTAGAAAATAGGATTTAAGGAAAGCAACAGAGTTGCTAAGATGCGTATACAACATCTCCCCCTTCAAGTTATTGATATATATATCGGCCATCAGCCGATGTCCTCATGTCAAGGCGTTGTGTTGGTTTTCGAAGTCGCACTTCTCTAGGCCTGCTTTCTTCTTGTCCATCAGAGTTGGTTGCTGTCGATGGTTTGTCTTCAAGCGGGTCTTTTTGTACAGCTGAGGGTGGCGAACATGGAACCTTCTCAACTGTTTCTTGTGGAACGTGAACTTCGAGGTCGAAAAGGTCAATAATATTGAGATCGCTATCTGCACAGTGCCTTGAACGAAGTTCGACACGCAATGTCGACGCCAAGTTTTGTCTCCCACTGCAACTGCATACATAACGGAGCCAATCCTCTTCAAAATTTGACCAGGCACCCAAGGCTTCTGATTGCTGTTGTAACACCTAGCAAATATAAGATCCCCTTCATTAAATTCTCTTTTTCTTACCCCATATTTGGTATTATATTGTTGTTCCATGTTATGGTTTCTTTTGACTGCTTTTTTTGATGATGGGCGTAGCAAATCCAAATGCGTTTTTACTTTTCTGCCCAGAAAATCTTCTGCTGGCGTCATGTTGTCTGGAAGTTGAGCATTAGGTGTTGTTCTGTAGCACTGCAAAAATATTTGAAGAGCTGAAGGTATCTGCTCTCTCCCTTCTAGTTTGTTGATGCCACGTTTAAAAATGTTCACAAATCTTTAGGCCTGGCCGTTAGATTGTGGATGAAAAGGCGCTGTTCTGATGTGTTCAATTCCTCCTTGGGCACAAAATTCGGTGAACTCGTGGGACGTGAATTGTGTCCCATTATCAGAGACGATTATGTCAGGAAGTCCAAATCTGCCAAATACCTCTCGTAAAACTGCAATTGTTGATTTGGAGGTTGTCGAACTCATGCTAAAAATTTCTGGCCACTTCGAAAATGCGTCCACAATGATGAGAAACATGCGACCATGGAACGGTCCAGCAAAATCCATGTGAACTCTGGACCATGGAGTGGAACAGATCGGCCATGATGCTAATGGAGTTTTTACTGGGGCTGATGAGGCTGCTGCACACGAACTGCAATCCTGAACAACTTGTGTAATATCCTTGTCTATATTTGGCCAATAGACAAAACTTCGTGCAAGCGCTTTCATTCTAACAATGCCAGGATGCCCTGTGTGCAATTGGTTAAGCAGTCTTTTCTGCAAAGAGAGAGGTATTACTACTTTATTTTGAAGCATGATACACGCCCATGTTCTGCATTTCTCTTATTGTGAATACAATTTGCGAAAGTGAATTTGGGTGTTCCACAATTCGTTATTGTGAATTGGATTTTCGAACATGAAAATGGATGTTCTGTATTTCGGTTTGTTCCATTTTTTGAACGCATTCAAATCACATTTTTTATTTCTGTGAATTGCCTGTCATCGTGTTCTTTTTTATTAACCCTCCGTGCACCACGTGGGCAAAAGTTACGTCCTGCACCATGTGGGGTTTCCTATACCCCAAACTTCATTCTATTTATATATAAAGAATATCTTTTCAAACTTTATTTTTTTGATATTAATATTATTTCTGGACTATGAGGAGATAAAAATAAAACAAATATGTTAAAAATAGTTAACATTTTTAATGTTTATTAGCATTTTAACAAAAATTGTACGTTTTATTAACTTGAGGATACCACCTTCCTACTGTTAGCATTATAAAAAAAAAAACTTAACAAAAAACTTCTTATTGCCTTTTATCAAGGGGCTTAGTGATTTTGGGAACAAAAAAAAAATAAAAATAATTAAACAAAATTTGTCCCATTGAGATCCCAGTCCAATCGTTTAGACGACGTCCCGAACCAAGTGGGGTTTGTGACACCCTGCCAAACTTTGAGAGCGGCCGTGAGCTGCGCATCCAACACTACTTATAAATGACTGTTACTATGTGATCCAGCAATGTCTTTTCTCCAGCTACACGACGTTTTGTGGAATTAGCGCTGCCGTTTAAAAAGATGCAACGATTTTTGTTTCGCTGGGGTCTATTAAACCCCACGTGGTGCACGGAGGGTTAATTTATCGTTCAAAACATCTTCCAGGTATGGTCCGACTGGAAATCCAATAGGTATACGCAAAAAACTCGCACACAACAAAAGGGAAGCTAAAGCAACAGGTGGAGGAGAAAATAATGTTCTTCCAATTTCTGCCCTAGAAATGGAATTGCAAAACTTAGGTACGGGTATGATGGCATCAAAGGGACTTCCACTTTTAGTACATCTTTTAGCGATTCAACTCCAAAATGGAACAACACACAAAAAAACACAATTTATTTATCACACAAAAAACACACTTTATTTATTCGAACAATTGTACATAATTTTCACACCAATATATTTGATTTGTCTCGCAAAATTCGTCTTCTTATTTTTCTCTTCAATTCTGCTTCATTGCCAATAATATTGCATCCATCTTCAAAAAAGCAAAAAAAATTTACTTCAGAAACAAAATAAAAATGGATGATCCCTCAGTTCTGACAGTTCGAAACAATTTCGAAGTTTTCGAAATCGATCGAATTGAAGAACATGCAATTTCATTTCACGTGAAATTGAAAAGTGATTTCAACTCACTTTCGATCGAAATTCAGAACATGGGCGACAACCTTGAATTTCACTGAGTGCATCTTTTCTATGATACAGTTGCCTGAGTGCTGGATCTTTAACATCTTTAGGCCATGTTGATTTAAGGAATTGAAGACATTGTTTGAGAGTGGAATCCTTAGATGTTTCACCAGATATCATCTTGGCGGTCACTGGCAAGTTATGTATTACGTCAGACAAAACACGATTCACGCCACTCTCGAACTTAATTGACGCAATAACAAAATCTTCGTTTGCACTTACTTTTTGGTTTAAGATTAGACGAGACAGGGCATCTGCATAGCCGAATTTCGATGTGTTGATATATTCGATGTTGAAATCATATATCAATAAGGTGAGCGCCCATCTCTGCAACCGGTTGGCTGTGTAGACGGGTATTCCTTTTTTTGAACCAAATATGGCCAATAAAGGCTGATGATCTGTGCGCAAAGTAAAGTGTCGTCCATAAATCATCTTGTGGAATTTTTTTACACAAAAAATCAGTGACAATGAAGCATCATCCAAGTCTTTCCCGTCTACTAAGAACACATCTTCATGACGGTTGTACCATTCCGTAAATGTGACATCGTTGTCTGGGTCATACATGAACGTTGTGATGCTACTCGAAAGGGTTTCCATTACTCTCTCCGCCGAGGGTTTCATTGGACTGCCTCCAAGAAGAGTACTATTTGTGTTTGCGTTGGCTGAGCTGTTAAGCATAGACTTAATGAATTCTTGCTGCTGCTTCAGGAGATCCCCCTGCTGCTTCATAAATATTGCAAATTGGGCTGTGTCCATATTTTTTTTTATAATCTGCACTATAAAATAAGCAATTTATGATAAGAATTTATGAAAAAACTATCCTCGTCGCCACAATATGTTGTGTATTTGGGTCCGAATTTAAATAATAATCTTTTGCTTCAAATTCAGTCAATTATATTTTAATTTTCTTCAGTCTACAGTTGACAAAAACAGCAAGGAAAAATAATATGATTGAAAAACTACTACTTATACAACTGGACAATAATCGAATGATCTGGTCTGTTATTTAGTTTACTACGTAAGCTTTCAAGTAGATTATTTACATTATATACTTTAGAAAATAGGATTTAAGGAAAGCAACAGAGTTGCTAAGATGCGTATACAACAATTCAAAATAAACTTTAATAAAAGAACGCACTTAAAGTTTTTTGCACCCTGCGAACGCAGCCTTAGAGACTCTTTGAGTTATTCGATTATCCGAGTTACCAACCTAAGAAATTCAATTTTACTCCGATCGAGTATCGATACTCGAAAAAATTTCAATTTTTTATCCGCAGTCAGATTTGAGTTTAAGTTTTATCCGCAGCTGCGTGTTGTATTTGTAATACATGGAAGCTCCAACTGCAGATACGGATAGCTGTGCCAAAAAAACACGAATAATGAAGACTTTTTTTCAGAAAGTCCTCGGAAACAGCTCGGATTTTGATGATTTTTTATTTCGAATTTTTGTTTTTTCATACTGGTTCATACTGTTTAAAATCAGAGACACAAAATAGGAACACCACTTGCTATATGCAACATCTTCTCAAACAATATGATCTAGAATCAATAAACGCTTAATGGTCACAAGGTACCAACAGCCTAGCAGCTAAACAAATATGGCCAAATATTGACCTGAACCGGTTAAAAGGCTTTATATCCCAGAGCAGACAAAGTATATGCCCCACAATTGGAGTCGTAATAGGACACTGCCTCATAGGTAGACATGCTATGCTGATGGAGGTCTATACTAAAGAAGCTGCTTGGATGAGGAGAAAGTGGAAACAGTCTAATACTTTTTATGTACATGTCCGGCACTGTCCAATAGAAGGAATACCTACCTCGGTAATCCTTTCCTCGATAATACCAGTGAACTGGCAACAATTGACACAAGATGTCTCTCTAATTTCATTAAAAGTACAAAATGGTTTGTTTAGGTTCATAACTCTCCCATGGGTAACTTCTTTAGTGGTATCACAATGGACCTTTCAGCACAGATGAGTTAAAAGGGAGATGGGAAACCAAGCTGTCAAAATGACAATGTCTACAAGCTGCGGTCAAAGTTTACTGCAAGAGTATGCGTGTTTTTACCAATACTATCTCAGTAAACTTCGACATGCCACCTGATTTTTGTTGCTGTTTTTTTTCATTTATTCACATACACGAGTAACAGTAAAACGTAAGTCAGTTTCCCATCTCCTTTTGTCTCTGCCTTCAGTCATGTTCCAACTGTTTTGTTATCTTGTGTAAAAGTTTCATTGCAACAGAACTGTTGCTATGCATTAAAACACAAGCCATAAGCCAAGCTTGTGTTTCGAGAGCCACTTGATAATTGATCTGTTGCCATGCAAAATTGAGAGCGAAACAAGAAAGCTATATTATGTTTCGTACATAATGTATAGCCAACAGCATGTCAAACATACTCACAAAATTTGTTAGTTTTGTTCTGTTACTTTAAATTTAGTTTAAGTTGTTGCCTTTTTTGGGAGATCACTCCAACTTTGATCGCAGAAGCGAACGTTTATGAAATAAGGAAAAGTAAAATAAAAATAAAGTTGTAATTTCTTGAATTTTTGGAGCTCGGACTCGACAAGTAAAACTCTTGGGGTCTTACTGAGTCAAAAACATCGAGACAGCCACTCCAACCGAACCTAACCAACTAAACTGTATTAAAAAACAACAATTTGAAAATAAGCCATCAAAATAGGAATTGTTGTCCTCAGACTTCCTGAAAATTTCTTTTTTCCGTTTCATTAACTCATTAACTAGTAGGGGAGAGTGGGTATGTTTGAGACGCTTTTCGAATACATTAAATTAGCCGAGATCTTATAGATCGTATCTGAGCAAAATTGATTTCTTAAGATAAAACAACATTTTGGCAACCTATTTTCAGTTAAAAAGAAGGCGAAAGTCCCACAGAAGAAAAGCAAAAAATCATTTCATGAACCAACTTACTTTGGATGGAATAGTCATGTCTCAATTATCCTGCATGGCACTTTGAATAAATAATTTGTAAATAATATCACTTTTCGTGTGGCACTTATTAAACAAAACAACGATTAATTCACTTCAAAAATGGTGTTGCTATCTAATTATTACACTCTTTTGCACAGTAAGTTCACACATTATAAAAAAAATCACCCAAAGTTTAGGCAAATATTTTACTTTTTGTACACAAATTCCTTTTTTTTAATCTCCACTCCGTGTTTGTTTTCCTGGACACAACTTGTTTTGTTGAGGGATGGGGACAGACTGAAGACAGAATCTGTCATACAAGGAAAGAGAAAAAAAATAGTAGGAATTGAGAAAATGCCTGTGTCCCATTCCTCCTGTTTTCCAAACATACCCACTCTCCCCTACGATTTGTTTGTGTTTAAATTGTTATATATGTAATTCATTTTTTTTTCAGATAACGTAAAACAAACAACATAGAATAAACAACAAAGGGATCGAGAAATCGCATCAGCAAAAGAAAATATTGTCAAGAATTGAAAAATACCTATGTGTACATATGTACAAAAATTATATAAAATGAATTTGCAACTAAGCGAAAGTTTTTTGTGTATATACAACATGACTCTAATAAGAAACTTTGATATGACATAAAAAAAAATAATATCTAAGATTAAAATCGCAAAAAGTTTGTATTATGTATGAATAATAATACAACAAAGGAAAATAATATGTTAGTAGCTGTTCATATGCGGCTGAGAATTGATGCGTGTTTTTCGATGGAAAGACAATTTTAAAAAAGGGCAAACCAATTTTACAATGATATTAAACTACCATCACGGCATTTACATAAGCTTTCAGTTCGTATATAACTTACGTATATAATTCTGAACATAAGATAAGAACATTTTCTACTAAATTAAAAACACTGGACATTCAATACATGCACTGATTAGTTCAGCATAGTATTAAATAGAGACAACGATTGCATATTAATAGTAATCTCGAAAAGACCACAAACTGGTCAAGAGAGTCACACTTACCATGTTCTTTAATAGTAATATGTTTGTTGAATGCTTTTAAGTAAAAACTGAAATTCAATTTCAAGCATTTTTAATTGAAGCATAAGAATATATAAAATTTTCGAACTATAAAGAGTTTATAACTTCACTGTACAGATGGTAACTATGGATTCTGTTGATTGCCCTCTTAATATTGTTTGTAATATTCAACGGGGAGAAAGTCTGCAAAAGAGAACACTACGCAACAAGCACGTTGAAAATGAAGAAAAATTAATGATTCAGGACGATATAACAAAAATGTGGAATAACGGAAAACGAACTTTTAAAATATCTATCCAACGAAGAATGTGGAAAAAACCGATTAATGCATCGAACCTTACTTTTAAAATATACTCTAGAATGCTGATTTTATTGGCCGTCATCTCGGGGAGAGCAGGTAAGTCTTGAAATAAAATGTATATAGGTACTCTGTCCAAATGTTCAATACCTACCTACAGGAGAGATATTTTGACGTTCATATCTCACTTTAAGGGTATTCATGTAGGAATATGACAATGATAAGTTTTATTATAAATTCATTTACAGCCCGATTCTCCTCATCATCACTGATACCTCTCAACTCATAAGAAGAGGTGAAATTGATTTTGTGACTTTTTCGTATTCTCCCCCAAAATCACAATTTGTGAGGGTAGCAAAAACAATCGACATTGTGATCTCCTCCAGAGCAAGTCAAAACTAGAAAATTATTTGAGATTTTACATTTTGATTTATGAGTATGAATGAATATAGTGAAAAAAAGGAAGGAAAGAGAAAAGACATACGCTTTTTTTCTTCTTTCTTTATTCTTTTTCCTTGTTCGCAACTGATAACGATCATTGCTCATCGCCTTTCAAATGACACTACACTAAAAAGCAGCCCATACCCCTATACACAATCTCTGTTTGTGTTGCCAATATTGACGAAATGGCATCATATGTTGCGTTGAAACACATATTGCAGTTACAAACAATCCATTCTGGCAATGCATTCCATATTCACATTGGCTGTGGTGAGTTTCGTTGTGACTTTTCTTGTGAGGATTATGGGAGAATCGGACAAATGTTATCGAATCACAACAATCCTCACAAGAAATAGTCACAAGGGCTTATGACTTGTGATTCCTCACAAGGGGGAGAATCAGGCTGTTAATTAGTACAAAATAAATAGTACAAAGATCATAGAGAAATAAGTTGAATATAGTGAAAAAGTTCGGCTTTAGGTTAGATCCTGACTGCTTGACGGCTGAATTGAAAAAGAGGCAGATTTTGCACCTTTCACAATAATTATGTAACGTATCGATATCACGGGTATGGTTTATTTCGCTTTTTTTATCTCGCTTTTGGTCGTTTCGCCACGGTCGTTTTGCATTTTGTTATTTCGCATTTCATTCGTTTGGTCTTTTAGTTGCTTCGCTTTCGATTGTTTCGCTGATTTTTTTTCGCCTTATAGTCTTTTCGTTTTTCGTTTATTTTGCATTCGTTTATTTTGCATTCGTTTATTTCGCTTTTCAATTATTTCGCTTTTTTATTGTTTTGATTTTTATTGTTTCGCCTTCATCTGTTTTTTTTTTATTTTAATTTTTGTGTACGTAAGGATCCTGAAGACTTTAAAATTCGCGCGAATTTTAAAGTCTTCAGGATCCTTACGTACACAAAAATTAAAATTAAAAAAAAAGCAGACGAAGTATACATATGTACTTGAATTGACGATTTTTTCAAAATAATAGGAAAATCCTTCACGACTTAGTTTATCCTTTCCTCAAATTGATTTAAAAGTTATTGCATATGATTTTACTTTCCATTTTTTTAATTTAAAGACAATATTAAAATACTTCACTGTATTCTAACCTTACGCGGGCGGTTTCAAAGACTAAAAGCCATCTAATGAAGACTAATTAGATAACAATTATTACATTCCCAAGAGAATTCAGAAAAAAATGCGAAATAACCGTTAGCGAGATAACCTGTGGCGAAACAATCGTATTGCAAATTAACAATTTTGCGAGAGAGTTAATGGCAAAACAAAAAGAGCGAAACAATTCTGGCGCGAAACAGGAAAAAACAAAATAAACAAAAAACAAAACAAGTTTTGCGAAATAGAAGAAAATCGAAGAGAGAAAAGCGAAATAACAAAATGCAAAACAAAATTGCCGAAACAATAGGTACCCCGATATCACAACGATGGCTGATGGCGTATTCTTTTTTTCTTTTTTTGCTAAATGTGATGTTATTTTCGTTTTGATTTTTTCAATTTGCTGGCATACGTCTAACCGGAGCTGCTCTCTTTTGTCGTAGAAATTATTTCTTAATTCTTGTTTAATTAGTTCTCTGATTTCGATGTCTTCTCTTTTGCGAATGGGTACTCCAAATAGTACCTCGAAGGGTGTACGGTTAATAGAGCGGTTGATGGTGCTGTTCATAGGGAGTTGAACATTTCCGACGAATTTATGCCATTTTTCCGGTGATGCTGCCGATATTCTTTTGAGGACCTCCAAAATGACTCGGTTTGCCCTTTCAGCTTGGCCGTTGTTTCGTGGCATCCCAGTTGTTATTAAGATGTGTTCGATGTTTTCATTTTTGCAGTAATTCTTAAAGGCTTCTGAAGTAAATGCGCTGCCACGATCAGTGATGATGTGTCGAGGATTACCAAATATCTGCTGCTGCTCTTCGAATCTTCTAAGGGTTTCATCTGCTGTTACTGTTTTGGTCAGGCCTATGTGATCCAAATGGAGTGTATCGAGCGGTTTTTCACCTTTGTCCAGCTGTTCGATGTAGCCTTCTTGTTTCACAGATTTTTGATTGGCTAAAATGCACTTCACACAACTGTCGATGCAGTTCTGGATTTTTTAATTTAATTTTGGTATGTAAAATTCCTGCGAGATGAGTGCAATAGATAGTTTTGGATGCACCAAAGTGACCTTCACCATGCTTCAATTTGATGATTTCTTTTTCCATGCTGCGTGGGACTATCAAAAGTTGGTAACCGTTCTCTTCTTTCAGTAATAACTCCGCCTTGATTAAGAAATTATCAAAAGGTTTTTGTTTAAGTATCTCCTTAACGGATTTTATGTGATCATCTTTTTCATGGTTTTTTTCTTAATTTCACCAGCAGTTCGGGTTGCAATACGTTAATAACAGGGTATCTGCTTAAATTGTCGACATGCCTCATGCGCGTACCTGGTCGATGCTTTATGAAGTAATCAAAATCTTGTCAATACATGATCCATCTATGTACTTATGGAACTTGGTAAGTCTGTTTTTCCCCAGAAGGTAAACTCGGAATTTCTCACAGACTTTGTAAACGGCGTACACTTCTAGAGAGGCGCGGATCTAGAATTTGTTTTGGAGGGGGTCACAGGATAGAAAAGAATCAAAAATAACAAGAATAACCAAATAAACAAAGCAGGAAAGGTTAAAACGGTTGGAAATTTTTCATAAATTCACATATTCAGAGGTTATGAGCAAAATTAATTTCCCAATAAAGTCCAGTTTAGTAATTTTAAATCCCAATCTGTGTAAAAATTCCTAGTGAGCTAGATCTTTGTGTACACCTTTATTACGTAGATCTTATGAGTTGGTTATTTTAGTAATTTTAAACAGAAACTGAAGATTTTGATATAAAAGTCCCTCTAGTCCCTCTACTCCGAAAACGGTTAATTTTATAGAAATATGCCTGAGGCATTATTTTTAGAAAATCTCAAGACGAACAATTTGACCACTATTGACCTCCGGGCAAAAGGTCGCGAAATATTAACGAAAAACTGAATTTCGCGACCTTTTGACCACCATAACTTTTTTAGCCGGCACGGCACGATATCAATGTCAATTTTCACATCTTCATAAGAGGTACGTAATAAAGATGTACACAAAAATCTAGCCCACTAGGAATTTTTCCGCAGGTGAAACCTATAGGTAATGACTGGATTACGTTTTTGAAAAATAAAAAACAAAGTAATGTATTTACTTTTGTTCAATACACTTTGGAATTAATGAAAAATCAAAGTTGACAGAAAAGAATAAACTAGCTTCCCGAACCACCGTTTCTTTGTTTTAAGCACCCAAACAAATATTTATTCAGAGCCAGTTCGTCATAAGGTTTAAAGTCGTTTAAAAAAGGGTTTTGACTGTGGTATTAAATTAAATGCTTAAGTGCCATAATTAAACAAGTAGTTAGTGAGAAATAAAAATATTCAAACAATTATAGGAAGTATCAATAGCGGTGACGTGAAATAACGTCCGACGAAATAAGCTATTTCCTGAAAATGAAATTCTCGCAATACAGTTGAATGTGAAGTTGAAAGTACCACGCGTTGTTTCTTGTCAAAAACATCGATATAACCACAAACAGAATCAAACCCCGGAGGAATATTTCTGGAGAGCAACTTACATTTCTCTGTTCGACAACGTTGTGACGGACCTCAACGAAAGGCTCTTTCCAGACGTGATAAAGCTTTTTGGGTTTACAGTGTTTCTGCCTCGGACTTCCTTTACAGCGGAGGATGTTGAAGAAGTTCAGCTTGTAGCAGAAACGTAGCTACCATGATGCTTCTGAACTCCCCTTCGAGCATTATTGCCGAATTTGACCTGTGTGTGAACCGAATTGTTGAAGACGGCGGTGAACTCCCAGATTCGGTTCCTCTCGCACTTGATGCGTGTGTTGAAGTAATTTATCCGGCTATTTATAGACTGCTTACGATTTTGGAGACGCTGATGGTTCCTGGAACCACTGCAGAAAAGAGTTTTTCAATTCTCCGTCGCCTCAAAACTTGGTTGAGATCAACTATGGCAGAAGACTGACTTACCGGGTTTTGCATTGCTACACGCCAATCGTGCACATCGATGTGATCATTAACAGATTTGCGAAATAAAATAGAAGATTGAATTCTTTTTTCTATTTTTTTTTCAATGGGCAAAAAAAAAAGTTAATCGTGGTCTTTTGGTTAGTTTTAGTTTTAGTTTAGTTAGCAGAGTTTGTCTTACTGAAGTAAAATACGAGATGTAGCTTCCCAGCATAATCTTCTTACAGCAGGACAGCTTCTATTCCCAGCTGGCATGCATCTGTATGCACCTCCGTTGCGGCATCTTGTTTGTAAACTGCTAAAACAGGGTTGTTAGTTGAAGCAATTTTAAGTGCTATAAACGCTTGTCTTTGGGGCACGGCAAAGACGAATTTGGTTTCTTTTCTCGTCAAATCTGTGACATCCTTCCTCTTCGGATGTGGAACTGCAACGGCAAAATATGATAAGCTCATTAAACTCTGCCTTAAACAGCATTGTACAAAGGGGAATACAAAATCGCGTAGAGTTTAATGCTTCAAAAACTCAATGCTGTCTTGTATCGTCGAAGCGAGATATACCTCCCTTGCCACTGTCCATGAGTGGCACTTGCATCAATGAGACCGAACATCTCGAGATTCACAGACCACCTCTTGTGGAACGAGCACATATGCGATGTCGCGAAAAATGCCGCAAGATGTTTAGGCGGTTAGAAGGTTTCTTAAGGCGATGCAAGAAATTTTTTTCCCCTTCTGATCTGGCTACCATCTACAAAACCTACATACGTCCTAAGCTTGAGTACAATTCTCTCGTCTGGGCTGGTGCTCCAGTGACGTACTTAAGTCTTCTGGACAGTATCCAAAAAGAGCATTCAAAATGATTGGTGACAATACCATCGTTGAGTCATTTACATCTCTAGAACATCGGCGTAGTGTCTCATGTCTCACCCTGTTTTACCGATACTTCAACGGTTTATGCTCTAGTGAAATAGCCAGTTGCATTCCTCCCCTTAAGACATTCAACCGTAATACCCGCGCCTCCAGGAATGCCCATCAGTTCACCCTTGAGCCCAACTTCGGACGTACTGTCAAGTACAGAGAATCGTTCTTTAGCCGTACTACGCGAATGTGGAACTCTCTTCCACACTCTGTCTTCCCCAGTCATTGTAATATTCAAGAATTCAAAACCAATGTTCACCGACACCTCCTTTTACATCCTCTATCCTTTCCCTAATGCTCGCACTGTGCTCTTGGCATATAAAGGGTAATGAAAAAAATCCCTTGAGTGCGCGTTGATTATAAAAAAAAAAAAAATCTAGCCATAAGTGAATAATTGATAATGAAACGGTAGAAAAATCCACTTAAGCCAAGAAAGACCTGCACGTCTTTTACTCTTTTTGGCTCAGGAAAGTTTCTTATTTCATTTCATTTTATTTGTATATTTGCTAACACTTTAAGATAAATCTTGTAAAGTAGTGATAGATAATGACTTCAATTAAGTTTAAGTTTGAATTTCAGTTGAGTTTCAACAATGATAATGATAAGGAAAATATAAAATATTTATTTATTTATTTATCAAAGTCGTTAAGAACTAACGTTAACAAAACTTATAAACTACATATATCTATAAACAATTACAAAATACAAAAATATTATAAATTACAAATTATTACATTAAGAATAAAAAATAAAGCCTGCATTTATGCTAAGGCATTATAAAAAGCAGTTTTAAAAGATTCGCTTTTGAAATTGGCATTAATTGAAACTATAAGAAAATAATATTTATTAAAAATTAAGACCATTTGATTTATAGGATTATTGGCACCATAGTTTGATCTACTGAAAGGTAGTTGTAGGGGTTGTTGAAGTCTTAAGCATGTTCGACTGAAACTAAAATTTAATCTGCTTAGAACTGATGGAGATAGTATAGAGCCATTCATCACATTAGTTATAAAACAGAACTGAAGGTATTGCCTATGATGAGTGATAGAGGGAAGTTTAGTTAAAGCAAGTCTGTGAGAGTAAGGAAGACGAATATTATTAGGAGACCAAGAAAAGAAACGTAGGCAAAAACGCATAAACCTTCTTTGAACTGCTTCAAGTCTATTTATGTGAGTATGGTAATATGGTGACCATACTACACATCCGTATTCAAGTATTGGCCTAACGAACGATACAAACAAAAGTTTTAAAACATAAGGGTCCTGAAAGTCGCGACTAAATCTCCTTATGAATCCTAGCATTCTATTGGCTTTTTTAACTATAGAGTCTAAATGAAAGTTAAAAGTTAGTTTTGGATCCAGGATGATGCCAAGGTCAGAGAATACAGAGACATTGTTTAAAGGTGACAGATCAAACATATAACTAAATACAAAGGGATTTTGTTTGCGTGTAAAAGTCATACTTTTACACTTGTCAACATTCAAGACAAGACGGTTAAGATTGCACCACTCCCGAAAAACAATAAGGTCTTCCCGTAATAACAAGCAGTCCGATTGTGATTTAATACTTTTGAAAATTTTTACGTCATCTGCATAGATTAAAATAGAAGAGTTTTTAATGGTCAAAGCTAAGTCGTTAATAAATAATATAAATAAAATTGGTCCTAAGTGACTACCCTGAGGGACACCGGAGTTGACTACAAAATTAGTTGAAAGTTCATTCAGGAATTATATATATATATCATTTATATATAGTAAATTATATCCTAGTTATGAAGAATGAACAGATCGAAAGATAGAAAGAGTTAAAAATAAAAGAGTTAGACGAGGAGGAGTTAAGAATAACAAGTTAGTTGCTTTGGTTAATAAAGAAAATATTTGGTTAAGTTTTTAATTGCCATTGGTTTTTCTATTGATGGGCGAAAGGTTCCTTTTTCGATGACGTGACCTAAAAATTCGATTTTTGGCTGCAGGAATCTACATTTTGGACAACTAAGCACTATTCACATGAGCATGAACAATGACCAACGAATGAACGAAAATTCGTCGATTTTGACATTTATTTCACATGAGAGTTTTCAATTCGTCGCGAATGAACAACCAAAACACAAAGCAAGAATGATTTTTGAGGTTAGATGAGTGTGGATGATGTGGAACGCGAATAGAGTTTGGCAGTTTGTATCAACTAGAATTATTTTCGCGACGAATACATTTGTTTTCTCAAATTTATTAACATTTTAGAATAAAAAGCTAATTTTTGCTTCATAAATCAAACATAAACTTTGCTTTTATCGTTTTGTTGAGCATTTGCAAGGGAATACGGCTTCAAACGTATCTAAAATCACTTTTCTTCATTCATTCGTCGTTCGTTGGTCGTGCTCATGTGAATAGTGCATTAAACATGAGGTTGAATTCGGCGGCAACTTTAAGAACCACGCTTACTCACCAGTTCGCAGAAAATGATTTGTATGTACTGTGCGAATTCTGCCCCGGTGTTTTTGAGACGGCTACAGGAACGTGGAAATAACCGTTCTTAAGGTCTAGTGTTGTATAGACTGCCGCCTCTGACAAATTATCGAAAATAACGTCAATTAATGGAAATGGAAAACTGTCTCGTATAGTTTAAACATTTATTTTCCTATAGTTAATACAAACTCTGTGCGAACCATTTTTTTCTTAAAAACTACAACACGGCTACTATGAGGCGAATTAGAATGTCGTATCACGCCATCATTCAGCCACGTTTTGACTTGCTGCTTATCCACCTGTTTTTCACTCGCAGGAAGACCACGCGTCCTTTTACGCACTGCTCTCTATGGAGCTGACGGGGTTTGTGAAGACTGGGACCTCGTCCTCCAGTAATATGCTCATTTCAATTTGGCAGCTTTTTCTTATTGACGGGCTTGTAGTTCGGCATTCGTGATGAATTTCTTCGGTGTATCTTGAAGGATTGTCTATTTCTGCATTTTCGTCCACAGTGACTTGAAAGATGAAGTTGTCTGCTTCTGGTTCATAGAAAGTCGGGCCATTTTATCGAAGACTACTTTGTGTGATGTCATTTCCAATTATGGCTTCGAAACCTATAGCTGAGTTATTTACTACTAGAATGGTAGATTTTATCCTTATCTGGTCGACGATTACTTGTGTATCGATCTGGACTTTGCTGATTCCAAGCCTACAAGTTTAATTTTCGTGTTGTAAAGCGGTGTGTTGTTTTTCAATTTCGAAAATGCGTCTTATCGTAGGAGGGACATCTAGGCACCTGTGTCAATTAAAGCCTGAAAAGAAATGTTATTGGTAAAAATAGTTTTGCAATTCGGTACCGATATTGCGTAAGTTTCTTTTCGCACATAGCCTCCATTTTTTGTACACGTGTTTGACACATGCCCTTTGCTGTTACACCTGAAACACTTTGTTTCTTCTTTGCAATCTTTTCTATGATGATCCGTGGATCCACAATTGAAACAGTGCTCTGAATAGCGTCTGACTTCGTTTTTCTTATGCTGATGTTGTCCTGTTGTTCTGAAATTACTGTTGTTGCTGCTGCTGCTGCCTCCGAACCCACTGCTGTTGCTGCCACCACCGAAACCACTACTGCTGCTGCCAAAACCGCAGAAACTCACTTCGCTGCTTTTGCATTTATGTATTGTAATGTGTATACACTTTACTTACTCTCTTTACTTACTCTGTATCTCTTTTTTATATTTAATGTACATACTACTCTTACTCTCTTTACTTACTCCTTATCTCTATAATAGTCCAGTCACTTTAGGGTTTCACCTCGGAATTTGAGATAATAAGCTGGAAACTCGTATACAGCTTTATTTTGGTGTTCTAAAAGTTGTCTCAAAAGTCTCATATTATCTCGTGTCTGCGTCGTAAGTTATTCGAGGTCAAAGGTCATGAAAATTGGTTTTTGGCAATTATCTCTGTTTCTATGGTTCCAATCACTTCAACACCTATTATGAAATTAAAGATAAGAAAATTTGCCACAACTTTCGTCTAAACTTTTTTTCTATACGCTCAACCCTTTTCGAGATAGAGGGCGGAGAGCACCCAGCGCTCAGGCATATATACTGTAATACAAGGTCAACCGTGAATCTCGGTGAATAATACCTTGTATACAGTTACTAAATTATTAATACATTGTATTAAATGATGTTATGTATATATACTAGCTGACCCGGCAGACTTCGAAAAAAAAACTTTACTTGACATATTTTTGTTGTCGATATTTTTCCTTTTTTAGATTTGTTTCTTTTGAGATATGGCCTTGGAAGCGGGAAGTGTAGTAGCGGGGTAGTGGGGTAGCGAGGAGCGGGTAAGAGGTAGCGGGTATCAGGTAGAAGTAGCGGGTAGTGGGTAGCAGGTAGCTATGGAGGGTAGGAGGGTAGTGGGCAGTGTACTAGCAGGGTACAAAAGTTAAGGTCTTTTTTTATCAGATTTTTTTGATGAAAAACTCGGAAAACTCTTTGGTTTTCAAGGGGAGAATTGCATGTAATTGTAGTAAAGTGGCTCTCAAATGGAAGACTGGAAAATTTCAAAATGGGTTTTCGAAAGGAACTCGGAAAACTCATTGGTTTTAAAATGGAAAATTGCCATATTATTGCAGGTGCATTGGTTTTCAAATGGAAAATTTCAAAGAAGGTTTTCGAATAGAAAATAGAAATTTCTTGATGAAAAACTCGGAAAATTCATTGGCTTGCAAAGGGAAAATTGCATTTTATTGCAGGTGCAGTGGTTTTCAAATGGAAAACTGGAACATTTGTGATGGGGAACTAGAATGCAAGAAAAAGTAAAAAAAAAAATGGAAAATTTGAAATGCAAAAATAATTTGATTAAACAAAATCTCAAAAACACTCTTTCAAATGAAATACATTACTTTTAAAATGGTAAAATGGAAAGTTCGTAAAATGGAAATTTCGTGCCGTTTGTCATCAAATTTTGACAAAATGTTCGAGTATTATTACAGTAGGGTTTTTAAGAAAATTGTACAAAATCGGCCAAGCCGTTCATAAGATATAGAAAAAAATGTGGAAACACAATTTTCCCTACAGAACGTTAACTTTTCATTTGACCATATCCTTAACAAAGTTGTTGTGCATGAGGCAACGAAGATTTCTGAGTTGTCACGACCTTATTAGCTGACAAAGTAAACGTTGTTTTCTTAGATATATAAAAATCTCATACAAATTCCCTGAGGACTCACTGATTTTATACCAGTGGAGTGTTTAGAACCAAATGTTGAGGGAATGTTCGGTTAGTGGCGTAGATGGGTTCTTATTATTTTGTACAAAATCGACCACGCCGTTTTCATGAGAAATGGCCAGGGTAGTGGTTGATGGGGTAGCGGGGTAATGGGAAGCGGATAGCGGGTTGACGGATAGTGAGTAGTTAGAAGCAGGGTAAGGGGCAGCGTAACAGGGTAGCGTGTATCGCGTAGAAATACTGGGTATCCGGCAGTGTTTAGTGGGGTGATGGGTAGCGGAGTAACTGGTTAACAGAGTTGTGGGGTAGTAGGGTAGCAGGGTAGCGGGTTGTGTAGTGGGCTACAAAAGTTTAGATATTTTATTTATCGATTTAGGCAGTGCGAAGTCTGCCGGGTCAGCTAGTATATATATATAACATCATTTAATACAATGTATTAATAATTTAGTAACTGTATACAAGGTGTTATTCACCGAGATTCATGGTTGACCTTGTATTACAGTATATATGCCTGAGCGCTGGGTGCTCTCCGCCCTCTATCTCGAAAAGGGTTGAGCGTATAGAAAAAAAGTTTAGACAAAAGTTGTGGCAAATTTTCTTATCTTTAATTTTCATAATAGGTGTTGAAGTGATTGGAACCATAGAAACAGAGATAATTGCCAAAAACCAATTTTCATGACCTTTGACCTCGAATAACTTACGACGCAGACACGAGATAATATGAGACTTTTGAGACAACTTTTAGAACACCAAAATAAAGCTGTATACGAGTTTCCAGCTTATTATCTCAAATTCCGAGATTGACCCCTTTTTTTTCTCTAAAGTGACTGGACTATAACTCTTATATCGTTTAATTGTAGTAGTAAACACTTGTGAGGGGCAATACCTAGTGATTAAGAGAAACTTTTTGTTTAGCATTAAGAACGTTAGCCCCTACAAAAAGTAATCCCAGTATTTTTATTTGTAAGTGGAGAGCTTCTGGAACATTCAGCTTCTCCAAGAACCATAGTGGTTTCATCATTTTTGTTATATAAATAGCCGTTTGGTGGCGAAGCAAGTTAATTGATTATGAAGTGCGATAAAGTAAAGATACTGTGTTTGCAAAGTTATAATTGAAAGTGTTGAATAAATCAGTTTGTCAGTGATTTGAATAAAGTGAATTTGTGTTTTATTTAAAAATTGAATAAGTTTTAATAGTCGGACCAAGCCGAATATTACATTGGTGTCAGAAGTGGGATTAAAACTTATTGAGAATAAAACAGTTGACAGTGATTAAATTATATTGTGTGAAATAGTGAAGTTCAAAAAATGAGTAAAGTTGTCAAAGACTTAACTGTCCTTGAGCTAAAGGCCGAACTAAGCAAACGTGGCTTAAGAGGGGAGGATATAAAAACGAACTCGTAAAATGGCTACAGGAATATCTGGAAGAACAAAATGAAGACCCAGATACGTTTGCTTTCGAAGTGGAAGCAAAAGTGCAAGAGGTAAATACAACTGCCATATCTGACATGATGTCTCTTCTTTTAGCCAAATTTGAAGAGAATCAAAAGAAGCAAGATAACGTTCTCAAACAACTAGAAGCTCAAAGAAATGATGTTCGGGAGCAACTGGAAACTCAAAGAAATTATGTTCGGGAGCAACTGGAAACTCAAAGAAACGAGCAAGTGAACGTACTCAAACAACTAGAAGTTCAAAGGAATGATGTTCTAGAGCGTTTTGATGAACAGAAAAATCTTCTAGAAGGCAGGTCCGCAGGAAGGCCGCAAACTTCGAAGAGAAAATCAATACTCTCGACCAATGCGTCGGAAAACAAAATGCACGTATCGAGAAAATCGACGAACAAATCGATACCATCACAAAGGAACTGGAAAAAGTGCGAAATATGAAAGCTCGAGAACCTTCTAGTGAGTGCTCAAGGAAGAGAGAAGTGAATCCTCCAAGCTTTGATGGTCAGATACCGTGGTCAATCTACAAGAAGCAGTTTGAAGCAGCAGCGTTAACAAACGGCTGGGACGATGACGAAAAATACATTGCTCTTACACTTGCCTTGAGAGGAGCAGCTGCTGAACTGCTACAAACCATCCCAGCAGAGAAGAACGGTGTCTTCAAAGTTCTGGTAAACGCAATCGAACAGCGGTTTTGGGATAGCCACATGACAGAAGTCTTCCGAGTTCAGCTTAACAATAGAGCACAGAAAAGAGGTGAAACTCTGCAGCAGCTTCAGGCAGATATCGAGCGACTGGTTCACCTGGCATATCCAACAGCTGGCAACGAGATAATTAATCAACTTGCTGTTGAAGCCTTTGTGAGAGCTGTGGGCGATATAAATCTCCAAAGGGCTATTCGCACTGCCGGAAAGCAAACACTACCAGAAGCATTGGCTTTCGCTCTAAAAATGGAAGCCGCAGAACAAGCTTCACAAAACGTGCATCGCGTGAGAGAATTAGAAGTCCAAGAATGCTCTTGTCAGAAGGCTACTCTAGAAAGGAGTCAGCGAGGCGGACCAGCACAATGCTGGAACTGCAACAAGACTGGGCATCTTCAACGACAGTGCAGATTACCGCGAAGACGAACCTCATGTCAACACTGTGGAAACAGAACTTACTCAACAAGTCAAAGTAACACCAACAACGTTGCTGCCGAAGCTGTTTCCCAGCCGGGAAACGAATAAGAACCAACTTCGAGGGGCAGAAGCTGGTTTCTGGTATCGATGGCCCCAGAAACACCATCCAGGTTTCTCAAACGAAACGTGACAACAAGAGCCTGACCGTGGAAGCAAGTATAAACGGCAACAAATGTGTGGCTACCATCGACACCGGTGCCACGGCGTCCATTGTACGGCAGGACCTCGTTAAGAAGACATGGCTCCACAACACCAATAGCTATCGTCTAAGGACTGCAACTGGAGAAGCTGCAAAAGTCTATGGTGAGGTGACACCTCGCTATCTGTGAAAACCGTCATCAAAGAAGATCTGACTTTGCCTGCTTCTTCAGAAGTATTCGTGTGGACGAAATTGAAGCCTGGAAGCCATCGATACCTCATGGTCGAAACAGCATCTGTAAAGTCCTCCCAAAACGTCACCATTGGGAAGACTCTTGTTAGACCTGTAAAGAACATGGTTCCCGTACGAATACTGAACATCAAGCCTTACGAAATTAAGCTTAGAAAAGGTGAGATTGTCGGACAATGCGAATCTGTATCAGCGATAACAAGGATCAGCGAAGAAGAGCCAAGGCAAACATTGAAGTCCAAAGAGCTGAACTCCATAAAGACGAACATTTTCAAGTCCTCTTATCTGGGCCACCAACAACGAAGAACTGCAGAAGGTCTCCTCGAAGAATTTGCAGACATCTTTTCGTCATCGCAAGGGAAATATGGCAGAACACAACTGGTTCAACATCGAATCAACACCGGCGATGCAAAGCCGATCCGTCAACCTGCAAGACGCCTTCCACTAGCCAAACAAGGTGAGGTTGAAGAACTGATAACCACCATGAAAGAAGAGGGTCTGATCGAAAACTCTAAAAGCCCTTGGGCGTCTCCAGTGGTCCTGGTAAAGAAGAAAGACGGATCAACCCGCTTTTGCGTAGACTATCGAAGGTTGAATGATGTGACCATGAAGGATAGCTACCCTCTGCCTAGGATCAGTGATACTCTGGACGCAATGGAAGGAGCACAATGGTTCTCAACGTTGGACCTGAAAAGTGGATACTGGCAAGTAGAAATCCATCCTGAAGACAAAGAGAAGACAGCGTTCTCGACAGGAAACGGATTGTGGCAGTTCAAAGTGATGCCTTTTGGACTGTGCAATGCTCCAGCGACTTTTGAGCGCCTTTTGGAATGCGTCCTGCAAGGACTCACATGGAAATCTTGCCTGGTCTATTTGGATGACTTCATCGTATACGGGAAAACATTTGACGAACATTGTACAAATCTGAGAGCCGTGTTTCAAAGACTTCGAGAAGCCCACCTCAAGCTCAATCCAGAAAAGTGTTCACTCTTCAAAACCGAAGTGAAATACCTGGGACATATCATCTCATCCCAAGGAGTTAAGACGGATCCTGATAAGGTTGACACCGTGAAGAATTGGCCAACACTACAGGGCAAACATCAACTCCGAAGCTTTCTGGGTCTAGCCACCTACTATAGGCGCTTTGTCAAGAATTTTGCTGAGATCGCCAAGAGTCTACATCAGCTAAAGGAAAAGAGAAAGCAGTTTAAAAAGTCAGGTGAGTGCGAGCGCAGCTTTCAAGAGCTCAAGCAACGCTTGTGTAATGCACCACCAGTGCTGACCTACCCAACTCCAGGAAAACCGTTCATCATTGATGCTGATGCCAGCAATGTCGGGATTGGTGCTGTATTGTCACAGGTACATGATGGCGAAGAAAAGGTGGTTGCCTATTACAGCAAGGTACTCTCGAAGTCGGAAAGAAACTATTGTGTGACCAGCAGAGAACTTCTTGCACTGATTTTGGCAACAAAACACTTCCATAAGTATCTCTATGGACAGAAGTTTCTTCTCCGAACCGACCATGGAGCACTAAACTGGCTTTTGAATTTCAAGAATCCAGAGGGTCAAGTGGCGAGATGGATTGAGAGGCTGCAGACATACGATTATGAAATTCAACATCGGAAGGGGAAGCTTCACTCAAATGCTGATGCACTATCTCGGAGACCATGTAAGCAAGACTGTAAGCATTGCAGACGCCAAGAAGAAAAAGAAGTGGTCACTGTCCTACGAACCAGAACCGATCCCATTAATGGCTGGAGCAACGAGTTGAGTTGAGGAAGGCTCAACAAGAGGACCCAGATATTGAACCCATCCTCGCATGCAAGGAACACCAGGAAAAACCAGAATGGGCTGATATCTCCGACAGAAGTCCGGCTCTAAAGGCCTATTGGGCACAGTGGGAATCATTGCATGTCCAAGAGGGTGTCCTTCGACGTAAATGGGAATCAGCAGATGGGAAGTCCTATGTAATACAGCTAGTCTTACCGAGATCGAAGATTATGGACGTTCTGCGAGAGATGCATGATGGAGTTTCGGGAGTCCATCTAGGAGTAAACAAGACGCTAGAAAAGGTTCGACAACGATTCTATTGGCTACATGCAAGGGAAGATGTCGAGAAGTGGTGCCGAAAATGTGATACCTGTGCTGCCACCAAAGGCCCGAACAAAAAGAATCACAGCCAAATGCAGCAGTATAATGTCGGATCACCCTTTGAAAGGATTGCAGTAGACGTGGCGGGTCCATTTCCGGAAACAAATAATGGAAATCATTATGTCGTCATGGATTACTTCAGCAAGTGGCCTGAAGCATACGCCATTCCGAATCAAGAAGCCAAAACTGTCGCAGACCAAATTGTGTTCAACTGGGTGAGCAGATTCGGTGTTCCATTAGAACTGCATTCCGACCAGGGAAGGAATTTTGAATCAAACATATTCCAGGAAGTTTGTGGGCTACTTCACATCAAGAAGACAAGAACAACACCACTCCACCCACAATCTGATGGCATGGTCGAACGGTTCAACCGAACCCTTAAGTAACATCTTTGCAAAGTTGTGGACGACAACCAGCGAGATTGGGATCGACACATTCCACTGTTTTTGATGGCGTATCGAAGTGCTAGACATAACTCAACTGGCCATACACCGTCTGAGATTTTGATGGGAAAGAACATCAGATTGCTGAGCAAAATAAAATTTGGATGTCCCACGTCGGAACCGCAAGCCGAGGATGACTACTTGGATGACCTCAGAGAAAGACTCCTTCAGATCCACGACGATACCAGGTCAAAAATAAAGATGTTCAGTGACCGAATGAAGACACACTACGATATACGAGCGACAACAACATAGTTCCAAGCAGGAGATCGAGTGTGGCTTTACAATCCCCATCGACAAAAAGGGTTGTCACCGAAACTTCAACGGGACTGGGAGGGTCCATATACAGTGATTAGCAAAATCAACGACGTCGTGTACCGGATACAAAAAGGAGTCAGAGGTAAACTTAAAGTCGTACATCGCGACCGACTACATCGCTACAGTGGTGATGAGAATGATGGATTTGTTCGGGACGATCAATCCTAAGGAGGGGGCAATGTAATGTGTATACACTTGTCTTACTCTCTTTACTTACTCTGTATCTCTTTTTTATATTTAACTAGCTGTACCCTGCCACGCTTCGCAGTAGCTTCGTTAAAATCGTTGCTTCCACTACGTTATTCAGTTTTTATATGTGTGGTGGTATCCCTGGCAGATCAAGTGAGTTTAAAATTCTGTTGGATAATTAACTACTTCATCTGCTTCCACAACGTAGTCTATCAACTGCTTCCACAACGTAGTCTATCAACGTATATGTAATTTAATCATCGTTCTGCCTCAATCGATAAATAAAAGACCTAAGCTGCTATCCGTTACCCGCTACCCCGGTACTCCGTTACTCGCTACCCTACCCTACACGCTAACCGCTAACCCGTTACCCGCTACATACTCCCTCTCCCCGTCACCCCACTACCCTACCTGCTACTCACTCCCGCTACCCACTTCCCCGCTAATCGACTACCCGCTTCGCACGCCAAAACTCAAAACCAAAATCTGACTTTTTTTTTTTGATGAAAATAAAAATATTTGGCGAAATTTTCAAACGTCCGTGTGATATATTTTGTTGTTGTGATTTGAAAAGTATAAATTTTGTTTGTCGTAAGGAGCATGCACAAAATTATCTGCAGAATATAGTCGGAAGAGAGCATGCCCGATGAATGGAACTTCAGGACTGTTTTCCTGATTCTGAAGAAAGGAGACCCTCTAAATTGCACCAATTATATAGGCCTCCTTAACACCGCCTATAAGACTTTTTCTACAATGCCATGCGAACGCCTGAAACCGTTTGTCAACAAACTAATAGGTCCATATCAGTGGCCTTAGACCATCGATCAAATATTCACATTACGGCAAGTGCTGGAAAAATAAATCGACACATACCATCATTTTATCGATTTAAAGGCCGCGTATTTAAACATCTATTCAGAAGAACTGTATAATGCCATGTCCAGTTTTGTCATCCCTGCCAAGCTCATTCGCTTGTGCAAAATTACGATGGAGAACTCACGCTGCTCTTACGGAATCTTTCGACGTCAAAAAAGGATTCAGACAAGGCGATGCGCTGTCGTGCGATTTCTTTAACATCGTTCTTGAGAAGATAGTGCAAAACTCCACCGTCAACATCAGAGGCACTATCTTTCAAAAATCTGTCGAACTTCTCGAGTACGCCGATGATATTGGGATAAACACAGCGTGATGTCAATGGCGCCTTTGTGAGAATTGAGACAGAAGCGGCAAAAATGGGTTTAGCGGTTAATGAGGGAAAAACGAAGTATATGTTGTCTTCTAGAAAGGACACGCTGCTCCAACAATAGCTTACCGTTTACAAAGTATTTTCTTGCTGACTTGACACAATGAATCACAATGAAAAAAAAAATGTTTGACAATTTACATAAATTGAAATTGAGTATTTGTAAATTGATGAATTTTGTTTTAATTTTATTGTAGTGGGAAAAGCATTATTTTTTAACATTGGCTCTGTTTGTGATTAGTGACTGATGTAAAAAATAAATAAAAACAATCCTTGATACGTATTTTATACCATGTTAAAATTTCAGCTCAATCGGTGCAGAACTTTTTGAGTTTTTCGAGCGTACCGTACACAAACCAACATAACATTTTCATATATATAGATGTACATACTACTCTTACTCTCTTTACTTACTCCTTATCTCTATTACTCTAATATCATTTAATTGTAGTAGCAAACACTTGTGAGGGGCAATACCTAGTGATTAAGAGAAACTTTTTGTTTAGCATTAAGAACGTTAGCCCCTACAAAAAGTAATCCCAGTATTTTTATTTGTAAGTGGAGAGCTTCTGGAACATTCAGCTTCTCCAAGAACCATAGTAGTTTCATCATTTTTGTTATATAAATAGCCGTTTGGCGGCGAAGCAAGTTAATTGATTGTGAACTGCGATAAAGTAAAGATACTGTGTTTGCAAAGTTATAATTGAAAGTGTTGAATAAATAAGTTTGTCAGTGATTTGAATAAAGTGAATTTGTGTTTTATTTAAAAAGTGAATAAGTTTTAATAGTTGAACCAAGCCGAATATTACAGTATGTTTCATACAGTTCTTTTAATTTGTGTATCGTTTTTGCGTTGTATAACATGATGTTATGCTCTTCGCGGCCCGGAATACCGTTTATAATGTAAAAAAACAAAGATCTTTCCTTGCGTTTTATTAACGTTTTCGCGAAATTGTTCATTCTTTGTAACCTACGCCACTGCAATTGGTTTTAAACGTCAGCTTTGCACACTTTAACTTCGAATTCGTAGTTGAGTTTTACTTTTAAGTCTTCGTACGACGCACATACACATGTTTTTATAAAACTATGTGCAGAACCTCTTAGTTGCTTTTTGGCGAAAATATATTTTTCTATGTCGGACCATTTTAATAAATTAGACAGCTCTTCGAATTCGTTGAACCACGATGTGATTGAGGGGTTATCTTCGCCACTGAACTTCGGTAACAAGTTCAAGTTTTTATAAAACTATGTGCAGAACCTCTTAGTTGTTTTTTGGCGAAAATATATTTTTCTATGTCGGACCATTGTAATAAATTAGACAGCTCTTCGAATTCGTTGAACCACGATGTGATTGAGAGGTTATCGTCGCTACTGAACTTCGGTAACAAGTTATCGATATCTTTCACTGTGCTTCTACATGGTGAAGGTGCACTCGTTATGGCGTTTTCTTCTATCTTCTTTTCCTTTTTTGCTCATGTTGGAATTGTCGATGACTTTCAAATTGATTATACGCGTTTCACCTGTTGTGGAAGTTTTTTCTTCAATTGTTTTGCTTTGCTCCTGAAAAGATGTCTTCGTGTCTTCGGATTCGCGTCTGTCATTTGCACTTTCCGAGCTGTATGAATTATTTTGGTTCCCCTGATATAATTTTATAGGCCATTGATTAGCACAGCTTTGTTGCCTCGTGTGTCTAGTGATAAATTTGACAATTTTGCTTTTAAGTGGTCAACGCCTCAACGGTTAAATTGCTAAGCATAATCGACAAAAAGACTAATTAAATGGGATGGTTGAGCCCCCAAATATGTAGGAATATAATTAAACTTATCATTATCATATTACAACATATATTATTATTTAAGAGCATATTCCATTACTACTTATTCTAAGTTGGTCATATCATGAGAAATGTGTCTCTGCTTGATGATTAAATAAATAAATAAATAAATGCCCAAAACAATTAAATTTATATCTGTATGTTTATTTCTTTTTTTTTATAGTTTATGCAACTCAACGCGATTCATCATTTAAAATAATGGATGAAAATAGTTCGAACACAATTGTTGGACATGGTATTGTTACCAAAATAAATTCAAATGTCACACAAAAAAATAATAGTAATCGGTTTACTGGAACATTAAACCTCTTAGATGATAATACTGTGCTGGCGAGTGCCACAGTTAGAGCAACCAACTTGAATATTACAAGTAGCAACTCATCTTCACTTACAACAACAACTTCAACTGGAAATATTGACGGAAGAAACTTCAAGGCACCCATAACTGCTGTACATAGAAACACAATTGAAGTTAGTGAAGAAAATAAAAGTGGTCCATACTTTGATAAAAGTGCGTCTAAGAACATAACAGCGCTGCTTGGAAAGACTGCATACCTGAATTGTCGAGTTAAAAATTTCGGAAACAAAACTGTGAGTACATAGAAATCATACAAGAAGATAACCATATATTAAAAAAAAGTGTTTTATGAGGTAACATGAGGGTATTACCGAGGCCGTTTACAGAGATTAAAATGAACCAGGCACGCTTGCGATCACTGAGTACTTACTTGAAAAAACAAGTTTGAACAAACTGACAGCCCTATTATGACTAGCAACTATCGACTTGATAGTTGGTATACATATATCAAAAAATTTAATGAATTCGTATTATAACTACCAACTGTCAGCATTTTTTATCGACTTTTGAATTTTATTAGATTTAATAGCAATTGTAAATGTTTTTTTTTGATAGACACGGTATTACGAAAATCAAAAAAAAATTGATACACATCAACTAAAAATTCCTGATTGAAACGCAAACAAACAAATTGATTTGTTATTTTTAAAGGCGAAAACGTCAAAAAGAATAAGGATTTCGAGTTCCACTCATAAGTGTTTTTGTTGTACTTCAAGTCTGCAATACAATTTTTGAAATAGCTTAAATGGTTTCCGTTTTATTTAAGAAAAAAAGTTTGCAAGTCCTTTTTGGAAATATTTTTATTTTAAATTTGAAAAGTCAAACATTAAAATAAACAACTCGTCACGAAGGAAATTTTGATAAATATTCACAATCGGTCAAAAATAACAAGTTGATACTCATAATACGAAGAAACTATCAACTATTTTATAGAAGCTATTCACTGTTCAAGTTTTAAAATGTTATTAATCACGCTTCAAACGAAAACTTGCCAAGTGAACTTGTAAATTTTCATCCAAACTATTTTCTATTTTCTTTTAATATTGTTGTATTATCTTCTATGATTTAAAATACATATTCAATATAACACTTTGACATGTAAGAACTTGGCGTTCTTTTAGATCTCATTACTTTTGGTGGCTAACTTTTTACACAGTGTTGTTCGCACATAAAAGAACTTGGCTCTTTTTTACATTTTATGTTTTTGTTCTGATTTCACATCTTTTTGCAAAGTTTTTTTTTTTTATGGAAGCATGAACGTCGAAATAAATTTATAAGCTAGCCATTTGCAAACTTTAACAATATATTTGCTCTGCCAATTTATAAATAAATAGTAGGGAGGTTAGGTTAGAGCGGCTGTCTAGATGTCACATTTAGACATCAAGGGTACATTGTGAAACCTCTAAGGAAAGTTACTCATGGAGTTTTATGAAGTTTAACAAACCAGTTTCTAAATTACAACATTGTATGAACATTTTAAGAAAGTGGGTGGCAGCCACGCTCTTTTAATGAAACTACTTTTTTGTACTTATATTTTCTCTTATACTCAACCGAAACTCTATCAGAATTTCGAATTTAAACGTTTTCGACCATTTTTCTTACCATGTCAGAGGTCAACTGGTAGTTCTTATCAAAAACTCGTTAAATTAAGGTTATACGTTGTTGCAAAATATCATTTATTTTCAACTTTAACAATTCAATCTTTCTTTCTTATAACTTTAAGATTTACCACTTTCTTCTAACCTCATTTAGCCGTTATCTCATGAACAAGAAATTTTCTTTATAAAAGTTGGCAAAGCAAATGTTAAAACTGAAATAAACTTCACCAAAAGTTTTAATAAATTATCCCCCGTTCTTAAGACATATTCACCCCTATCGCCAATTTTACGGGAACTTTTTTCCCCAGGGAAACAAAAATTACCCCGAAACAGAATTTTCCCATCGAGAATCTCCCAAGAACTTTTATTTCCCGGAAAGAAATTATGCCAACCCTAAAATATTTTAATGATTTTCGAAGTTATTTTGAAAACTTAAAATTTAAATAAAATATTTTGTAAGTGGGACTTCACATCAAGACAAAATCGATTTCGCTAAATTTTGCAGACATATGTATTTGATAGTACTTATTATCTCAAGCCTATTTTTGAAAGCCGAACTCATTTCCTAGCGCTGGTTACCGAGGAATTTGCATCAGAAGATATATATGTACATAACATATGTGCATACTTTATATGGGATAACAAGAAACCAAGAACTAAAACCAGGAAAAATGGATTAGGGATCATACCTCGGTAACCAAACCTTGCAGATATTTTTGGTTCTCAGTGACTGATAGAAGGCTTATTGATTTTTTTACGCGTATCATTTGTTTTTGCCTATCTGAGAAATTCGTGACCCTTAACGGCTACATTTGTTAATTCAATTAATTTTTTATTCCGAAATAAACATACATTTTACCTAAGCTATTGACCTATTACGTCGCGTCGGTGGTGTTTCCTTTACGGGACATAGGGTCTCCTCTACTATGCGCCATCGTCGTGCTGATTTCTGTACATCGCCAAGCCAATTGCCTCCCGGCCCACTTCTGCTTTCTTGTGTGAGCGGATACCACTGCATGGCAGTCGCCTTTTCGAAACGTGTGGTATGATAAAGTCTATGGGTTCCTGACCTCTTCCCACATGAAGTTCAGCATTTGCGATACGGTAGGGCCAAAATATCATCAAGATGTTTCTGAGACATCAAATAACGAACGTTTGAAACATTCTTGTGGCAGTGTCTGTGACTTCCCAAGTTCTGCATCCGTAAAGCAGTACGGATTCAACATTCGAGGGCTAAAGTAGAGGCTCGGCCCTTAAGCTAAAAGAATTGTGCAGAAATATTTACTTGAATTGATGATTAAGTTCCACGGATAATCCTTTAAGTTTTTCCGATTTGATCTTTAGCCACACGACTTCTGCCCCTCTCTCCACCAAAGAAAAAAGAAATAGTCTTCCAATTCACTTCATGGTGATGCACAGCAAGTTTTTCCCTTACAACTAACTTGGGGAAAATTCTGTTCCAAATAAGGAAAAAGTTCCCTGGAAAAAATTATTGGCGATACGAATTTTTCGAAATTAAGCTTTTTTCCCATTCTCGAAAATTATTCATGATAGCAAAGTTCCCAAATTGGGAAAAACTCCAGGGAAAATTTATTCGTGATAAGGCTGATTGTATCTGTAAGTGGCTCTGACACAACTTCTGCGCTCTTTAACAAAAAAAAAAATTAAAACTAATTTTAAAAACTGCCTAATTTGGATGAAGTTGCATTTGAAGAAAAAAATTGTTCGGTTCACAGATTATTTTATTGATTTTATTGTTTTCTTAAGCCAGGAAGGCCTGCAATATTCGACAGACCAAATTTTTACATGACAAAAAATTAAGGCAAAAGATACTGCAATGTCCCAAAGGCTGTAAGAATTTTTGGTCTTTCGTAAAAAATATGAAGAATTCTTCTTCTTCCTTGGTCCCTACACATGTTGACAATGACACTCCAGTTGTTAGCTATCTCGCGAAAACTAACCATTTTGGTAAGCAGCTCGCCTCCAACTCTTCGTTGCCAGAGAGTGTCATGACGCCTCCAGTTCTTGAGCACGTCAATGATTCCATGTCATTATTTTGAATACGTGTTCTTCAACGCTGGCAAAACCCTTCCATAAGCTTTTCCATATATTCTATTCTTCTGGGCTCGTTCCGAGCAGTTGGAAAACAGCATTTGTCCAGCCAATTCTCAAAAAAGCGAATTTTCTTCTCCCTCAATTATAGTCCGATTGCACTTACGTCCCTTCTTTCTAAGGTCATGGAAACGCTGATAAACTATCAGCTCAAGAAAGTTTTATTTTATAATGTTAGCCAGAGATACTACCTGTAATCGTTTTGACTGTCCGAAACTTCTGCCTCTTTTTTATTTGTATGCTCCCTCAAGGCAGTTGAGAATAAGGCAAGCATTCTTTTTCGTTCCACGTTCATTAACTAACTACTGTAGATCCGATCCCATTGCAAGATCTAGTTCTGAGTTCAATTCTGTTTGTCAAGATATTGAGTTGTGTCTGAGCAGACAAGTTTTTAAAACTACTGTACTGAGGTTAGTTTCTTAATACATATTACAATATTTGTTTAATGTTATATATTTTTTTGATAAGTTATTAAATTTGTAAAATTAAATTGTTAAATTGTTAATTGTTAAATTGTACTCGATAGATGGGTGCCGTGAACGAAGGCCATATGAACTAACGCCATAATGGCTTTAATTCTCATTCAAATGTGAATTAACGCCATAATCAGATTATGGCCTAAATACACATTTGAATGAGAACTAAAGTAATATGGCGTTAGTTCATTTTAAGAAGTGGCCCAAGTACTCATTTCAATGTGAATGAAAGCCACTGCGAAAATAATTTTAATATGATATTGGAACATAATTTAGGTAGGTAAATATATGGTTTAACGAAAACAGGATGAACGCTCTATTAGTTAAGGGGGCGTTAACACAAATATTTTAAACACGGGTTACTATAAATCAAATATAAGAACCAATAGTCCCACATTTGCCTTATTCTTAACTTTTTTCGTCACGCTCATAACTTAAAAATTTTGGAAAAATTTCTTTGTTATTTATACTTTCGCGGTCCCCTCAGTTTTTGGCTCCAGAATCGAAAATAATCCGTTTTCGATGATATTTTTTAAATCTTCGTTTTTTCGGCGGAGTTATGCACAAATTTACGAGGATGGAACACAAATGAAATCGTTTAATTGTTGATAATGTTTTGCAAAGTAATCGAATGAAGTTGCTTTCTAAACGAATAAAAAAATCAATACAAAAATAATGATTTTTCATATTTGTATTGAATTTCAGAATGAGTACCTAAGTTTCTCAATATTTTCGTAGATGCTTCATTCGGAAAATTAGTTTTCCACAATTTGAAAGTAATCAAAAAATCGCGTACTGCAGTACTACTAGAAAGCGAGAGTAGCGAGCCGAAATTTTTTTTGGCAAACAGAGAAACAATTTGGGGTGTGAAAATAATAAATTTCGCGCGAATTTTTTTATTTTCACACCCCAAATTGTTTCTCTGTTTGCCAAAAAAAATTTCGGCTCTAAGAACTCGATTTTTTTTATTATTTCAGAGTCTAGAAAACTAGTTTTCCGAACGAAGCATCTACGTTCACCTAATTATTAGGTGTAGCACAATTTTCAAATTTCAGTGAGATTCCTTGAAATTAATATTGTTAACTCATGATAACGTTCAAATGGCTGACCAAGAAAACGGATCAACACATTTTTTTTTTCAGAAATTTTAAAAGAAAATATCAGCACTCGCTGAGAGTGAGATCTCTTGTTCCATTTTAGAAATATCTGAAGTCCCTGAGATCTCGATGAGATTTTGTTAGGTAATTACTTGCTATGCTTACTTTGCTTCAAAGCTCAAAGCATGTTATGGCATCAGTTCTCATTTGAATGTGATCTTACCCCATATGGCGTAAGTTCTCATTCAAGTGATGGCTTTAGTTCTCATTCGACTGTGAATTAAGGCCATAATCGGATTATGGCGTTAGTTCACATTTGATTGAGAACTGAGGCCATTATGGCGTTAGTTCATATGGCCTTCGTTCACGGCACCGATAGATGTTAAATAAATAAAAGAATATATCTAAAATAAATATCTCGTAGACCGAAAGATTCTTAATGACCGGCAGTACGGCGTTCGCAGTTTGGATGATTTATCTCACCGAACAGTGGAACAAATCTTTACATCGTTTTGGAGAAAGTTAGATTGTTGCACTTGATATTTCAAAGGCATTCTTTGATAAAGTTTGGAACCTTTCTCTTTTATAGAAAATGCGTGCTTTCGGTATCGATGAATCCCTTCTTCGTTGGATTAGAAACTTAGCTGTATTGGACGGATTCAAGTCTGAATCCCATAATATAAATGCTGGTGTGCCCAATGCTCCGTTTTGTCTCCGACCCTCTTTCTCATTTTTATTTATGATCTCTTGTCTGTAACTTCTAATCCAATAAATTGTTTCGCTGACGATAGTACCCTTAGCTTTTCTTATTCGTTTCCAGACGTTCACATCCCTCCTCTTCGGATGTGGAACTGCAACGTCAAAATATGATAAGCTCATTAAACTCTGACTTAAACAGCATTTTACAATGGGGAATACAAAATCGTGTAGAGTTTAATGCTTCAAAAACTCAATGCTGTCTTGTATCGTTAAAGCGAGATAAACCTCCCCTACCGCTGTCCATGATTGGCACTTGCATCAATGAGACCGAACATCTCGAGATTCTCGGTATGTATATCACAGACCACCTCTTGTGGAACGAGCACATATGCGATGTCGCCAAAAATGCCGCAAGGTGTTTAGGTTTAAGGCGATGCAAGAAATGTTTCTCTGATCTTGCCCTTATCTATAAGACATATATTCGTCCAAAGCTTGAGTACAATTCTCATTTCTGGGCTCGTGCTCCAGCTACATACTTGAGCCTCTTGGATGGTATACAAAAAAGAGCCCTAAGAATGATTGGTGACCGAGACATAACCAACTCATTCACCTCGTTAGACCAACGTCGGTCGTGACGTTTAGTGTCTGTCTCTGTTCTATCGTTACTTTTACGGTTCTAGTGAAATAGCCAGTTGCATTCCTCCCCTTAAACAATACACCCGTAATACTCGAAATGCCAATCAGTTTACCCTCGAGCCTCACTTCGGACGTACTCTCAAGTAAAGAAAATCGTTCTTTAGCCGTACTACGCGGATATGCAACTCCCTTCCACACTCTGTTGCATTGTTTAGGAATTTAAGACCAATGTACACCGGAACCTCCTTTCCAACCCCTTTCCTAGTTCCCAAAGCACCCACTGTGTCTCTGGCATATTAAGGGTATGATAAACCCCTTGAGTGTGTGCAAATTATAAAAAAAGTAGATAATGATCATCTCCGTCAAGTCAACAGTATCAAATAAATCAGTGCACTTATCAAATATTCCACCAACTATTGTGGCAGCTCACCAATATTTCAATCGCGTTTATTATGAGGTTCAAACCTCGTAAGGCCAATGTTAGACGCATGTTAAGTTAATCGTCTGCTTTTATTATTTTCCGATAAAAATAAAGATATATCTTTAAAATTTCCAAACGACGGACGTGGTCAAATGCTTTCAAAATTCACAAAAATTCGGTACCTATCCTACTTGAACGCTCGTCGCGTCCACCACTTTCGGCGTAGTGAGGCTCCCTTTCATGTATGGTCGGTAACAGAGCCTCTATGTACGAAGACTTAAGTCTGGTCAAATACATATAGGTAGCCGCCCATTTGGCTCTTAGACTATACCCTATACTAGAGTTAATAAGATGCAAACTGCAAACAGGTGTTTTGGGGAGTGAAATATGAAATGCTCATTAGTCGTTACCTCCAACGGATTCCGTTAGTATCGGAGCGTATGCCGCAAGATCCTTCCAACATTCCTGGAAAAATGAAAAATATTTAACAAATATCTTATATGTAATTGAAAAATGATAAAAAAGTACCTACCTCTTCTCAATACAGCGGCTATTATTAATGATTAATTCAATAATAATTATTATTGACATCGAATTTATTACGACTTCGCTTCGACTATCAGAAAAAAATGCGAAAACTGACAGCATTTATCATAAGCACAATTAAGATTTCTTTAGTACAAATTTTTTCACAAGGAGTTACACTATCGCATTTTTTGATATTTTGAACTGAAAAATATCACTTCACAACTTCATAGCTACAGAATCGACCTTCTGCACGCGTTATATATTATGTGTATTAAAAAATACCCCAAAGTTAATATCTTTTTCTTTTCAGATGTTGCTGCAAGTCTCATGGGTGCGTCATCGCGATATTCATTTGTTAACAGTTGGTAGGTATACGTACACATCTGACCAACGTTTTCGGGCTATACATCAACCACAGACCGAAGATTGGATCCTACAGATCAAATATCCACAACATCGAGACTCCGGTATATACGAATGTCAAGTTTCAACAACACCGCACATGAGTCATTATATTCATCTCAATGTTGTTGGTATGTATTTTAAATACCATAACTGCAAAATTCATAAAATCTAAAATATGTTTCGTTAAATATTTGCTCTGTACTTCAGTGAAGTTGAGGAAAAAAAAACAATTAAAATATGAGTTGCCACTTAAATACAAAAACATCGAAAGGAATTCTTTTTTGTTACATGGATGATAAAAGAGTAGCCACAGTGCATTCAAGAGGAAAACAAAGTTCACAGCAACCTCTGTCTAAGAGCCTATAAGCGAGCCATTGCCAATTCTAAACAGCAAAGCTGGAAGGAATCTGCCAGGCTAAGTAGGGTTCTATCCAAAGACCATTGCTGTCCTTCTTGTCTTAAAAAGTCTGGCGATTTCTTGGCAGCCTCTCCTGCAGAGTTCCTAGAAGTGGGCGACGCATTTTTAATGACTTGTCGACGACTGGCGTAGAACACATCGATACCCTTTTAAACAGGGAAAATATTGCTTGGGCAATCAGTACTTTTTCCCCAAACAAGTCTCCAGGCTTGGACAGCATAATGCCAATCATGCTTCAGAAAGCGCAATTTCTGGCAATTCCATGGCTTTAGATGATCTTTAAAGGATGTCTCTGTCTAAATCATGTTCCCGAGTCTTGGAGACATGTAAGAGTAGTTTTTATCCCGAAGGTCGGCAGGCGATGGCACGTATCAGCGAAGGATCTTAGGCCAATAAGCCTTACTTCCTTAGTGTTTAAGACAATGAAGCGCATTCTCGATTACCATATCAGAAGCATTCCAGATCTATATGCCCTCTTTATAAATCCCAACACGCCTTCCTTAAGGGCAAGTCTACGAAGACAGCCCTACATGAGGTAGTGCGTACAGTTGAAAAACCATACATTTAAAAGAATTTACTCTAGCTACCTTCTTAGATATATAAGGAGCCTACAAAAACGTCTTCCTTAACGTCTTCAAGAATCACTATTTAACCGGGATGTAGAGGACTATATCCGAAATAGGATTGTATCCATATGCTCAGTGACAGAAGGATTCAAGCTACCTTAGGTAACACTAACTTGACCAAGGGGTGTTCTGTCCCCCCTTCTTTGGCATCTAGTCATGAACAAAATTCTTATTAAACTGGAAAGATGTGGCGTAAAGGCTGTTGCTTACGCAGATTTTTTGGTGATACTGGTATCAGGAAAGTTCACTTCCGTGATTAGTGAGATTACGGAGATGGCATTGCTAAAAGTTAGCAACTGGGCTACAAGCTGTGGCTTGGCTGTCAATCGAGGCAAAACTGAACTAATGCTCCTTACTACAGAAACAAAAGTTCTCCCTCAACTGTAAAACTCTTTCCTTGTCTCCCAGCGCTAGATATTTGAGAGTAATACTTGAACCAAAATCCAACTCTTTTTTTTAATTTTATATGGTTTGAATTCTCCGTCAATAAGCACATCATTCACTACTATTTTCTCTATCGAAGCCCAAACCTGGACAGAGCTTCAACTTCTCTTGAATTTGACGCTCTGTCTGACTCCATACAAAGAATTGTATCCTTGTATCCTCACACTGAAATCGTTATTACGGGCGATTTCAATGTACACAATTCTTCGTGGCTTCTCCATTCGGGCCCGACAACACCCGAAGGAATGTGTGCCGAGATCTTTGCTGAGTTTAACCACCTTACTCAGCTTGTCACTGAGCCTACTCGAATATCGGACATTGATGGCCAAGCTGAAAATACTCTTGACTTGTTCCTTACGTCTGACCCTGATAAATACACTATCTGTGTATTAACGCCTCTAGGTAGATCAGACCATAGTGTCATATCCGCAAATTTCTCGTGCCAAACTAATCCAGTTAGAGAAAGAACTCCGAGGAGAACCGTATGGCAATACGAGAAAGCCAACTGGGACGGTCTCAATAACTTCTTCCGGATCTTTAACTGGTCACTATGCTTCCTCGAGAGTGACGTAGACTCCAGTGCAGATATGATTACTAACATGATTATTTTGGGAATGAAAACTTTTATCCCGAATAGGGTTAAAAGCATCAAATCCAAGGAAAAATCATGGTTTGAATCAAGCTGTAAACAGGTTATCAGGGAAAAAGAAGTAAAGTTCCGGTGTTTTAGAGCCAACCCAACTGAGGAAAACCGGAACAAGTTTAAACAAGCCAGGAAGGCCTGCAATGCCCATATTCGACGGACAAAGTTTTTGCATGACCAAAAATGAAGGCAAAAAAAATACTGCAATGTCCCAAAGGCAGTAAGAATTTTTGATCATTTGTGAAAAATATGAAGAATTCTTCTTCTTCTTCCTCGGTCCTTACGCTCGCTGACAGTGACACTCCTGTTGTTAGCTCTCTCGAGAAAGCTAACCTTTTTGCAAGGCAGTTCGCCTCCAATTCTACGCTGCCAGAGAGTGTCATGACTCCTCCAGCTCTTGAGCGCGTCAATGATTCCATGGGACAAATCTTCTTCCGCACTCGTGCTGTGGCGAGAGTCTTAAAAGATCTCAACATACATAAATCCGCTGGTCCGGATGGTATCCCTGCTATTATTCTGAAGAGGTGTTCTTCCATGCTGGCAAAACCCTTGCGTAAGCTTTTCCATCTATCCTATTCTTCTGGGCTCGTTCCGAGCAGTTGGAAAACAGCATTTGTCCAGCCAATCCCAAAAAAAAGCGAATCTTCTTCTCCCTCCAATTATCGTCCGATTGCACTTACGTCTCTTCTTTCTAAGGTCATGGAAACGCTGATAAACTATCAGCTCAAGAAATATCTCGAAGACCGAAAGCTTCTTAATGACCGGCAGTACGGCTTTCGCAGCAACAGGTCCACTGGTGATCTGATGGTTTATCTCACCGAACAGTGGAACAAATCTTTACATCGTTTTGGAGAAAGTAAGATTGTTGCACTTGATATTTCAAAGGCATTTGATAAAGTCTGGCATCTCGCTCTTTTATCGAAAATGCATGCTTTCGGTATCGATGAATCCCTCCTTCGTTGGATTAGAAATTTTCTTTCGAACCGTTCAATACAAGTTGTACTGGACGGATTTAAGTCTGAAACCCACAACATAAATGCTGGTGTGCCCCAGGACTCCGTTTTGTCTCCGACCCTCTTCCTCATTTTCATTAATGATCTCTTGTCTGTTACGTCTAATCCAATAAATTGTTTCGCTGACGATAGTACCCTTAGCTTTTCATATTCGTTTCCAGACTCACATCCTTCCTCTTCGGATGTGGAACTGCAACGGCAAAATATGATAAGCTCATTAAACTCTGACTTAAACAGCATTGTACAATGGGGAATACAAAATCGCGTAGAGTTTAATGCTTCGAAAACTCAATGCTGTCTTGTATCGTCGAAGCGAAATATACCCCCCTTGCCACTATCCATGAGTGGCACTTGCATCAATGAGACCGAACATCTCGAGATTCTCGGTATGTGCATGACTGACCACCTCTTGTGGAACGAGCACATATGCGATGTCGCCAAAATTGCCGCAAAATGTTTAGGTTTCATAAGGCGATGCAAGAAATTTTTTTCCCCTTCTGATCTGGCTACCATCTACAAAACCTACATACGTCCTAAGCTTGAGTACAATTCTCACGTCTGGGCTGGTGCTCCAGTGACGTACTTAAATCTTCTGGACAGTATCCAAAAAAGAGCATTCAAAATGATTGGTGACGATACCATCGTTGAGTCATTTACATCTCTAGAACATCGGCGTAATGTCTCATGTCTCACCCTGTTTTACCGATACTTCAACGGTTTTTGCTCTAGTGAAATAGCCAGTTGCATTCCTCTCCTTAAGACATTCAACCGTAATACCCGCGCCTCCAGGAATGCCCATCAGTTCACCCTTGAGCCCAATTTCGGACGTACTGTCAAGGACAGAGAATCGTTCTTTAGCCGTACTACGCGAATGTGGAACTCTCTTCCACACTCTGTCTTCCCCAGTCATTGTAATATTGAAGAATTCAAAACCAATGTCCACCGACACCTCCTTTTACATCCTCTATCCTTTCCCTAATGCTCGCACTGTGCTCTTGGCATATAAAGGGTAATGAAAAAAATCCCTTGAGTGCGCGTTAATTATAAAAAGAAAAAAAAAACTGGAAACTTAATATTGAAGAAAGGGTCAAGAAAGCCAGTATAGCTTTCTATGCCTGTAGTAAAACCTTTGGCAAAAAGTGGGGTTTGCAATCGAAGATGATTTTGTGGACGTAAACAGCCGTAGTCCGTCCAATCTTAACCTATGGTTCGATTGTTTTGTGGCCCCCACTAAGCAAAGCCTACAATAAATCGAAATTAAAAAAAGGTTCAGAGAACAGCTAGCGTTGGCTCCACTGGAGCCTTGCGCTCATGTCCATCGGACGCCGCGCCCCAAAACGTTTTTCTTTACCTCTTACCAATAGACTTGCACATCATATTTAGTATCTTGAAGTGCGTTGAGACTTAGGGAATTGAATAGTTGGTATTCTAAACCCTATGGGCATAGTAACATTACTAACCTCATCCTAGTGGATAGATAGATAGATAGAAAAGATTTTTATTTCAGAAATCACAATATATGTATCTAGGTACAAAATCAAGATAATAATTAAATAAAATCTTAATACGTAATCTTAATATACACGAATATTAATATTAACGTATTTTTGGCATAACATTTCATTTGTTGTCTGCCAGGTGGGCTAAATTTATAATAATATATACAGTATAATAATATTGAAAAAGAGTTTACAATAATATAAACAATATTATATTCAAAAAGATATTTTATTAGACATCACTCATATTTATATAATTCAGAATATCAATTAAATTCATTTAATATTAATTCTTTATATTTAAAGCAATAGAAAGAACAGTGTTACCGAAACATTTTTTTCTCGCGTTCATAAATACTGGACATCTGCAAATAAGGTGATATGTATTTTCTGCTTCATCTAGATTGCAAATTGTACAAATACCGATAGTATCTCTTTTAAAAGTTCTGGCATTAATATTTAGAAGACCACCTCTAGCTCTGAGAACTAAACTTACTAAATGGGCAGGGTTTTCATCAATGAAAAAATGGTTTTATATCAAATTTTAGATGGGGATATGCATCGTGAAACTGAGAGCATCTAGCATTGCTAATATTCATTTCGTGTTCTGTTCGCTTAAGGGTTTCTAAGATATTTAAATGTAGTTCAGATAGATTCATATCTAAAATGTTGGAGTTTAATGCTATGTCGTGATCGTCACAGAGCTCATACCATTCACGAGCCCAATAAATATTTTTTGCAATTATTTCTTCTGCGAAAATTCGTGTTAATCTGTATCGGGGTAAATTTAGAGTCTTTCTTATGTAGGCAAAGTGTAGACGTAATGTTTGTATAAACTGAGAGTGCAGACCAGTTTCCAAGTGTAACATATAGTTTGGAGTATTTCTAGGGAGGAATAACAGTTTTTTTTTATAAAGAATCTGAATAATTTTTCAACCTGCTCAAAACGTTTAAAACTCCATACCTGAGCACTATAAAACATTATTGATTTTGCTGCAGTGTCAAAAATTTTGAGCTTTTTTGAAAGAACTATTGTCGAGTTTCTAATGTAACTAGACCAATTCGCTGTAATAGCATATCTGGAAACTACCAGTCGTGCGTCAAGATGTTTATTAAAATACAGGTTGTAATTCAGAATAACACCCAGATATTTGTATTCGTTTAATACTTCTATCGGGTTCTCACCATAGTTCCATTTCAGGTTACTTGAGGTTCTAGTACCCTCACGGAATACAACAATTTTTGATTTATTGAGATTGATTTTCAGACCCCAAACAGAACAATAGCTATGCAAGTGGTCAATCATGCACTGCAATTTAGTAGGGCAGTCTGAAAGTAACACAAGGTCATCCGCATACATAAGAATTTTAACAATAGTGCCTGCTACAGAAACTCCACCTGGTAAAACTTCGTGCAAATCATTTAAATAAAGAGAAAAAAGGATGGGGCTGAGTGAACAACCTTGTTTGACACCAATATTAACCAAAAAATCATCCGATAACGATTTACTGTCCCAGACTCGGCTTGATGTATTCTCATAAAGTTTTTGTAGCATTTTAATGACCTTGGATGAGAGTCCAATACAATACAATTTGTAAAACAGAGAGTTACGTGGCAATAAATCAAAGGCGCAGGAGAAATCTACGAAGAAAGCGTAAGTTTTCTTCTCATTTTTTTGGAGAAGTTGCACGATACTGCTTAGGTTAAAAATGTTGTCAGTTGTAGAATATCCCTTACGAAAACCTGACTGAAACTCGCTGAGGATTCTATTACAATCGACCCAGCCGATAATTCTGTTGAGAAGGATGCCTGTAAACAGTTTGTAGATAGTGTTATTTAGAGAGAGACCCCTGTAATTGGAGACAATGTTCACATCCCCCGTTTTATGTAATGGAATAATGATGGATCGCCGGAACGAGAAAGGAATATGTTCAGTCAAGAAAATCTGGTTTAGAACTCCAAGAACTTCCTCTAGGAAGCAAATTGGAGCATATTTATAAAATTCATAGCTTATCCCATCTTCCCCTGGAGCTTTGTTTTTCTTAGCCTTTTCAAGTACATGGGATAGTTCCCACATTTCGAACGGGGAGTCTAGAAAAGCATCTATAATTTCTGGTATGGCCCAAGAAGTATACGGGACCTCCACGTTTTGTACAAGGAGTGACTGGAAATATTCCATAAAATCACAACTTGTTAGTAGCTCCGTACACACTTTAGATTTTCTTTTCTTCAAGGAATTAGCTAATTTCCACCAATCACTAGAGTTCCTCACAGCATTGAGTTTTTCTATATATTTGTTTAAATTTAAATTTTTACTTGTGCGGCAGGTTCGCATAAATTTCGATCTGCTCTCCAGATACAATCTTCTATAGAACCTCAAACCAAATTTTCGATAAAGTTTAAGCTGTTTAAACATTTTATTCCGAGCTTGTGCATATTTAAAATCAAACCATATACCTATTTTTAGGAATAAACCGTTTACACGCCTTATTCCTCCGGCTGAAGATTTTATCGTATGCAATAAGTGGTCAATTTTATCATCAATCGGTATATCTGAATGTATATATTGTTGATTGGTTAAGCGATTGAGAGTACAAACATACTTAGAAAGATGGTTCATAGACCAATAGAGTTTTTGGCGTAAGACCGGTTGAGCTACACTGGAGTTATGACAAGAAGGAATGGAGATACTCAAAATACAGGGCATGTGATCAGAAAAGACTTTGCTCGGAACGGAGAAACTTTTAATCAAAGGTAGAAAGTCAACAGAACAGATACAATAGTCTATAACTGATCTACCTGAAGCGCCGCAAAAAGTTAACTCGCCTTCTGTGTCACCTAAGGTTCTACCATTGATGATTATTCCAACAACATTTTCAAAAAGATCTAATATTTTTTTTGCCCTTGATATCTATTGTTTTATCTTTAGATGTTCGAGTCTCTGATACCAGGGATGTACCTGTCAAACAATTTCTGTCACAAAATCCAGCTTCAGCGGTGCGAGCATTCAAATCGCCAATTATGCAAAAGGAGTCAATGTCTGTGATGTTTAAAAACTTTTAGAATTTTTCAAAGTCAGCTAACCAATTTGTTCTGTTACTACCATTCAGATATCTGGGAATGAAGTGAACATTCATATCACCAAATTTGCCAAATAGAACGACATTATCGTATAATTCAATAAACTTAAATGAAAATGTAACTTTCAGAATTTGTTTGAAACCGAAAAGACAACCACCAATTGCATGACCGGCATTATGAAACTTTGTTGCATCAACCCAATACAAGTTAAACTCGTTAACAAAGTTCTTAAAATTACACCTCTTTTCAAATATTACATTAGTTTCGTTTAAAAAAATAATATCAAATTTATTTATATAGGAACAAAAGTTACTAAAAATTAGCTTACTCTTTAGATTAGATATATTATACGACAGCAACTGGCAGACTTCTGGTTGCTATTTTTGAACATTACCAATATTATGTAAAGGAAACTTTGCTTTTGCCTTGGGAGGGTTTCTCACAACAACCTCACAGTTGGATTCCATCCCAGTGGACATCTTTTCAACAAAAGCCGACTACTGCACTCCTACTGTGGACCTCAGTGAGGATTTTAAAATGATCATCCCATCCCGAAAAGAGGGGGATAATGGCTTAGTGACGAGAGACTTCGACACAACTATTTTCACTGACGGATCAAAGATGGAGGGTGGGGTTGGTGCAGGAATTTTCTCTGAGTCCTTAAATGTCACCAGGTCTTTTCTGCTTCCTGACTTTGATAATGTCTTTCAGGCTGAACTACTCGCGATTAAGGAAGCAGGCATGAACATAGGACTCAGGATGACTGACGAGCTGGCTTGGCATGGGTTAGCCCTTCATAGCTAACTCGCGGAAAGAGTCAACATTCCTCTTGGTGCTATGAAGGGCAAGATCTTCTCAATTTTTCTTGCTGAATTAAACCTCAAATGGAGTAGCCTAACCAACCGTATTTTAAACTGATTGTTACAGTTCCTCTTCGAACTTGAGATCGCCAGTTTGTGAACTCAAACCAAAAGCTCAAAATTTAATATAATCCGTCTTCTAATTTTATAGGTCAAACGAGTTTTTATGGTATCAAAACGGCGCAACCCAGCGCTAATTGTTTCACTGAGCTAGACTGCTCGCTAATTCTACTACTACTACTACTAACTTCTGTCTTTCAACTCCTACTCCCAACCTCCCCGTGTATTCGGTATTCATTCACTAAGGCTCACCTCCTTTTTTTCAATAGGCGACAGCGTAAAACTACCTTGATAGAATCAACATCTACAGTTGCAGTCAGGATGAACTACATAGTTATTGAACATTATATGGTGATTTAATGCCAAATTTGGAGCCCAGGCCAATACGGTGCCAGCTTCCTATCTTTGGATTATAATTAAAGCTCTGTCCCTCCAGGTTATATATCGTCCGTTTTTTGGTTGACTGCCCGGCCACAGAAGGAAAATCTAGTTACAAAACGGGCAATTCAAGCTTAAATTCTGTTCTGACGCCCCAACACCCCTCCACTGACATCACGCTGTGTTCTTCCAATTATGTCAATGTCGTCTGCGTATCTTAGTAGCTGGACGGACTTTTGAAAGATTGTGCCTCCGGTGTTGACGTTGGAGTCTTGCACAATCTTTTCAAGAATGATGTTGAAGAAATCGCATGACAGCGCATTGCCTTGTCTAAAACCTTTTTTGACATCAAATGCGTCCGTTAGGTTTCTTCCGACCATGATGGGACAGCGTGAGTTCTCCATTGTCATCTTACACAGACGGACGAGTTTTTTTTCTGGGATGCCAAAACTTGACATTGTTCTATATAGTAAGTCTCTACAGACGCTGTCATACGCAGCCTTGAATTCGATGAGAAGGTGAATATTTGATCGATGGTGGACTTTCCGGGTCTGAAGCCACACTGATAAGGACCTTTGAGGTTGTTGACGAAAGGCTTCAAACGTTCACACAACACGGCAGACAAGATGTTGTAGGTGATGTTAAGGAGACTTATACCTCTGTAGTTGGTGCAGTTCAGGGGATCTCCTTTCTTGAGGATCGGACATACGATGCTGAGGTTCCATTCGTTGGGCATTCTTTCCTCCGACCAAATTTTGCAGATGAGCTGGTGCATGCTCCTGACCAAATCATCTCCAGCTGCTTTGTACAGTTCGGTGGCTAGCCCGTCTGCCACAGCGGCTTTGTTCGACTTAAGTTTAGATATCGCTATCTTCATTACGTCAATGTCGGGTGGGTGGTATTGTTGGCCTGCTGCGCCCAAATCGAATGTTTCTGTATAGCTGTCGTAATTTTGCTCGTCATAGCTATTATACAGCTTGGAAAAGTGGTCTCTCCATATCCTCAGCACTGACTGTGGTTCCACTACGATGTTCCCATGATGGTCTCTACAGGCTTCGGTTTGGGGTGTATAAGCCCTTAAGGTTTGTTTAACCTTCTTGTATAACTTTCGAACCTCGTTCCTGTTGTGACATCCTTCTATCTCCTCGATCCCGCGCTTCTGATGCTCCTTTTTTTTTCTTTCTGAAAAGTTTATGCTCCTCTCTCCTTTTCTACTCATAGAGCTCACGAGCTGCACGCGTCCTTCTTTGCAGCGCCGCTTTGTATGCCTCTTGTTTAGCTGCATGTGCTAGCTGGCACTCATCGTCAAACCAAGGGTTTCGTTGTGGTGGCCGTGTAAACCCTAGTACTGATGGCTGCTTGGCAGTGTTGCCACTGGCTCTCTATATTTTGTGCTGGCAGCAAGGGACTTCTGAGGAGATTTTCGGAGACACGATCGGAAAAGGATCTAGCAATCTCTTGCGATTGTAGCCGTTTGACGTCGAAATTCCTCCTAGCATTTTCTTGTGTTGGCCTTGATCGGTATATCCGCATTCGTACCTTGGCTACAACAAGGTAGTGGTCCGAGTCGATGTTGGCACCTCGGAATGTGCGGACATCTTGCATGCTAGAGAAGTGTCGTGCTTCGATCGCAAAGTGATCAATTTGGTTGACGGTTGATTGATCAGGAGATTTCCATGTCCCTTGTGGATATCGAGATGTGGAAATTGCTAACTTGCTACCATTACGTCTCGCCTCGCAGTGAAGTCGATTAGCCTAAATCCATTATCGGGGGTGGTGTCGTGTAGGCTATGTCATCCAATTATTCCACCAAAGATTTCTTATCTACCCAGCTAAGCATTAAAATCTCCAAAGACAATTTTAATGTCCTAGCTAGGGCATTGCTCATAGGTCTTGTCGAGGAGCTCGTAGAACCTGTCTTTGGTGTCTTCATCCTTTTCCTCAGTGGGGGCGGGCGTGAGCGCAGATGAGGCTTATGTTTGTGAATTTAGCCTTGATGCGGATTGTCGTGATGCGCTCATTCACTGAGTTGAAACTCAAGACCTTCCTCCTGAGTCGAGTCCGAACTACAAATCCACATCCAAATAGACGCTGATTTTGTTCCCGGTAGCAGTCGCCGTAATAGATATCACTGTTGTTAATTTTACGTATGCCCGGACCATCCCATTTCCCATCGCATTTCTTGTATGGCAGTTATGTAGGTATATCTGCTTTAGAGCAGTAAAGGGCTTCCGATAGTTGTTCGGCTGCACGTTTTCTGTTAAGGGACCTCACGTTCCAAGTGCAATACCGAAATTCGTTGTCCTTAAATCGATTGCGTGGGTCGTCATCATAAATTCCGTCTGTGTCCGAGGCTTGTTGGTGTTTCGGAACTATAATTTTCAGTATATTGCCGGGCAGTCACCCCGACCCACGACCCTAACCTGGTAGTTTAACTCTAAGACGAAGAGTCGGCCAAACCGCTCCTTATAGGCCTGGGCTGCGAAAATGTCGTAGTAACCCTATAAGGTGTTTCCTAAGTAGTTCATCCTGACTGGAACTGTAGACGCCACCGTTGATTCCATCTTGGGAGTTCTTCCGCTGCCGCCTGCCTGTTGAAAAAGAAGTATGCCTTAGTGGACACATATCTCCTCCCCCTCTCTCTCTTTGCTGCCGCCAACAACTTCCCACTGGGGTTGGAGCCCCATTTTCGGTTGAAGTAGTCGGCAAACGATGTTCATCGCGGGGAGGTGGATAGTAGGAGTTGATAGACACAGGTTGATGTGGACGCTTGTGTCCTCTTGAATGCACTGTGTCAACCCTTCGAACTTCTCCGAAAGCTTCAAATAAAAATAAAGCAATAGGTTCATATAAGATTAATAAATGAAACTTTGGATTTCAACAAAAAAAAATAAAAAATAAAGCGTTTTTATATTTGCCCCCAAAACTTTCACCTTTACATCAACTCTAGAGTTATTAAAGTTGGGAATGTTCAGCAATGTTTTTAATAAAGCAATGCAGATCTGCTCTATTTCTTATAAGTAATGCAATTATTCCTTAATTCCTGTCCTTTAAATTATTCAGATTTGCATACCGTCTTATATCTTATACTCTAATTCAAGAAAATAAATTTTCCGTCAAAAAAGTCATAATTATTATTATTATTATATTGTACATCTACTATAATCTTCATATTTCTTTTGCACTTTTCAACTGTCTTATTTTTGAAGGACTTTAATATTTGTTAAATTCTGCTTTAATTTCTCTATTTATTTTTCAGAACCATCAACGGAAATTATTGGGGCACCGGATCTGTATATTGAAAGTGGTTCAACAATAAATTTAACATGTGTTATACTCAACTCCCCAGAACCACCCGCATACATTTTTTGGAACCACAATAGTGCGGTGAGTTCTCGAACAATTGTAGTATAAGGGGAAAAGGGTGCCATGTCATTTGGCCATATGCCATAAGGCCATCTAACATTTTTTTTTTCCAACTAATTTTTTTTCGTTATCGGGCCATGTTGAACGAATTTTTGTTCACAAAAATTGGCAATATAGGACGGCACACAGCCGAAGCTACACAACTTGCTATTGCAAAATGCACGATACAGCTTTCCAGCGATTTGTCAGATAAGAATAAATAAGGTTATTGGTTGTGTCAGAGAAATTAAAATAAGTCGTCAGTTTATCACAGAGAAGGTTGTAGTTAACGCAGTCAAAAGCCTTTAAAAAGTCAAGTAAGGTTAACACAGTTGTATGATTATTATCTAATGCTAGTCTAATGTCGTCAGACCCTTTTAAAAGTGCTGAAATACAGCTATGCCCTGACCGGAATCCCGATTGCAAAGGGCTAAGTAGTTTATTTTCGTCAATGTACATTGTTATTTGGTGGCTCGTGATTTTTTTTTCAAAGACTTTGGAGATATATGGAAGGATTGCAATCGATCTGTACTCTATTTTCATTCCAGGTTTTAGTATAGGGATAATTTTGGATATTTTCCAGGAGACAGGATAAGTTGAGGTCATAATAATCGTATTAAAGATACGAGTTATATGAGGAAGTACACAAGGAAGAAGGATTTTTATAAAGTCAGGGTGAATATTATCTAAACCTGTCGATTTCTATTTAATAGACAATACTGCTTTTCCTATCTGGTATTCATCAACAGCACTCATAGAAAATGTGTCCTGTCTCTCGTTTGCGGCTTAGCATAAGCGAGTTACGTTGGCGTGAACTGGGGGAGTAGAAAACTTCCTATGCAACTCATCCAAATCAAAGTCATCATCAGAAGTATATCTTTTTAAGCCAATATTTCGTTTTTCCTTCAAAAAAAAAAAAGGTGTCCTAGGGCTTCTGTTAAGGTGTCCTTACGGGACACTGTCTTATAGGCAGGCACGTAATACACTTGGTGTAGCCTAAAATGTTTTTCTAATCGACGATCGACTTTTTTCGATCATCGCTTGTCAATTACATTATTTCATATTGCGAATCAAAACTCTTCGATTACACAGTCGATTCTCTTCGATCTGGTCTCGGATCGAATCCAGAGGAAGCTGGTTGAAATTTTAATCTTGCGAGCAAAATGTAACTTTTAAAATTTTCATAAATAAAAACAATGTAATGTTCGTTCTCTGCACGAAAAAGCACAGTCTGTGTCACTATCGCTAAACCATAATTCTATTCCACTAATTTTAAACATTTAAATTTACGTTAAGTTTATGAAACCAAAAAATAATACAACTTAGAACTGTGAAATTTGAAATGTTCACAATACTTTTAATTTTATTCACAATAGTGCATTGTTCCATCGATTACGTTACACAATACCAAACATGAAAACTTATCAAATTTCTTCGATTCGATTAATGGTGGACAACGGCAATCGGGGCCTTTGGTTTTGAATCTCAGTAGATAGGTCCTACAGGTCGTGTGATTTTGGTCAATGGGTTTTGTTCAATTGTTACTTCTTACATCTTGATGTTAATGTAGCAATCTTCTAAGTCACCATTTTACGAATGTTAATCTTTTAGTGGTAGGTACATCTAATGATTTGATTTTCGTGTCGTAGGTCTCTAATTTACAGTTTATTAAAATTAATCCTGACCCTACTTCTACTATTCTACTTTTCCCTTGTTCTGTTTCATGTTTTTACAATTATAATTATACTTTGTTTCTTCAATGATTCCTTAATCCCTACAAATAAGTGTTTTCTTTTAATTTATTAAAAAAAAAATCAGTTTTAGAATTAGCAATCTTAGCATAACAATTATTTGCTCTATTTCTCATGAAAATACTTGTTTTTACTCTACTTTTATTCCAGTCAAATTAGTCTTTAAAATGGAAGTAAGGTTACAAAAATTCCCATAGAGCTAAATATTGGTATAAATGTGCAGAATATTATTATAAACGAATTGTGCAAAGTCCCCATCAATTCCGTTTTGAAAAAATTTTTATTGATGGTGAAAGTTTGCAAAAATAGGTTTTCAGTGTTTTCAGCTAAACGGTGAGTTTAACAGCAAAAATAGTTCAGAAAAAATGTGCACGACTGGGTCGTAAGAACTTGCTCCTGTATTCCAAATTATAACTCATAAGAAACATAAAAAAAATAAAAATAAACAAACTCCTAAATAAAAATTCGAATCAAAATATGTACAAGATACCTCAAAACTTATAACTTAAAATTAATTTGTGTATGCAGTATTCAAGAATATATAAATAAACATTTTGTAAGTAAATTTCGATTTTTAATATTGATCCTTTTTTGAGATACAGAATTTTGAAAAAAAAGTTTAAAAATATTTTTTTTAAATACAAAATTTTTTTTGAAGGAGCCGTTTTAGAGAAAATTGAAACTTTTGGTTTTTGGCCAAAAAAATTGTATGGTGGCTACCCTAAATTTTGATCATAAACAGAAAATCAAAAAAAATCAGGCATGCGTTTTCGCTCAAACCTTTATTTTTCAAGTTTGAAGTCAATCGGACCAGTGGTTAAGGTGCTGTAGGTGCGTTTACTGACAGACAGACAGGCGGACGGAATCGCCGGACTACTTTTTCCGACTTCTCTATCATCGAAATGTCATATCTCATCAACATCTCAACTTTTTTTTACGAATTCAATACTTGCCATATATTCTATATGTCGCAAGTATAAAATTGTAGATCATCCGATTCTCTAAACCAGGGATGGCGAACCTATGGCACGCGTGCCCAAAGTGGCACGCAGATAAATTTTGCTGGCACGTATAATATTTTTCATTTTGATACATACATATGTACTGACTATTGACTAATCAAACTCAATTCCAATTTAATGCATAAATTTTTATATTTAAAAACAGACATCCAGATTTCTGGCGCCTTTATTCATAACGTTAAAATATAATTATATTACACTAGTCAAAAAATTAAAGGAACACTTGGAAAAACTCAAAAACTGAGTGGTTTTTTATAGGGCTGTATCTCAGTAGAAAAAAGTCGGATTGAAGTGAAATACAAGTTTTTAAAAGGTTATAATTTTTTCTTTTCAAATTATTTTGAGTTAAGAAAATACTGTTAGTCGTTTTCGCTTGAGCGTGAGAAATGTTTACTCAATTTCAAAATAAAAAAAAAAAAAGTTTGGTTTGTCATAAAGTGAGCGGAAATTTTCTTTCAATCCAACCAATCTAAGATTCAATTTGAGAATTTTGTAAGCATTAATTCCCTGTTTGTTTGAGATCGCTACGATTTTTTTTCTAATCGAAAAATGGGTTAACATGCAAAAACACAATTTTGATTTTGGAACTCTGCTAAAAATTGACTTACAAAAAAAAATAATGGCAGGTTTGAAAAATATATGAAATTTTCAACACAAAAACATTTTGAAAAAGTAAAAATATTGTTTTTTCAATCTTTTTTATCAATTTTAAAAAAATATTAAAAATATGAACTTTTAAACTTTTTCATAAAAACTGCCGTTATTTTGTGGCTTTTAGTGATAGGTACAACTAATCTGAGGCTTACTTACTAAAGCTCATAAAATTTCGCATCAATACAATTAACCGTTTCTCTGTTTCGATCAATCAAACTTACCAAACATTTTTTTCCCATGTTGATCCACATGAAAATATCACGTTGGGATGGTATTCCATATTTGTTGGGGAGCACGTTGGACCGATCGCAATTTTCTTAAATCTGGGTACTCTCGTCTTCTTTCCTTCTTTCTACGATGTCCCGATGTGTGGGGCATCGTAAAAATTAAAATGGAATACCATCCCCAACGTGATATTGTCAGGTGGTTTAACATGGTCGAAACAGAGAAACGGTTAATTGTATTGGTGCGAAATTTTTACTTAAATCAAGGAAATCTTATGAGCTTTAATAATTAAGCCTCAGATTAATTGTATCACTAAAAGCCATAAAATAACGGCAGTTTTTATGAAAAAGTTGAAAAATTCATTATTTTGACCTTTTTTTAAAATTGATAGAAAAGATTGAAAAAAACACTATTTTTATTTTTTTAAATGTTTATGTGTAGAAAATTTAATACATTTTTCAAATCTGCCTTTATTTTTTTTTCTAAGTCAATTGTTAGCAAAATTGTGTTTGTGCATGTTAACCCATTTTTTTTTATTAAAAAACAATTGTAGCGATCTAAAACAAACAGGAAATTAATGCCAACAAAATTCTAAAATGTAATCTTAGATTGGTTGGATTGAACAAAAAAATCCGCTCACTTTATGACAAACTATTGAGCAGAAATTCGGCGAAGAGAAAAATGTGGAAAAAGAAAAAAGGACGTCTTAACGATTGAAGAGTTTATTTGCGAATGAAAAATATATTCTAGTCTAGATATTTATAAAATAAGTTTTCATATTTTCCTACAGATGCTTGATTTGTTATTTGTAAACAGTAATATTTTCATATAAGTTACATACATTTCAACACCCTTCCTCAAAGCAAACATATTTTCAAATTATAACAAAATTTAACTAAGATTTAACATTTTTGTAAATTCTTGATGTTTGTTCTTTTCAAGGTTCTTTGTAAGTATATCTGGTATCAATAAATCTGTAGGAGCATATTTAAGAACGATATCCCCTTCATTGACAATTTGCCGGACAAATTAGTACTCGCATGATGCACCGGATTCTTTGCAAGTTGTTGCGCACTCAAATTATCGCCATACACGACAGTTGGACTTCCCGCTTCACCACAGCCAATTTCAATTATGAGTCTTCTCATGGCTATTGCCTCCTTGCATGCTGTTGTTAATGCCATGTACTCAGCTTCGGTGTTACTGAGTGCCACACTGCGTTGCTTCTCCGATTTCCAAGATATAGGACCACCTGCCAAGAAATACACGTAACCAGTATAGGATTTACGATCGACCTTGTCTCCGCCCCAATCAGCGTCAACATAGCCCGTAAAAGCCATTCCACACTTCTTGTAGTGTATCTTTTTGTCCACTGTAGATGCCAAATATCTAAGAATGTGCTTCACGCCTGCATGATGCTCAACATGCGGATCCTTATTTCTCTGAGACAATTTCTATCTGGCCTGGTCGTTAACGCTAACCACATCAGTTCCCCAATAACTGACTGATAGGATCACAAGCTACTTGGAAGCCGGCGTCTAAAGGCGTAGCTGCTGGCCTGCATTCTTGACTGCCATGTCGTTGCAAAAGATCCTTAATGTATTGGGTCTGACCCAAAGTTATCTCGCCTAGTTCGCCTTCACGTTGAATCTCCATACCAAGGAATAGGTTCAACGTTCCCTTGTCAGTGCACTTAAACGATTTTGAAATATCTGCCTTGATGTTTAACAAATCTTGTTTCGATTGGCATGCTATAATGATATCATCAACGTATATTAAAATCAGTGACAAATTACCCATTTCCTGCTGTTTATACAAGCATGGCTCATTATCGCAAGGTACAAATCCCATCTCTCGTAAAACACCATCAAGCTTAATGTTCCACTGCATTCCTGATTATTTCAAACCATATATAGACTTCTTCAGCAATAAAACTTTTTCACGTCCCAACCATCGGCGTATCCAGGTGGTAGTTTCATGTAAACGGTATCTGTAAGATCGCTGTTCAGATATGCCGTGCAAACATCCATCTGATGCAGACAAAGTTTCAACTCTGCAGCTAACGCTAACAGGTGAAAATGTTTCACCATAGTTCACACCACATTGCTGTGAACACCCTTTCGCAACAAGACGGGCCTTAAACCGTTCTATCTCGCCACTGGCATCTCTTTTCAGGTTGTACACCCACTTGCATCCAATAGCACGTTGATTACTTGGTAACTCTGCAACTACCCAGGTCTGATTCGCCAACAAAGCCTCATTCTGCATAGCGTCACGCCAGTATGAATCGTATTCACTACTTATAGCTTCTTCGTAAGATGACGGAATGGGGACATCACTTGCAACCAGTGCGCTAAGTACGTTGTATTGCTTCTAAGGGCGACCAATTCTACCTGTCCGAAGCAATCTTGGCCTTCCAGGGCCAATCCTCAAATCGTCCTCTTGAACATCGTTGACCGCTTCCTCGAGATTATTTTCGCTGCTATTCTCAACAGCTGGCTCTGTTTGACCACTTCGCTCATTAACAGCTTCTTCAAAACATTCGTTGTCATCGATACTTTGAGCATCTTCGTAAGCCTCAGCTTCATCGCCACTGACAACTATATCAGCTTTAGAGGGTAAATCAAATTAAATCGTGTCCGGGGTCTTGAAAACAGTGCTGGCATCAGCATAATCTCTGTTTTTTAGCTCATCAAATAAGACGTCACGTTTTTCAACCACTTGTCTCGTATTGACTTCATACAGTCGATAACCTTTTGCTTGAACTGAGTAACCAACCATTCGATATTCCCTCCCTTTTGCATGGAACTTGCTATTCTTATGCCCCTTCTCAAGTGCCACTGCAAAAGAACCAAAAACTTTTAGATGGCTAATAGAGGGCTTCTTACCTGTCCACGCTTCCATAGGTGTCATATTGACCAGCGCACTTGTCGGTGAACGATTGCGTAAGTAAACCGATGGACTTCCCGCTTCACCACAGCCAATTTCAATTATGAGTCTTCTCATGGCTATTGCCTCCTTGCATGCTGATGATAATGCCATACACTCAGCTTCGGTGCTACTGAGTGCCACACTGCGTTGCTTCTCCGATTTCCAAGATATAGGACCACCTGCCAAGAAATACACGTAGCCATCTAAAAGTTTTTGGTTCTTTTGCAGTGGCACTTGAGAAGGGGCATAAGAATAGCAAGTTGCATGCTTGGCCAATCGGTTCCTGTTCCTTCTCTTACTTCTTCTCTCTTCAAAGTACCTGATGCAACACTCCATAGTTCCGCATGCACCAAAACGCTACGCATCTGAATGCTCCAAGAATCGTAATTCTTTTCTTCCAGCTTCTCTGTTTGGTACATTGCACTCATCTTGATAATTTTCACGAACTATTGCTGCGATTCAATTGTTTTCTTTTTACCACATGCGGTCGCCTGGCGAAGAGAAAAATGTGGAAAAAGAAACAAGGACGTCTTAACGATTGAAGAGTTTATTTGCGAATGAAAAATATATTCTAGTCTAGATATTTATAAAATGAGTTTTCATATTTTCCTACAGATGGTTGATTTGTTATTTGTATACAGTAATATTTTCTCATAAGTTACATACATTTCAACACAAACCAAACTTTTTTTTTTAATTTTGAAATTGAGTAAACATTTCTTACGCTCAAGCGAAAACGACTAACGGTATTCTTAGCTGAACATATTTTGAATAGAAAAAAATATAACCTTTGTAAAGCTTTTAATTTCACTTCAATCCGACTTTTTTCTACTTATAAAAAACCAGTCAATTTTTGAGTTGTTTTAAGTGTTCCTTTAATTGTTTTGACTAGTGTATAATTTTTAAAATGCATGTTCATATTTCATATAATAAAAATAATTTTTATTGGCACGCTTGTATTTTCATTTTATAAAAATAATATTAATTGGCACGCAGTCAAAAACAAGGTTCGCCATCCCTGCTCTACACTTTCTTCATAAGTATTGCCATTTCCGTGATACAGCAGTTCAAAGAACTGAACAAATTATTTTATTCGTAATATGAACATTAATGTACTTTTATAAGGCTACTAAGGCTTTCAGCTCTAATAAGTGAACAATGTTAAGTTTTTAAATCATAATGTTTGAGTTTCGAAAGAATTAATAGATTATTGTTATATTTTCGTGGTTGATAATGTTTGGAGTTGAGTAGATGGATTGATTATTGGTTAGAGTTGTGTTAATTTGATTGGAAATATGGCAAGTGGAGAGTCCGAGGAGGTTTATAGCTAGGTTGTTGCTGCAATTTGGACAACGGGGCGGGTCGGATTTGTTCAAAATGTGTTGATGAGTCGATATTGTATGGCTTAATCCCGGCAACAATTAATCCATACGAAGGTTGTGTTTTGAGCTTTGGAGGATGATGTAGGGTAAGTTGGAGCAGAACGGTTAACATTGATCATTTTATAGTGTGATAACTATGAGCGTTCATTCCAGATTCGAAGCTGTTCTGCGTCAGTTAGTTTCTTTAGTTTCTTAATAAGTTTGGAAAAGTCATTAAAAAGAAAAACCGGGGATTTATCTGAAATGTTAGCCCTATATGGCTGGGAACCCACATTAGTTTGAGAGACTCATCATGTTTTACCATGAGGTTTCTTATATTGGTTATGAGGTGTGTACTGTGATTGGGATTGATGATGGCTTGAATTGTAGAAAGGCTGTCTGTGCAGATGATGTGTTTATTATGTAATTGTATTGAAATTTGTAAGGCTTCCTGCTTCCAATATTGCTTTTGCTTCTGCAGTGAATATTGAAGAGTAAGATGGGAAAATTCCTCATTTCAAGTATTTCTCCACTCTCGTTGGTTATTGCGAATGCAGTAGTATACTCAGTTTTTGATCCATCGGTAAATATGGGATTCCAGCCCTCGCCTTTATGATGATTTATTATTTAACGGTAGTACTGAAGGAAGATAGTATTGTTTGTTTTACTTTTTTGGTGGGAAGAGAGATCAAGTATTATTGACGATCTTTTAAGTTTCCAAGCTGGTGCTGATTGGTAAGAAAGATGTTTACCGTTTAGTGGGATGTCTAGTTGTTTTGCTGCATAAATTGTTTATGAATCCACATTTGTTTCGTAAAAATTCAATTCGAGATGAAACAAGCAATTTGGTAAGCATTTCAGCCAACACATTTTCTGAAGAACAGTCTTTAAATAAAATAAAATTTTCATCAACATCCTTAACAAAATCAGTTTTATGTTTTGATCTATTGCTTAGCTCCTCCTCCTGAATTAAATTTTAAATAACTCTGCTTGTCTTCACATATTGTTGCAATGGATTGTTCGCAGTCAAAAGATACAAGAGGTCTTCTAAGCCAAATTGCTTCTTAACATGTTTCAGACAAGGCGACAAATTCAGTGCTGGATAATGAAACAGGAAACTGACAGTCCATTTCCTCTATCCTATCTTGTTGACTCGTTTCGCTAGGTAAAATCGAGATTGACGCAGAAATATCAGGTCGTGTGTTAGTGGCTATGTAGGGCAAAATACCATCGAACTTTTGGTTTTTTTAGTGGAATTTTAGAGACTTTGAATTTTGAAAACCATAATTATCAGATAGTTTATCGATGTACTGCTTCTGCCGGAAACAATTATTCCCTTGATCGTCCTTGAATACCTCTAGTTCTAATTTTTTTTTTTGATGACGAAAGCTGGCTTTAGGCGGTCAATAAAAATTGTTTTGAATTCACCATTCACATTAACTTTGAATACCCGATCTGATACTCTGTCTTCCTCTTTGAAGGAACCAGAATATGGTGCTTCCAACGGTGCTTTGTCATGGTCTGAACGTTTGTATACATGAGAACAGGTGTCTAGACCTTTTAAGATGAACATCTTGGATTTTGAGTGATGTGCAGTGGGCGTTGGCTTTAAAGAACGTATGTACTCGCGATGTTTTGCAGGAACATTTCTGGATCAGGATGCAAATCACTTGAGACGAAAAACTCACCAGGTAGCCTTGGGTTGGTTCCATAAATCATCTCAGCTGGAGTTGCCTTGAGGTATTCTTTGTAGCTGGTTCTAACTCCTAATACAATTATTGTGGATAGTATTTTGGTCCATTGTTCGGGTGAACACATTAGAGTAGTTTTGAGTGTTCTGTGCCATCTCTCTACCATTCTATTTGATTGAGAGTGATTTCTTAGCCCCTTGGAAGAGCGAAGATTCAGAAGTAATTGTAAGTGGAGATCCATAATGAGCAACCCAGTGATCAAATAGAGCAGTTGTAGCAGTGTCCGAAGTAATGTCACGTAGTGGGACAGCGACAGGCCACCTTGAGAAACGGTCTATAATGGTTAGACAATACTGATAAGTGATAACCATCAACGTTAGGAAGAAAAATTATGTCTATGTGTGTTTATGCCTAGTCTTTGTTCGCTTTGTTTATGCTTAACCTTTGTTCTTCTGTTTCCTTTTGAGAATTCATTATCGGTGGTGGTTGAAGTTTGAACATAAGTTCATCTGTTTCGGGTAACCAACGTAAACCAAGTACTGTTGTATCATCGAATTTTCCAAGCTCAAGTGCATCACTCAAATGTTCGCTTCTTTTTGTTGGAACTACGTTTCGACAATTTGATCTCAATTTGCTTAATACGAATCCTGACTAATGTAGTATTGTATCCATTTCGTAACATAACTGTTTAGCTTGTTCAACACTTTCTGCACCAGTCCATATCGAAATCATGTTCAATAGCCTTTGCACCAATTGGAAAACTTCGGCTTGATTCTCGAGCTGCCTGTTTCATTGTACGTACTGCACAAAATGGAGCCGAAGCCATGCCAAAAGTGACAACAGTCATCCAGTATTCTAAAATTTCGCTCTCTGCAAATGGACGCTAAAATATTCGCTACAAGTCCCACTGATTGTACTTTAACCTGCAAATACATTTTTTTTATATCTGCCGTTATCGCAACAGGCTGACATCGAAAACGCATTATTAAATTTGCTAAGTCATCTTGCAACTTTTCTCCTATCAGTTGAACTTCATTGAGCTATATGCCTGCATTTGTTGGGCAAGAAGCATCATAAACAATTCTAAATTTCTTTGTAACTGCATGATGTTACCACATAGATTGGACTTGCCGGGCGATCAGCTAAACGCATATGATCTGCTTCTAAAAGTTCATTGTCGACTTGGAAGTGACCAGTGTGCAATCGCTGATGAGTACGCATAAATATATCTTCACATTTTTGTTGTTCTGTTGTGCGAGCTCGAATTAACGATACTTCCTCGATTTCCCAAAATCGTTGTAATAGTACGTCTAATTGTGAATCAACCTTCTCTTGAGTGACTGTTTGAATTGTGGCAATACTAGATGAACTTGTTCCACCCCCATATACTAACAATCCAAGCTTCGATGGTTGAAACCAGAGCTCAGAAATAATTGGTAACCATTTAACTTCATTTGGTTTCTCACTGAGAGATATCACATTGTCGACCAACATTTTGGTCTTGGTCTGAGATTTATTTTTATAAAATTTTTATTAAGGTCTTTGGTTGTGATTTATTATTTATTTTGAAAAATATCTCTCCTTGATTGACTTTTTTCCACATAAAGTAAATGGAACTGGTTGACCTTTAACCTTTATAATAAAAAATAAATCACAAGTGGTTAAAAAAAAAATCGCCGCATCAAAATTGAAGGGAGGGGTTGGAAAGTAAGAGTAGGTGATCATTGGTCTTGAATTCCTGAACATTGAAATGATTAGGAAATACGGGAGTGTGAAAGGGAGTCCCATATTCGCACAGTTCGGTTAAAGAACGATTCTCTATACTTGAGGATATGTCCGAAGTTCCGAAGTAGGCTCGAGTGTAAACTGATGGGCATTCCTGAATGCGCGGGTAATACGGTTGAATTGCTTAAGGGGAGGAATGCAACTGGCTATTGCACAAGAGCAATTACTGTAGAAGTAATGATAGAACCGAGAGAGATAAGAAACGTTACAACAGCGTTCCAAAGAAGTGAATGAGTCAGTAATGTCTCTATAACCAATCATTTTTAGAGCACTTTTTTGTATATCTTTCAAGAGATAGATACTGAACTGGAGCATTAGCCCAGAGATGGGTACTCAAGCTTTGGACGGATCTAAGTCTTATAGATAACTAGCTGACCCCGTGCTCGTTCCACAGGAGGTCGTCAATGATGCACAATTTTTAATTAAAATAAAACATAATGATGAACACGCCCTCTGCACTATTGCTTATATACCCAAAATAACCAAAGCTACTTCTAAACATTTTAAAGAAGAAATGTGATTTATAAATAAAATAAATCTCGTTGATTAACCAAAAACATAAAAAAATTAAAAATAAATGTATACCTCAGAGAGAAAACAAAAAAATATAAAAGTAATCGAAACTGGTTATTGAGAGAGCATTTAAATAAATCACAACAAATAAGAGTTATTTAAGGACCAGTGAAAGTGGTAACCATAAACTTCCGAGCTCTGGTTGAAACGCAATACCCATTTCATTGGTAAACAGTCCATCGCTAATAGCTGAAGCCCAAACACCCGCACCTAACAGAACATCAATTGGTGCTGGAATTTGTAACTCTGGATCAGCCAACTTGTCAAGAAAATTTATTGGAATAATATTTTTCGAAAGAGGTGAATGCGGAAGCCATGTTGACAACACTTCAGAAACGATTATTAACTCTATAACTGTTAATGGTTCATCATTGAATCGCGAAATTAAGGCACACACAAGTTTGCGTGTATGTGTTTTGCTTGTTGAATCATTTATTCCCTTCAAACGTATGTTGCATTGTTCGGTTGGCCATTTCATCTGCCTTACAGCATGTGCACCTGTATCACACAACGCTCGAAGTGGAGCTGAAACATCATCCCTGACTTTAATTCTTATCCTTGCTGTTGCCAACATTGATATTTTGAGGCTGTTAGTATGATTTGTCGTATTTATTATCGAAGATGCACCGAGGTCTCTACATCTCTGGTGATCTATTGGTTGCTATTGTCTTGAAATTCGATTTGACTCTGATTTTCTTGGCTGTGAGCGATACTGCAACATCTGAGTTTCACTTTCACCTATGTTGGTGTTTATTGGACAAAGAGTACTATTATGCTTTTCATTGCACCGTGGACAAGGCTTATCAGGACATTTTGCAACAAAATGTTTTGTACTGAAACAATTTCGGCACATATTATGTTTATAAATATACTCCTGTCTATCAGTAATTGCCATTGATCGAAATTTGCTGCATCTAAATGGCCAGTGCTGCATACCAGGGCATAACCAATAATTAGGCCGTGTGTCATTGAATCTTCCAAAGTTGTTATTGTACCTAACATGAGTGTTTGACTTGATTAATTGCATCTCAGAAGTCACTTCTATTTGTGCTAATACGCTTGCTCGCAATTCTAAAAACTCAAACAAGTGCTTTAACGTTGGTATCGAGTCGGTATTTCTTCTCAACATCCATTGTGTTTGGCTGTCTGTATCTAAAAGACATTCAAGCTTATGCAAAATTATATATTCTGCGACTTTTTCGGGAGTGAGCAAAAGTTGTAGTTGACGAAACGCACTTCTTGCTGTATCTAAAATGTTTCGCACTGAATCAACCGATGGTAACTGTATTGGCTTGAGTGTATGCAACGCTTGAGCGTGACTTCGAATGGTGTTGTATTTGTTATTATATTGATTACAAATGTCAGACCATTATAATTTTTATTCTCAATGGGCCAATGTTTATAAGCGACTTGAGCCCTTCCTTCCAATGCGTTTATCAAAAGCCGCATTTTTTGTGCATCGGAAAATGTTGCATTGCTGTGTATTTCCGATTCAAACACAGACCGAAAATTTGCCCAATCAACATCAAGCCCAGAAAACTTTGGCAATTTAGGTGCTTCTGATAACTGAATTTTGATTGGTTGTATGGTATCTGCAATAGGTGTCACTCTTGTGGAAGTAAATTGCTGTGACTCCATTGATCGAATATGTCTACGTAACTGCAACTTTACGCGTAAGTAGTCATTCGTTTCTTGTTCAAATATATCTCTACATTCATTAAGTTCAGTATCTAACATAGGTTTTCTACTCAATACAATCCAGTCGCTTTCAAAGTTCTTCCAGCCTTTCTCTAAATGTTCCATTCTTACCGTAGCTTTGTCGAAAGACCAGTTATTAATTTCATGCTCTTCTTTCGTCCAATGCTGTAAATCCATTAAATTAAGACGCATTGAATGGATAAATTTATTTCTTCCATCAGTTTCCTTCACACGCTTTCATATTGGCAATGAAGGACCGTCACCCGATGATTCTCTTCGGCGTTCTGAATCAACAATTGCTTGCTGTTCTTGGGTTATACGAACAAATGCTCCGGGTTCAACTTGGCAAATAATAAGAAAAATATTTGTTTATATGTATATTAATAAAAAATATTGATATTTGTATTTTACAAAACAACATTCAGGTTCAAGAGCTTGATGACGTACATATCTCAAATCTCATGAATATGAATTAATTGATTGCAGTTTTAATATAAATGTTCTCTATCTTCAATTATATAAATATACAAGAAACCTTCTTTCTGTCAAATCGTAATGCCTTATTTTCTATTTCTCCAGCGCGCTTATGCTGAACAAATAAGAGAAAGGCATGTATGCTCATCGATTGAACATTTTCGAGTTTTCAAACCTAGCAGCGCGCAATTGCTGCGTTTGAACATCGCATCGCTCTGGCGCTGTTTGCTTAATTTTTATCTTTTTGCAGTGCGCTTATACTGCAAAAAAAGTAAACACAGCTCAATTTCCTTATGCTCAGTGGCGGATTTACGGGGAAGGGGGGGGGGGGGTTCAACCCCCCCCCCTAAAATCCTGAGCTTAACATATTATAGACTGAACTCAACAGGAAATCTAATCCAGCCGATTCCAAGCAGATCAATTGATCAACTTACTCTTTCAAAAATAATTCGCATGTTGTTCGATATGAGATTTGGAAATAATTTCGCAACAAAAGGCCAGGCCAGGCCTAATACTTTTTCAAGTTTTGACACATTTGCTGTAAATATTTATTTGAAATTAACACGTATTTGCTTCTTATAAACACCTTTTGAATTTTACATCTTTATATGTATATAAAAATGAATTCCTGTTCGTATATGACCACATAACTCACAAACGTCTGGACGGATTTGGCTATTTTTTTTTATTTTTTTTGTGTTAGTCTGTAGAATGTAGATGGTTCTTAGGGGTTTTTTTAAAAATTACTAGCGGAACCGGGAGGTTTCGCTGCACAGACATTGTTCTGTAAATGGATAATTTGTGAAATTTTCATGGTTAATACTGTTGTATTCAGTGATGATTTCTGTGAAAACAATAAATTTGAAAAACCTCATGGAAGAGTGGGAAAACTAGAAAAACAAACGAAGGTCGGGAATAAGATTTTTTTTGCTTGGAAATTTTTTTGTTTCAAAATGGGTTTTCAAATATAAAAATGAAATTTCTTGATGAAAAACTGGTAAAACTCATTGGTTTTCAAAGGTAAAATTGCAGGTGCGGGTGCATAACTTCACAGGTCATAACTTCACATGGGTCATAATTTCACCTCAAGTGAGTTATAATTTCACTTTTATCGGGTGAAATTGTGTCCCATCTAAGGTGGGAATTAGCTTCACTTTTTTGTGGGCCAGAATTTCACTTCTGTGTGAAGTTATGTCCCACTCAAATTGGGATATAATTTCACTTTTTACTACAGTTGTAAGAAATTATCATTTTGTCTACCAAAAACTGCGTTACTCTGGCACGATTTTACTTATTATTTTCAGTCTTTAAAATTGAATTTCCGAACGATTAAGTTTCTTAACATTTTGGAACATTCGCGCGAATTTTTTTATTTTCACACCCCAAATTGATTCTCTTTTGGGCTAAATTTTTTCCGCTCGCTTCGCTCGCTAGCAATTATACCTACTAAATTTGTTGGTTCAACCTCAAAATACGTAATACCATTTTCTTAAACATTTAAGACTGTTTGTAGAGTTAAGGTTTAGTATTGAAAAACTGAATGATGTATACGTTTGCTTGATACGAATTGCTGACTGATAGTATTGAAAAAAATGATTCTTACGTCTGCATTCACATGATGCAAGGACACTGAACATCCAATCAATAAAAAAATGTCTTTCTGATGGAACTGTTAAAGTCATTGAAACAGCTCAGCTTGTTTAGATGACAAAAAGATGAAACTGGGTTCAAGTACAATTTGCTCGCCGTACTCTCACCGAACATCAGAGTTCAGAAGAACGTTTGCATTGGAAAAAGTTTCCCTTACGTCACATAGACTTAGAGCATGCGGTATATTTCAAATGTTTTGCACTGAAAAGACATTGAAAATATGTAAAAATTGTCCACACAATTTATTGTTTTACAAAATGTTTAAAACTAATCGCGAAGGTCAGAAACCCCGAATTTAATTTCTGAATAGTAATACAGTAGTCCCTCGATAATGTGAATTACCGATAATGCGAATTTCTCTATAATGTGAATCGCCAAAAATTTTCATTGTCATCTCTATAATGTGAACTTCGAAATTTTCTTGACTCTGTAATGTGAATTTTTTTTTTGTAAAAGCTTGCACGTTTTCTTGTTCGTGCACGCAATTGTTTTTTTTAGTCCTGGATAGTGGATAACTGTTATTTGTCTAGACATATCTTAAGAAAAATTGAATGCAGCTGCAGGCTGGTGAGTTATGTGGATACATTTTTGTGTTTTGTAGATCAGTTCGAATGTCTTTTTTTGGTTAGTTGCGGTTTACGTGGTCTGTGTTTGTTTATTTTTACTGTGTCCTTTTGTGTAGTAAAAATTAAAAAAAGTGGTGATGGCACCTTAACAAAAAGCTGACCAAAACGAACTGGATGCAGAAACCATTTCCAGTTTACTAAAACTAAGAGCAGCAGCAATAGAAAGGTCAAGTCAAACTGTTCAATCAAAAATCACAAGTTTTTGTATGAAGAATTAATTCTACCGATTCTAATGCTTTTTTTTTTTAGTTTTTTTGTGAAAGTGTACTCGTAATTACCTAAATTATATTTATAATTAATCCAAAAAATGCTAAAACTGAGCTTAAAATAATATTTTGTGTTATATTCATTAGTTATAGAGGTTTTTTTTAATCATTTTCATTATAGTTGGAAAAAGTTCCAGTAATGTGAATCCCTCTAAAATCCGAAAACGCCTTGTTTTAATTAGTTCACATTATCGAGGGACTACTGTAGTTTCAACATAAAATTCAACCCACCATAGTGGGTCATTAGTCCCGAAAAGCATTTTCGGGACATCTGAATTCGGGACCAGATTCCCTGTGCCGTGGAATGACTAAATAGGTGGGAAATAATTTCACCAACTTTTCAGGTGAAATTATTGCTCACCTAAGGTGGGAAACAATTTCACCCGAAAAAAGTGAAATTATAACCCACTAGAGGTGAAATTATGACCCATGTGAAGTTATGCACCCGCACCAAATTGCATATTATTGCAGGTGCATCAGTTTTCAAATGGAAAACTGGAAATTTTCAAAATGGGTTATAAAAAACTCGGAAAACTCATTGGTTTCCAAATGGAAAACTGTTATTAGAGTTGCTCTGAAGGGCGGAAGACGAAGTTCGTGGGGTCAGCTAGTACAATATAATAGTCTCGATGTCGAAAAAGAATCCTATTATGTATATCATCACAATTTTCCGCCTGTTACAATCTGCGAGGTTTTTTGAAAAATTCATCAAGTATTTCATTTAGAGTAAATGGAATATCGTAATTAATATTCAATGATGCAAGCCCATTTAACCGTTCTGGGCCAATTGTACTTCGCAAATATGTTTTCATTCTTTTGAACGCAGAAAATGTACGTTCTGTCATCGCAGTTGAAACTGGTAAAACTGCTAGAGTACGAAGTATTGTAGTCACGTTTGGAAAAGCACCGTGATTACCCATTGAAAAAGAATCGACATGTAATTTAACTTATAAACATATGAAAAATTATCCCTACGTCAAGTGCTTCAAATAGATTTTTCATCCAACTCGCTTTCTTCACATCAACGAACCAATTTTCAGAACAGTCAAGAACCGTAGCATAAAATTCGTATAATCCCTTGCACTTATCAACATCGAAATCATTTTTCGGGAACAAGGTACAAAAATTTTCGAAAACCATTTGGTGTTTTGTGAAACCAATTCCAAGATGAGTTATGTAACACGGCCCATACACAGCAAAATTGTGTGAACATCGGTGTATGTGTGCGGAGATGTGTGCCGTCTGTGGGCTGGCGTGCGCAATTTTTTTGGTGTGCGAAACCGTGTGGGTAAAAATCAAAACTTTTCGATTTTTAGTGTGCGTGTCACGATCGGTTTGATGGCTATGTGCATGTTGCACACACATTTCATATTTTTTTTGGCGCACACATGGGTGCTGTGTATGGGCCGTTTTACACATAAATTCCATAGACTAGATTTACACTGACAATTTTTTCCAATCGAATACCCCCCCCCCCCCCAGATTGAAATTCTAAATCCGCCGCTGCTTATGCTCATTTCCTATTCCTCATTTCATTTTCTCTTTTAAACAGCGCGCAATTGCTGAGCGAAATTAAAATGAATAAGGAAAACGTGTGCTTGTAACAAACAAATTTCTACAACGCGCTACGTTGCAAAAATTGAATGTTCTTAGCACTCGTACTCGTAAATATAAAGTAATGAACCATCGCTGTATACATACTCTTATTTGAGAATCTTATCCCTCAATCACTTTTGCCATTCTCATTAAAACATACATAGCTCAATTTTTTAAGCTTATGTTTGAATTTATTATTCGAATTCCTCATTCCATTTTCCATTTTAAACAACGCGCAATTGTTGAGCAAAATTGAAAACGAATAAAGAAAAGTTGCGCATATAACAAACGAATTTTTCCAACGCGCTATGTTGCAAAAATTGTATGTTATTAGCACTAGTAGCTATATACATATATACATTTTAATCAGCGCAGTTGTTAAGTAATTGAATGAAACACAACGATTACACTCACCATCACTGTTTAAATCATCTCCAGATGTGTCTCCCATTTTCCTTTTTTATATTTGGGAGTTAGTAGTAATTCGAGAAGAAAACGTTCCACCAACACTTTGGAAGATGGCGGTCTTGATGGACTTGTTCGCAACGTCCGATTGAAAGTAGCAACAGCGGATTGGGAAAAATCAACCAAAATTTTAGAGCGGCTAGTACAAAAACTTTGTCGACTTCCTGTAGATGTTGAAGATGAGACTTCAAGGGGGGGAGTGTGTTACAACTAACAATGCAGTATCACAGCCAATAATACCGAAGTGGGATCTACTTTACAACTACTTAATATATATACATAAATGTTTTCATCGTTGAAATATTTGTGAGATCAAGTTTTTATAAATTATATCTATTTATGTATATAAAAGAAAGTCGTGTTTGTTACAACACTTATAACTCGAGATCTGCTGGACCAATTTTCAGTCCTGTGAAGTTAGCAAAATGATTGTTGAAAATTTAATAAAAAATGAGAGTTCCCGGTAGCAAACCAAGAGTTCTAGAGTTCCTCATACTTTTTTTAAATAGTTCTGGCGAATTAAGGCTAAAATTCGAAAAAAATGTTTTTTGGGCTAACTTCACGCAGCAAGGACTTTTTTCAGAAAATGAGTTCTGATGATGCATTTCAACTTAAAATCAAGAGTTCTAGAGTTCCTGATGACTTTAAGAAAGAGTTCTGCAAAATTGGAAAAGATAGGGTTACCTTAGGTTCCTATTGACTTAGAGCAAAATTTTGAAAAATCCAAAAAAAATCAAAATATAGGAGTTCTGATTAGAGTTCCCGGTAGACAACGAATAGTTCTAAACATTTTATTAATAACTTTTTTTTCTAAAACTAATAATTCAAGAGTTCTCGCAAATTAAGGTGCCCATCGACTTAGAGCAAAATTTTGAGAAATCCAAAAAAATCAAAATAGAGGAGTTCTGATTAGAGTTCCCGGTAGACAACGAATAGTTCTAAACATTTTACTAATAACTTTTTTTTCTAAAACTAATAATTCAAGAGTTCTCGCAAATTAAGGTGCCCATCGACTTAAAGCAAAATTTTGAAAAATCCAAAAAAAATCAAAATAGAGGAGTTCTGATTAGAGTTCCCGGTAGACAACGAATAGTTCTAAACATTTTATTAATAACTTTTTTTCTAAAACTAATAATTCAAGAGTTCTCGCAAATTAAGGTGCCCATCGACTTAAAGCAAAATTTTGAAAAATCCAAAAAAAATCAAAATAGAGGAGTTCTGATTAGAGTTCCCGGTAGACAACGAATAGTTCTAAACATTTTATTAATAACTTTTTTTCTAAAACTAATAATTCAAGAGTTCTCGCAAATTAAGGTGCCCATCGACTTAGAGCAAAATTTTGAAAAATCCAAAAAAATCAAAATAGAGGAGTTCTGATTAGAGTTCCCGGTAGACAACGAATAGTTCTAAACATTTTATTAGTAACTTTTTTTTCTAAAACTAATAATTCAAGAGTTCTCGCAAATTAAGGTGCCCATCGACTTAGAGCAAAATTTTGAAAAATCCAAAAAAATCAAAATAGAGGAGTTCTGATTAGAGTTCCCGGTAGACAATGAATAGTTCTAAACATTTTATTAATAACTTTTTTTTCTAAAACTAATAATTCAAGAGTTCTCGCAAATTAAGGTGCCCATCGACTTAAAGCAAAATTTTGAAAAATCCAAAAAAATCAAAATAGAAGAGTTCTGATTAGAGTTCCCGGTAGACAATGAATAGTTCTAAACATTTTATTAATAACTTTTTTTTCTAAAACTAATAATTCAAGAGTTCTCGCAAATTAAGGTGCCCATCGACTTAGAGCAAAATTTTGAAAAATCCAAAAAAAAATCAAAATAGAGGAGTTCTGATTAGAGTTCCCGGTAGACAATGAATAGTTCTAAACATTTTATTAATATTTTTTTTTCTAAAACTAATAATTCAAGAGAAATCAATGGGTTTCATAAGTGCCATTTCCATCAAAATTAAAATTAATCGTATTCCGCTTAAAATTAACTTTATTATGAAGAGATTGATAGATAGTGTCAGTTTGGCTCTTCATTAATTAAATTAAAAATAAAAACAAAATTTCAAACTTTTAAAAAACCCACTTTTTTTTCATAATATCTCAAAAATGACGACAGATACGCATAAAAGTGTCAAGATTAAAAATTTAAATATTTTTCTCTATTTGATTTTTTTGGATTTTTCAAAATTTTGCTCTAAGTCTATGGGCACCTTAATTTGCGAGAACTCTTGAATTATTAGTGTTAGAAAAAAAAGTTATTAATAAAATGTTTAGAACTATTCATTGTCTACCGGGAACTCTAATCAGAACTCTTCTATTTTGATTTTTTTGGATTTTTCAAAATTTTGCTCTAAGTCGAAAGGCACCTTAATTTGCGAGAACTCTTGAATTATTAGTTTTAGAAAAAAAATATTAATAAAATGTTTAGAACTATTCATTGTCTACCGGGAACTCTAATCAGAACTCCTCTATTTTGATTTTTTTTGGATTTTTCAAAATTTTGCTCTAAGTCGATGGGCACCTTAATTTGCGAGAACTCTTGAATTATTAGTTTTAGAAAAAAAAGTTATTTATAAAATGTTTGGAACTATTCATTGTCTACCGGGAACTCTAATCAGAACTCTTCTATTTTGATTTTTTAAGATTTTTCAAAATTTTGCTCTAAGTCGATGGGCACCTTAATTTGCGAGAACTCTTGAATTATTAGTTTTAGAAAAAAAGTTATTAATAAAATGTTTAGAACTATTCGTTGTCTACCGGGAACTCTAATCAGAACTCTTCTATTTTGATTTTTTTTGGATTTTTCAAAATTTTGCTCTAAGTCGATGGGCACCTTAATTTGCGAGAACTCTTGAATTATTAGTTTTAGAAAAAAAAGTTATTAATTAAATGTTTAGAACTATTCGTTGTCTACCGGGAACTCTAATCAGAACTCCTCTATTTTGATTTTTTTTGGATTTTTCAAAATTTTGCTTTAAGTCGATGGGCACCTTAATTTGCGAGAACTCTTGAATTATTAGTTTTAGAAAAAAAAGTTATTTATAAAATGTTTAGAACTATTCGTTGTCTACCGGGAACTCTAATCAGAACTCCTCTATTTTGATTTTTTTGGATTTTTCAAAATTTTGCTCTAAGTCGATGGGCACCTTAATTTGCGAGAACTCTTGAATTATTAGTTTTAGAAAAAAAAGTTATTAATAAAATGTTTAGAACTATTCATTGTCTACCGGGAACTCTAATCAGAACTCTTCTATTTTGATGTTTTTGGATTTTTCAAAATTTTGCTCTAAGTCGATGGGCACCTTAATTTGCGAGAACTCTTGAATTATTAGTTTTAGAAAAAAAAGTTATTAATAAAATGTTTAGAACTATTCATTGTCTACCGGGAACTCTAATCAGAACTCTTCTATTTTGATTTTTTTGGATTTTTCAAAATTTTGCTCTGTCAATAAGAACCTAAGGTAACCCTATCTTTTCCAATTTTGCAGAACTCTTTCTAAAAGTCATCAGGAACTCTAGAACTCTTGATTTGAAGTTGAAATACATCATCAGAACTCATTTTCTGAAAAAAGTCCTTGCTGCGTGAAGTTAGCCCAAAAAACTTTTTTTTCGAATTTTAGCCTTAATTCGCCAGAACTATTTAAAAAAAAGTATCAGGAACTCTAGAACTCTTGGTTTGCTACCGGGAACTCTCATTTTTTATTAAATTTTCAACAATTATTTTGCTAACTTCACAGGACTCCAATTTTCATGGTTTTTGATTCGTTGGATTTGTCTCCGCCCCGAATAGCAGGATACATCTTAAAAACAATGAATACATATCCACGGTAGCGGTCATAATCGACAAACAAAATTTATAGTTTTCAAATCACAACAGCAAAATATATCAAAACGACCTTTGAACATTTCGTCAAATATTTTTATATTCATCTAAAAAAATTAAAAAAATGTCATTGAAGGAAATATACATATGTATGTATGTATATTTGTCAAATATTGTTTTCCCATAAAAAACGTACACTTGCCGTCGATATTTCTTCCTTTTTTGTTTGTTGATTTGTTGGTTTTGGGGTAATGGCGTGGGAAGCGGGTAGTGAAGTAGCGGAAAAGTAGGTAGCGGGTAGCGCATAGCGTGGTGACGGGTAGTGGGAGTGAGTAGCGGGTAGCGTGGTAAAGGGGTAGCGGTTAGTATGTTGAAGTAGAAGGTAGCGGGAAGCAGGTAGTGGGGAAGCGAGTAGCGGGTAACGGGGTACAGTTTTAGCAGGTAGTAGGTAGCTCTGAAGGGTAGGACGGTAGAAGACTGCAGTGTTGCACGCGTCATTGATGCATATTTTCCACTGTTGGTCATTTTCTAATAAGTTCAGGGCTTGACACGCACCGCGGAAAGTGAATTGTGTGACGTCGTCAACTATTTTTAATTGCTGACAAGATCTAGGACCAGGCACTGCGAAGCGTGGCTGGGTACAGCTAGTTTTCAATAAAAATAAAAACTTCATTTGAACAAGATCGTTTAAAAATAATAATTAATATAAAAAGGAAACAGAAGAACAAAGGTTAGGCATAAACAAAGCGAACAAAGACTAGGCATAAACAATGTGTATGTGGCTGAAGCAAGCATCAGGTACTTCGATATGGTTTGGTATGAGTTTGTTATGGCGATGAATCTTTGCTTTCCGACAGGGTAAGCATTGTCGACACCACAGTAAAACATCCTTGCGAATACTAGGCCATACATATTTCTGACGAAGTGTTCGAGAGGTACTTCTATTGCTGGGATGTGCTATATTATGTATCACATCAAAGGTTGTCTTTCTAAGGATCTTAGGAATGTAAGGTTGAACTATATTATTTGCAATTATACAGTAGATTTTAGTTTCTTCAATGTCCAGCTGTTCAAGTTTAAGTGCGTTAAGATTTTGTATGAGCTCTTTTAACTCTTTATCATCTGCTTGAGCTTCTTGAATAGTTTCTAAAGAGAGTTTCGTAAGCATATCTATAGTGTAAATACGTGACAGAGCATCAGAAACTACGTTTTCATTGCCCTTCCGGTAAGCAATATCTGTGGTAAACTGCGATATATAGTCGAGTTGTCTGCGTTGACGTTCGGAAGCCTTGTCCAACTTCTGCTGAAAAGCGTAGATCAGGGGTTTATGATCAGTCTTCACAATAAATTGACGACTGTCAAGTACATCCTGAAAGTGCTTTATTCCTGTGAAAAAATGCTTGTTTTATCGTTTTTCTTAGTTGCTTTTAGATACTCATACAATGGTTTTTTGTAGTTTTGCAGCTTCCGGCGGCAATAATTTATCATAACATTAGAAATGAAATAAATGTTGTTGTACTCGGAGCCATTAATATTGACACTCAAGACTTTGATAACCCAGTTACCAAAAAACTTCCTGATATAACTTCGTCTCTAATTGGTCCTATTTTTGTCACACTTTCCAAGAACGATATAGTCTCAGCAGTTATAAAAACGAATATAGCTGATCATTTTGCAGCTTTTTACGGTATTAAATAAAATTCAATACAGCCTAACACTTCTTGCGATACATATATGTACAAAAATGAACCAAGAAAAGGTCAATAGACTTGTACGACAAACAAATTGGAGAGAATATGCATATGAAAACAGTATTGATCGACTATACAACAAATTTTTTGCTAAAATGAAGGAAATATACGTTGCCTCAACCGAAAAACAAAAACGAAAAAAACGTCAGGACAGGTCTCGAAAAATGGAATCCATAAATCTCTGGAATGTTTGTGATGCATTCTTCAGACCAAATGGCATGACAACGTATTCAAAAAGGCCCCATGGAGTGATGACGGCAGTCTTCGGTATATCATCTTGGTGCATCGGGATCTGGTGGTACGCTTTGTTGAGGGTTATTGTTGAAAACATATTTTTTCCATGAAGCAATGGAAATAAATTGGGGATATGTGATGGAGGATACTTATCTGGCTGAGTGATGTTGTTGAGTCGCCTGTAATCTCCACACATTCTCCACGAATTATACTTTTTTGGAATTAGGCCGTGTGCGAATTCAGTTAAAAATGGGTTAAAACTTGACGTTTGGTTAAATTTTGACACTTCGCATTATTTGACTAGCTGCTGAGCAGGTTAAAATATGACAGTAGTGGTTAAAAATTCATCCATTTTTATTTTTTAACCACAATTCATCCAATTCGCACACGGTCTTAGATAAATAATACTATCCTAATTGCTGCTAGATGGTCTTAGATCACCACTTTCAAGTAATTCATGAATTTCAGCTCTTGCTGCTACAGCTTTACCACCTGCTAGTTTCCGAGCTTTTTCTGTTACATGTTGTCCATTGGTAATTATTTTATGAGCATAACTGCTTTTCTTCAGGTTAGATTTATGCTGAGGAGTTTTGATTTCAATGAAATTTTGAAGCAATTTAACATAAGGACTTGCAGAATCAATTGTAGACACATTATGAAAATACGTAACCAGCAATTCACCTTTAGTGGTGAATTTTGTTATAGTTTCTATCAGTCTTTGATTTTGCAAATCAATTAGAAGACCATAATTTGCCAGTAATTCAGCCCCAATTATTGCAGTAGGTATATCAGCAATAATAAAGGGCCATGAAAGATTACGTCGAATATTGAGATCAAGGTTATTGATTATTGAGCTAAAAGTGTTGATTCTAGTAGAATTTGCAGCAAAAAGTTGTTGAGGTATTTGAGCTAGCTTTGGAAAGACTTGAAGAGATGGGTTAAAAAGCTGTTGTAATTATTGAGTAAACTGCGATTGTTGATCTTTTACTATCTTTAGCTCACGAATACTACTGGAAAGCATCGCTTGTGTTTCATCGAACTTCTTTTCTAGATCTCTATAAGTCCTGTTAGTAGGATCGATTCTGTCCACACACGTAGCAGTTACCATGAAAAGGTACCTCGAGCTTCCATTATTCGATCAGTGACCTTGGCTAATGTATCCAGATTTTCGTTGCCGTTAATAATTTGAAGAGTGCGGATGTCAGCAGGCAAGCAGTCTAACCAGAATAAAATAAATAGATTGGCGCGACAGCTCTTTAAGAGCCAAGGCCTAAGTGGCTTACTCTCATCAACAATTCTCTGAGTGCGTGTGAAGAATTGAGGGGACCTACAATTTAACGCCGATTCCGAACGGCAAAGTTGAGAAGCACTTTTTCATGACAGATTGATACTCTTGGAAGATTTGTCAGGTCTTTGCAAGAGGTAGTTCCCGTGAAAGATGAAATAAAAACTTGGCCTGAGTAGGACTCGAACCAACGACGTTCTGCTTAGCAGCCAACGCACTTACCAACTAAGCTATGGGCAACTGCTAGTCTAGCCAGAGCTGGTGTAAAATTTATTTGTCAATTGATGTTCCCGCGATGTCTTTCTTTTCCCTGAGGAGTTGTGAAGGTTTGCGATTCTCAAGAGTCATGACCTTAAGAAGTTTACGGATATCTTTTTGTCTTGAACTAACAAAACGTTCTATAATGGCATTTTTCACTGCTTCATATTTATTGCGTTCAGCAGGATCGTTATGAGAATGTTATTAACTTGCTTGAGAGTTCTGAGATCCAGGGCTTTAATGACAGTGCTAAATTTAGTGTTGTCACTGCATGATGGAAATGAAATTCCGTTTCAACGACAAGGAACCCTGTCTTGGGATCATTATGATAAAAGTTAGGAACTTGAGGTTTATTAACAGCTAGAACTTGTCTCTGTTGCCCGCCGTTCGTTGCCATTATTGTTGAGGATAGTGTTATAAAATGGCTGAGCTTGAGATTGAGCTTGCTCAATTACAGAGCCGTGAAAACCACTAGAATAATCTTGATTATTTGAATTATTTGCGTTGAGCGGACAAACATCGTGATTCGTAATTTTTATACATAAATATATGTCTTAAAATTTAACCTCAATCTTGTAATTATAATTTAAATAAGTCTTCATAATGTTTTCTCAAAAAAAAAGTAAATGAAAACAAGGAGAACTCATTTTTGCCAACAATTCATACATTTGGCAACAGTCTTGTACGGCTTAAATCCTGTGGTTGAAATTTCCTCAGGAATTTGTTTTACAACATCTTTCCGTGGTATATTATCTTTGGTAGGAGTTAACTGCTATGTAGTTGACCGGTTCTTACAAGACATTTAATTAACAGATTGTCTGCTTACTGACATTTTTGAATTACCATTGGTCGGAATACATTACGGATCTAATCAACACTGCTTTGTTTCTGCCTGTCCTTTTAAACATTTGACCCGTTCCACACTATAACGGACGGAACAATGCTCCCAGCTCTGGGGATAGCAGCGTAGTTTGACAATTTGTAACTCTTTTGTTTTGCTTTTCATGACCATGTGTGTGTTGTTTGTTTTACAGATAATAAATTACGATTCACCTCGCGGCGGAGTATCAGTTGTTACCAATAAAGGCGAAACGACAACTTCATTTCTATTAATTAAAGCTGCTAGACCCACGGATTCCGGACAATACCAATGTAATCCGTCTAATTCCAAAAGTAAAGGAGTCACAGTACATGTTTTGAACGGTAAGTATAATTTACAAAAATCTGCAGGAATTTATATTGAAAAAAAGTAATAGAACAATAGGAAGGAAAATAATCTTTATATCCGTCTTTAAATTGGTTTAAAAAGAAAAAACAAGAGTAAACATTTTCTGAAAAGGATACAAAATTAAGCGGGTAGTCCAGAGTACTAGTCATCACACCACTCGTTTTATTACAATTGCAAATATGCACTTGTTATTATTTTGTGGCCATATTGGATTTTTATTTATTCCTTTCTGTTTATCAAGATGTTTTGTTTGAATGAAGGAATGATGTTGGTTATCAATTCTTACCAAAGTATGAACGCTTTTCCAGCCCGTGGTTTAATTTCTCCATAAAAAAGCAAATCATGCACTATTGCTTTCTGTAGGTATCGAAGTTTCGAAGTCAAAATCTGGAAAGAGCTTCAACTTTTTGCGAATTAGACGCTCTGTACGACTCCATCCAAAGAATTGTATTCTTGTAACCTCACACTTAAATCGTTATTACGGTCGATTTCGAAACTTACTTTCCAACCCCTTCCTTCATTCCTAATGCGCTCACTATGTCCCTGGCATAATAAGAATATAGAAAGCCCCTTAAGTGTTTGCAAACTATAAGATTATAAAAAAAAGTTAACCTTTGATTTGGTTTTCAGCCATTGTAGATTTTAATTTTTGTTTCTTAGAAAACTCTTTTAGCTACTAATCGAGCCATGTTAGATTGAGTTTGTCTTTCAACAATGGAGATTTACAGCAAGAAAGGAATTATTTTCGCGTACCTCGTGCATAAAAATTATGTTCTTGATAAAAGGAAACGAAAGATGTCGGCTACCAAAAGGACTATTTTATTCATCGTTTCAAAATATGAGACAAAATCCTGAACATTTTTTTAACTATTTTCGAATGATTGTAATATCTTTCGATGAGTTGGCGGTCAAAGTTTCACTAAAAATCAAAATCAAATAAAAAGAAACCAGTATCAAAATTATCCATATTTTCCCTTTCAATTTGATAAAAACTTGCGGTAAAAAAACGCATGTCTGCACTGCACAATAGAAAACAATGTACTACAAGACGCAAATGCGATTTTTTGTCCCTGCGACATCGCTGCGATATCGCACCACTCCAATTGATTGTGAGTACCGATGTCGCAAAAGCGATATCGTCGCGACAAAAAAGCGCGTGTGTGCACCGGGCCTAAATTAGGTATGATTAGGTTGGAGTTTGGAAAGCGAGTGGTGACTAGAATGGCAGGGCAATAGGTTTGCAGAAGGCAAGACCACAAGTTGCCTATAGACATAGTCAGCATTATTATTTTATTATAGTTACATTTAATTTGACGTGAAGCATAGTACGCTAGGCCGGATATTGAACTTTTATTTGTTTCATATTTCGTCTGACCTCACGCTAAATGCTTTTTGATATTTGTGTATTTGATTTTGGAAATTAAAATATTCGGTGGGAAGCGATAAAAAATTAAAAAAAACATTTCTCACCGTATCAGCATATTTAAGTTAAGTCGTTAAAAAGTGATATTGACATAGAGTCATTTGGGGTAATGCAGTGGGAAAGATATGTTTTCATTATTTTTAAATATTTTATTTTTAGAAAATTTAATATATTTTTCAAATCTGCCTATTACTTTTTTGTGAGTCAATTTTAAAAATTCCGTTTATGCATTTCAGCACATTTCTTTATTATAAAAAAAATCGTAGCGATTAAAAAAAAATAATAAAAGGAATTAAGACCAACAAAATTTACAAATTGAATATTAGATTGGTTGGATTGACAAACATTTAAAGCTCACCTTATGACGAATCTCACTTTTGTTTTTTTGTTTTTTTGGAGATGAGTCAACATTATTTACGCTCAAGGGAAAACTACTAACGGTTTTTTTTCAACTCGAAACAATTTGCGAATAAAATTTATAACCTTTAGAGCCGATTTTTCAATCATCACATAATCAAGCACATAGTGTTTATTCGACAAATAACAAAATGACGAAAAACGCTCTTATTTATTTGACCGATAAATATTCAGATAAGTTTATTTCCCAGTTTGTTATTTTTAAATTTTGTCGATGATTGAAAAATCGGCTCTTAAAAAACTTTCTTATTTCCCCTCAATCAGAATTCTTTTCTACTAAGATGCAGCAACAGCCTTATAAGAAACAATTCATTTTTTAGTTTAGGGAAGACTTGGCCCTTAATATTTTGGACAGTGTTTTAAAATTAAATTTCCCTTAAACATGAAAACACGAACATACATTTTTGGACTTTGTGGGCAAAACGAACAAGAAAGTTTGTGTTGTTGGCTAACGCAATGAAATTATAAATGACATTATCAGAAACTCATTCAAAAGTGGTGGAGAAATTTTTGGATACAGGAAACACATCAAAGATATTGCAGTTAGATTTAAAATCATAGAAGAATCGCGTCTAATGGAAATCAAAGTGGAAGATAAAATCCTTCACATTATACCAATTTATTTGACTGCAGCCATTGGCAGCTTGATTTTGACAAGTTACAGTATCTTGTGATATGATAGAGATATGTGATTCAAAAGGAGCAAATATTTTGGAACTAGCAGATGCGTTTGATTGCCACCTTATGAATGGAAGCTGTGAGGGCGATAGTAATGGTGAATGGACATTTATTCGTGGAACAGCGTGTTTTGTAATAGACTACTGTTTCTTATCAGGAGATTGGCTTACCATTTTTGACGATTTTAGAGTAGCAGCAAAAATATTTTCGGACCATATGCCCTTGGAGGTAGTATTTAAAATTAAGAAATCTCTAGCTGAAGAAACTGTTTTGGAACATAAAAGACTTCAAATTACAATGGAAAAACAGCTACCAGGAATCATTCAAACTAAATTTAGACCGCAAAATTGAAAACTCGATAACTTTAAACACATCAAGCAATTTAATTATAGAAACCTTCGAACCTTATCAAGAAAGCGGCACCCCAGAAACCATTGCGGAGGAAAGTTTTCACAAACAAACAAAAATGGTTTGACGATGAATGTTTGAGTGCCAGAAACGTGTCTTTTTCCTTCTTGAAATTAGTAAGATCAACCAACAACATCTATTTCAAATCTCGCAATGCTTTGGGCCAACAAAAACTTTAAAATGCTCTGCAATAGGAAGGAAAATAATCTTTATATCCGTCTTTAAATTGGTTTAAAAAGAAAAAACAAGAGTAAACATTTTCTGAAAAGGATACAAAATTAAGCGGGTAGTCCAGAGTACTAGTCATCACACCACTCGTTTTATTACAATTGCAAATATGCACTTGTTATTATTTTGTGGCCATATTGGATTTTTATTTATTCCTTTCTGTTTATCAAGATGTTTTGTTTGAATGAAGGAATGATGTTGGTTATCAATTCTTACCAAAGTATGAACGCTTTTCCAGCCCGTGGTTTAATTTCTCCATAAAAAAGCAAATCATGCACTATTGCTTTCTGTAGGTATCGAAGTTTCGAAGTCAAAATCTGGAAAGAGCTTCAACTTTTTGCGAATTAGACGCTCTGTACGACTCCATCCAAAGAATTGTATTCTTGTAACCTCACACTTAAATCGTTATTACGGTCGATTTCGAAACTTACTTTCCAACCCCTTCCTTCATTCCTAATGCGCTCACTATGTCCCTGGCATAATAAGAATATAGAAAGCCCCTTAAGTGTTTGCAAACTATAAGATTATAAAAAAAAGTTAACCTTTGATTTGGTTTTCAGCCATTGTAGATTTTAATTTTTGTTTCTTAGAAAACTCTTTTAGCTACTAATCGAGCCATGTTAGATTGAGTTTGTCTTTCAACAATGGAGATTTACAGCAAGAAAGGAATTATTTTCGCGTACCTCGTGCATAAAAATTATGTTCTTGATAAAAGGAAACGAAAGATGTCGGCTACCAAAAGGACTATTTTATTCATCGTTTCAAAATATGAGACAAAATCCTGAACATTTTTTTAACTATTTTCGAATGATTGTAATATCTTTCGATGAGTTGGCGGTCAAAGTTTCACTAAAAATCAAAATCAAATAAAAAGAAACCAGTATCAAAATTATCCATATTTTCCCTTTCAATTTGATAAAAACTTGCGGTAAAAAAACGCATGTCTGCACTGCACAATAGAAAACAATGTACTACAAGACGCAAATGCGATTTTTTGTCCCTGCGACATCGCTGCGATATCGCACCACTCCAATTGATTGTGAGTACCGATGTCGCAAAAGCGATATCGTCGCGACAAAAAAGCGCGTGTGTGCACCGGGCCTAAATTAGGTATGATTAGGTTGGAGTTTGGAAAGCGAGTGGTGACTAGAATGGCAGGGCAATAGGTTTGCAGAAGGCAAGACCACAAGTTGCCTATAGACATAGTCAGCATTATTATTTTATTATAGTTACATTTAATTTGACGTGAAGCATAGTACGCTAGGCCGGATATTGAACTTTTATTTGTTTCATATTTCGTCTGACCTCACGCTAAATGCTTTTTGATATTTGTGTATTTGATTTTGGAAATTAAAATATTCGGTGGGAAGCGATAAAAAATTAAAAAAACATTTCTCACCGTATCAGCATATTTAAGTTAAGTCGTTAAAAAGTGATATTGACATAGAGTCATTTGGGGTAATGCAGTGGGAAAGATATGTTTTCATTATTTTTAAATATTTTATTTTTAGAAAATTTAATATATTTTTCAAATCTGCCTATTACTTTTTTGTGAGTCAATTTTAAAAATTCCGTTTATGCATTTCAGCACATTTCTTTATTATAAAAAAAATCGTAGCGATTAAAAAAAAATAATAAAAGGAATTAAGACCAACAAAATTTACAAATTGAATATTAGATTGGTTGGATTGACAAACATTTAAAGCTCACCTTATGACGAATCTCACTTTTGTTTTTTTGTTTTTTTGGAGATGAGTCAACATTATTTACGTTCAAGGGAAAACTACTAACGGTTTTTTTTCAACTCGAAACAATTTGCGAATAAAATTTATAACCTTTAGAGCCGATTTTTCAATCATCACATAATCAAGCACATAGTGTTTATTCGACAAATAACAAAATGACGAAAAACGCTCTTATTTATTTGACCGATAAATATTCAGATAAGTTTATTTCCCAGTTTGTTATTATTAGATTTTGTCGATGATTGAAAAATCGGCTCTTAAAAAACTTTCTTATTTCCCCTCAATCAGAATTCTTTTCTACTAAGATGCAGCAACAGCCTTATAAGAAACAATTCATTTTTTAGTTTAGGGAAGACTTGGCCCTTAATATTTTGGACAGTGTTTTAAAATTAAATTTCCCTTAAACATGAAAACACGAACATACATTTTTGGACTTTGTGGGCAAAACGAACAAGAAAGTTTGTGTTGTTGGCTAACGCAATGAAATTATAAATGACATTATCAGAAACTCATTCAAAAGTGGTGGAGAAATTTTTGGATACAGGAAACACATCAAAGATATTGCAGTTAGATTTAAAATCATAGAAGAATCGCGTCTAATGGAAATCAAAGTGGAAGATAAAATCCTTCACATTATACCAATTTATTTGACTGCAGCCATTGGCAGCTTGATTTTGACAAGTTACAGTATCTTGTGAATGAACTTGATTCAACTAACCTAATGTTAATCGGCGACTTCAATGGAAGAGTAGGATTATCGCAGAACAAATTCAACTATGGCTTGGATACAACTCGTATTTATTATAATAGAAAGTCGAAAGATGAGATATGTGATTCAAAAGGAGCAAATATTTTGGAACTAGCAGATGCGTTTGATTGCCACCTAATGAATGGAAGCTGTGAGGGCGATAGTAATGGTGAATGGACATTTATTCGTGGAACAGCGTGTTTTGTAATAGACTACTGTTTCTTATCAGGAGATTGGCTTACCATTTTTGACGATTTTAGAGTAGCAGCAAAAATATTTTCGGACCATATGCCCTTGGAGGTAGTATTTAAAATTAAGAAATCTCTAGCTGAAGAAACTGTTTTGGAACATAAAAGACTTCAAATTACAATGGAAAAACAGCTACCAGGAATCATTCAAACTAAATTTAGACCGCAAAATTGAAAACTCGATAACTTTAAACACATCAAGCAATTTAATTATAGAAACCTTCGAACCTTATCAAGAAAGCGGCACCCCAGAAACCATTGCGGAGGAAAGTTTTCACAAACAAACAAAAATGGTTTGACGATGAATGTTTGAGTGCCAGAAACGTGTCTTTTTCCTTCTTGAAATTAGTAAGATCAACCAACAACATCTATTTCAAATCTCGCAATGCTTTGGGCCAACAAAAACTTTAAAATGCTCTGCAATAAAAAAAAAACTTGATTTTGACCAATCGAACTTAGAAATGATAAATAAAGCAAAATCCTCTGTTGAATTTTGGAAAGCTGCAGCTAAGATATTCGGCACAATATTATTTAACCGGCTCAGCGAATGGGTAGAAAAAAGCAAATTTTACACGAATGCCAAGCTGGGATTAGAAAAAACCACTCGACAGTTGATCAGATTTTTTGTTTGGTGAATATCGACCTATATAAAAAGAATGGGATACAATCCCACGAGAAGCGCTGTTTTACAAGTTATACAATTATGGTATTTCAACAAAAATTATAACTGCAATTAGAGCCAGCAACGAAGAAAATGTTGCGAGTGTGTGGGATGGCAAGTTCCTTTCGGACGAGTTTGGTACTTCGATGGGCGTCAAACAAGGATGCGTGCTCAGTACTCTTTTATTCATTTTATACATCAATGACATATTTGATTCGGTCAAAGGAGGAATTGTTGTAGATGGGGAAAACGTACCTGGTTTGATGTATGCAGACGATATTGTCTTTCTAGCGGAAACTATAGATGGAATGCAGTTGATGATAAACAGGCTAGAATGCTATTGTAAAACGTGGAACTTAACGGCGAACCTTGCGAAGTCAAAAATTATGATACTGAGAAACGGTGGCGGCAGGTATTCGAGAATGAAAAAATGTGTTTTCGAGGAAACACAGATCGAAATAGTCAAGGAATATAAGTATCTAGGAATCTTAATCACCTCAAACCTTAACTTTAATATGCATCTTCAAACCAAATTGTCAGAAGCTAAACGTGCTATGTGCTCAGTATGGAGAACGTGCATCTACAAGAAAAGTATTTCTCATCTAGCGAAGTATAAAATTTTTCGAACAGCAGTTATATCAATCCTCTTTTACGGAGCTCAAGTATGGGGATATCTTTCCTGTGAAGCAGTAGAAAAGTTCCTAAGACTTTTTATTCGGAGCTGCTCGTTTAAGTTGCCCAGCAGCTCACCAAACTATATGCTTTATCTGGAAACAGGTATAGCACCGCTGTTTTTAGATACGCTCAAAATACATTTTGACTACGTAGCAAGAGTCATGGCGATGGATCATAAAAGGATCCCTAAATTGGTACTGACGAAAATGATTAATTCTGGTGGCAATTGTGTTAAAGAGTGGTCAAAAATAGCAAATTATTGTTCGATAACTTTATCGATATCAGCCAACGGAAACCCTAAATCAACCAAACAAAAATTTTACGACCTACTCCAGAAAATGGGAAATTTGACCTATGATAAGTTCATGAACGAAGCAGCATCCTCGCAATATTGAGCCTACTACAGCAAACTGAATCATTATTTAAACACCAACACTTATTTTGACGTTCAGAGCACTACTGAAAGAATCAGGACCATATTTACAGCCAGAGGTGATCCCAATTTCATACCTCGTCGACCTGAATTACCACTGTTGTGCGATCTGTGCAATTTAAAGGTGCGAGAGGAAGTTTTTCACTTTCTCGGAATCTGTCCAGTATTACGATAGATTCGAAGGCATCACTTTGGAGTCGAATTTCTAGACTTAGTGGAAGTAATCAACATTTTGAATGGTGACAGAGGTTGGGACACACTAAGTAGCTACATATCAATCGCTTCACGTTACAGATCCCGCATTATACAAGGAAACTTTTAAATTATTAATACACCCACGCAAATAACTATTACATTTTTGTTTTTCTTTTTTTAATTATACAGGGTGATTCACGAGCGTTGTGCCAAAAAGCTAGAGCGTGTAGGTTGAGTTGAGACAAGAAAAAAATCGTATGGGAGGGGGGGTCTATTCCCCCCCGTTTAGCCGGGAGGGGCAATTTTCTGAAAAATCGACTTATTTTGTAAAAAAAAATATTAAAAATCAACGGCTTAGTTAACAACACCGTGCTATACCTTTCTGAAAAGCTAAAAACTTCTTCTTTCACTTTGTTTTTAAAATAAATTGTTTTAACGAATAGTTTTAAAAAAATAAATTTTCAAACTCAAAATTTTCAAAAAAAAAAGCCAAAAAAACTTTTTTGAACTAATTTTTTTCAAAATTTTATGCAATTAAGTACTAATTTTGTTTTAAAATTTCAATGTCTTTGTTAATTTTTAGTCGAAAACAGAAAACCGGATGCAAAAATGTCTTTTCGTTTTTGAGAAATTTAAAAAAAAACAAAACCACTTTTTCCTAAGAAAATTTTTGTTTTTTTTTTACCTATCTGGACTTTTAGTTTAATTTATTAGTTTAATTTACAAATTTAATTTTTTGTAATTGGAGTTTTATGAGGACTCCATAAAGTAGAAAAGTATTGGATTTTCCCTGGATTAATCATTTTGTTCATTGAAAACGTCTGCCATTGACCTTTCACTTCTAGCTCTCCGTGCTCTCGTCGGCGGATATTTGAAAACATGCTACGACTTGGGCGCTATCTATTGGGATATCTTTCAGCGTAGAGTCTTTCAGCTTCCCGATCTCGACAACAAGTTAAACCGGAGCAGAAGTTCCTGTCCGCTATATCTTCTCGAACATATGAGTTTGTTATGGTTATGTGTTGATGAATTAATATTTTAATTGTAAATGGTTGTTAAGTAAATATGCGATGCCTTTTATTAACCTTTAGGTTGTTAATTGTCTTTTCATTCAAGAAAAATTGCGGTTTAATTATCTTAAGCCCCCAGCAGGTAGAACCCTTTGCCGGCGAGTGGCCGCGGCCCCAGGTATAGTAAGAAAAAATTGCAGGGCAGTTTTCAGACGTTATCAATGAATAAAATGGTTAATCCATTGAAAATCCAATACTTTTCTACTTTATTGTGTCGTCATAAAACTCCAATTACAAAAAATTAAATTTGTAAATGAAACTAATAAATTAAACTAAAAGTCCAGATAGGTAAAAATAAAAACAAAGATTTTCTTAGAAAAAAGTGGTTTTGGTTTTTTTTTAATTTCTCAAAAACGAAAAGACATTTTTGCATCCGGTTTTCTGTTTTCGACTAAAAATTAACAAAGACATTGAAATTTTAAAACAAAATTAGTACTTAATTACATAAAATTTTGAAAAAAAATTGTTCAAAAATTTTTTTTTGGCTTTTTTTTGAAAATTTTGAGTTTGAAAATTTATTTTTTTAAAACTATTCGTTAAAACAATTTATTTTAAAAATAAAGTGAAAGAAGAAGTTTTTAGCTTTTCAGAAAGGTATAGCACGGTGTTGTAAACTAAGCCGTTGATTTTTAATATATTTTTTTACAAAATAAGTCGATTTTTCAGAAAATTGCCCCTCCCGGCTAAACGGGCGGGAATTGACCCCTCCCCCCTCCCATACGATTTTTTTCTTGTCTCAACTCAACCTTCACGCTCTAGCTTTTTGGCACAACGCTCGTGAATCACCCTGTATATATTGTGCAGTGTTTTTATATAATATGTTAATAATGAATTAAATTCAAATGTCAATCTGGTAGACGGCCTCGGCCAAGCCACTCATGACTATGTCATACTTTAATAGTATTGTAAATTGTATATTTTTGAAGTCAAATAAACTAATAAACTAACTAACTAAACTAAACTCATTCAAAAGTCAATTGAGTGGTGAAAATATGAGGTGAGTTAAATTTTGGTGAAAAAGTGAAAAATATGTAAGTGAAGCATTCAGACCTTCCATCGTTCTGTTTTATTCAAAGAAAAAACAGGCTTCACCAACGAATGTCGCACAGACCCCGCGCCTAAGGAACTGGTGCGTGGTGCAGCCAGATATTGTAGCTTTATTGGTCGGAAATTAAAACCAACAAACCAACTAACAATGCTAGGATAAGTCGGGACAATTAAAATTAATTAAAACGACATTTCGTGCCTGAAACTCCGGGAAAGGAACATTAACGGTCATCATAAGGCCACAATAAAATAATGAAATTAGGCTCCACAAAAAAGCACACAAAACAACAACAACGAATTGGGGCTTTGTTTAATTTTTTTGGGACCTTTTTTCATTTTCATTGGGGCATAATTTCGTTATGAAAATAAGGTTTTCGGGGCTTAATTTCACTTTAGTTTAAAAACAATTTGTTAAAATTGAAATGTGCTATGTATCAACATATAGTCCGTAACTTAATCTTGCTATCTATGTACCTAATTTGCATACTTGAATTAATAAAGCTCTTTAGTCTTAACAATTCCTACATACTAAAAACAACGTGTCTTTCTGATCGCCTTTCTGGAAAAGTTTCACAGGTTATGGGCCCAGACACGCGGCGGAAAAGTTTATAAATTGTATAGCGTTTAATCTTTAAATAAATTATAGATATACCTTAAAGTATTTAATTTGATTCAAGTCGATTTAAACGCGGATTATATTTTTTTGAAAAACTTGTCGTGTTGGGGAATAAAGAATGGAAACCGATCTGCAAAGAGTTGAAAAATTGCTCAGTTCGGAGCAATGGCTAGTATGGAAGTTCCAAATCAAGGTGTTATTACGAGCATATGATTTGTGGGACATAGTTGATGGTTCGTCAGCGAAGCCTATCGTTAACACCGAAACAGCAGCCGCGGATTCAGAGTTGCTTAAGAAATGGACTAAGAGCGACAGCAAGGCTCAGAGAGTGATCGTCACGTCAATTGGGCAGGAGCCCATGTTACATATAATGAGTTGTGAAAGTGCTTTTGACATGTGGACCAAGTTAGAAAACGTGTATGAACAAAAATCCAAGACGTCTGTGCATTTACTGCAACAACGATTTTATAGCTTTACCAAAAGTGAAGATGAAAGCCTTTCACTACACATATCGAAGCTACAGAAAATCGTGCAACAACTTAAGGACCTTGGTGAGGATGTCTCTGAGACAATGGTCATTACCAAGATTTTAATGACTCTACCGCCTGCCTATAACCACTTTTACAGTGCATGGGAATCAACAATATCAAGTGAACAAACATTGAAGAACTTGACCGCACGTCTGTTAATGGAGGAGTCAAGAATGAATATGCAGAATGAAATTGAATGCGAAGCTCTCGTGGCAAGAAAAGGCAAAACGGCATCAAGAACAGCTCATCGTCAGGATAACAGTTATCGCAAGAAATTCGGAAAGTGTTTTATTTGCAAGAAAACGGGCCATTGGAAAGCCGATTGTCCTTTGAGACAGAAAGAGAAGAACAATGCATGCGATTCTAAGAGAGGTGACACTTTTATTTCTCAAATTGTTTTTAACAAAATAAGCGATAGAGATAGCTGGTTTCTTGACTCTGGTGCGAGTGACCACATGACGTCTCGAAGAGAGTGGTTCGTTTCTTACAAAAAATTTGATAAACCAGTAAATATTCGAGTGAGCAACGGTGAAATTATACATGCATACGGTACCGGTGACATCAACATTCTCGCTTACAATAAAGAACTTTGGTTAGAGAAACATATTTCAAATGTTTTATATGTACCTGATATAAAACTTAATTTGTTTTCCGCGAGTTGTGCCCTTGACAAAGGCTTACAAATGAGATCAAATAAAAGCGAATGCGAATTGCTTAAAAATGATGATGTTGTTGCTGTTGGCTTGCGTCAGAATAAAATGTTCAAGTTGTTGTTCAAAGTTGTGATGGTGGGTGAGTCTCAAGCTTACAGCGCCAATCAAGATTCTAATAAGAAAGGTGTTATCGATCTACAATCGTGGCATGAGCGACTCTGTCACCAAAACGTAAGCTATGTAAAAGATTTTCTGATATCAAACAACATTTCTTTTACAGGAGACTCATTCTTTTGCTCCGCTTGTGCAATGGGAAAAAGTCATAGATTACCGTTTTCCCGCAGTTTGAATCGATCTTCTGTACCAGGTGAGCTTGTGCAAAGTGATCTCTGCGGCCCTATGCATGTTACGTCATATGGTGGCTCTTGCTATTTTTTATTAATGAAAGATGATTGTTCAAGTTATCGACATGTTTATTTCATCAAACAAAAAACAGAGGTAACTGCGTTATTAAAGACGTATTTAGAGCAAGTCAAGATTGATACAGGCCGCACTGTCAAGTTCCTTCGAACCGATAATGGCTTGGAGTTCACTAATAAGGAAGTAAACTCATTACTTAGGACACAAGGTATATGCCATCAGAGAACAGTCCCATATACTCCACAACATAATGGCCGAGCCGAACGAGACATGAGAACAATCGTAGAGGCAGCCAGGTCAATGATTTGTGGGCAGAATCTCAGTGCGAAACTTTGGGCTGAAGCGGTTAATACTGCTGTCTACGTATTGAACCGGAGCTGTCCAAGTCCAGTAAATGGCAAATCTCCTTATGAGGTCTGGTTTGATAAGAAATGCAATTTCTTTGATTTTAAGCCATTTGGTTGTGAAGTATATATGCACATCCCTAATCATAAAACCAAAAAATGGCACAAAAAGGCCAAGAAAGGAATTTGGGTAGGTTACGCCACCAATACCAAAGGCCATCGAATTCTCTTAGATGAAACTAAAAAAGTTGAAATTTCACGCGATGTTCTCTTCAATGAATGTGTCAAAAGGCCTCCTGCTTCGAAAGAAGAAGCAAATGATTTCATTTATATACAAATGCTTGAAGACGAAATATATGATGATGAGAAAGCTGTTGTTGATGGTGAAGATGTTGTTGATGGTGGTGAAGTTGTTGTTGAGGATGATGAGGCTTTTGCTGGTGGTAATGATGAAGGCGTCGTCGACGAAGCGGCTGAGGAGAACATTGGCCCGACTCAAGAAGACTACAAATCAAAGCTTCGACAGAGGAAGCAGTTAAACTTTGTTATGTCTGAAGGTTTTGCGTTTGTTGCTGAGCTTGTTGAACCTCCGAATTATCGTAAAGCAATGGACTCTTCAATGGCCGTCGAATGGAAAGGTGCGATGGATGAGGAAATCGAAAGTTTACTGAAGAATAACACTTGGCAGCTGGTAAGATTACCTGAAGGCAGAAAAATAATCGGCAATAGGTGGGTGTTTAAGGTTAAACTGTCACCAGATGGAAAAATTAGCCGTTATAAAGCTCGCCTTGTGATCAAAGGCTACAGCCAAGAATATGGTTTGGACTATATTGAAACGTTTAGCCCTGTCGTCAAATTTGCATCAATCCGAATGATTCTGGCTATAGCTGCAGCTGAGAATTTGAAATTGTTTCAATTCGACATCAAAACCGCCTTTTTGAATGGCGACCTGTTGGAGGACATCTTTATGCAACAACCTGAAGGCTACGACGATGGAAGTGGCAGAGTCTGTAAACTGCGAAAGAGTCTATATGGACTCAAGCAGTCCTCCAGGTGTTGGAATAAAAAATTCTCTGCTTTCCTTCAAAAGTTCGATTTTAAAGTAAGTCTTTATGATCCTTGTGTTTTTATAAGCAGCTCTAAATCGAAAAGGATTTTGCTCGCGATTTACATCGATGATGGTCTGGTGGCGGCATCGAACAAAGAAGACGTAGATGACCTGCTTGAATATCTGCAGCATGAATTTGAAGTGAAACACAGTGATCCTACCTATTTTCTTGGACTAGAAATTTTACGGAGACAAGATGGTGCCGTTATGATTCATCAAGCCGCATACTCAAGACGTCTTTTAGCAAAATTCTGCATGAGTAATTCAAAGCCAGTTTCAACTCCATCAGAGAAGACACCGCATGCCGTCAGTAGAGTTCTGTATGGTGGAAATTTTCCGTTTCGGGAGGCAGTGGGATCACTGATGTACCTGGCTGTTGGCACAAGACCCGATATTTCTTTTGCCATCGGTTTAGTCAGCCGAAACTTGGATAATCCAGACGCATCTGATATATGCGATGTGAAGCGTATATTTAAATATATACAAGGAACCATTGACCACGGTATTGTTTATAATTTTACAAATAAATTGCATTTATATTGTTTTAGCGATGCTGATTACGCGGGCGACGTTGAAACAAGGAAATCAACAAGTGGTACCGTAGTCATGCTTTGCGGTGGAGCGATATCATGGCAGTCACAGAGACAGAAGTGCGTCTCACTGTCTACTACTGAGTCCGAGTATATTGCTGCTTCAGAGGCTGTGAAAGACTTGGTTTGGCTGCAGAAGCTCTTTTGCGAGATGACATCAACAATCGCAGCTTGTTCAACATTATACTTGGATAATCAGAGTGCAATTAAATTAATAAAAAACCCTGAATTCCACAAACGCACTAAGCACATAGATGTGCGTTATCATTTTATAAGAGAAAATTATGAAAAAGAATTATTTAAAATAGAATTTGTTCCCAGTGAAAAACAAATTGCTGATTTACTAACTAAATCTTTGCCAAGAGAATCGTTTTGTAATTTAAAATTATCTTTGAATCTTATTTCTTCAACATGTTTTTTAAAGAAAATGTAATTTTTTATTCTTACTCAGCAATTGAATTTATTTTGAAATTATACTAATGAATTTTTGTATGAATCGATTAAACATGTAAATATGTTTGACACAAGTGGAAGTGTTAAAATTGAAATGTGCTATGTGTCAACATATAGTCCGTAACTTAATCTTGCTATCTATGTACCTAATTTGCATACTTGAATTAATAAAGCTCTTTAGTCTTAACAATTCCTACATACTAAAAACAACGTGTCTTTCTGATCGCCTTTCTGGAAAAGTTTCACACAATTTTAAGCCGAGTCCATTGCAGGCAGTGGAATTATAAGTGTCCTTGTTGCATGGAAGGAAACTGTGCATTAGATACAGAATTCAAGTACATATTTAGCTTATTTCAAATCATCGTAGTATTGAATTTTTGTTCACGTGTTTTTAGTTTTTAGTTAGAAAATGAACAAGACGGTCGATAGTGTAAAGCTCATAGGTTAAAGCTCATTTCAACTCAACACAGGTATACAAAGGGGTGAAGCGACTTTGAAGCTCGCTTCAATACCTTTTGTAAACATGGTAAATATTAATTTCAAAATGCACTAGTCAAAACAATTAAAGAAACACTTGAAAAAACTCAAAAATTGAGTGGTTTTTTATAAGGCTGTATCTCAGTAGAAAAAAGTCGGATTGAAGTGAAATTAAAAGTTTTTCAAAGGTTATCATTTTTTCTTTTCAAATTATTTTGAGTTAAGAAAGTGCCGTAAGTCGTTTTTGCTTGAACGTAAAAAATGTTCACTCAATTTCAAAATCGAAAAAACAAAATTAACTTTGATTTGTCATCAAATCAAGGAAATTCGTCCGAATTTCACAAAGTCATAATGATAATGAAAAAAAAATAAACAAATTCATAATAGTAGAGTCAATGAAGCTCAAAAAAGGGGGTTTTCAGAAAGTCCTCAGAAACAGCTCGGATTTTGAAAATTCTTTTTTCCAAATTTTTTGTTTTTTATATTCTTTAAAGTCTGAAACAAATCATTTGGGGGAAATAATTGCTTATATTGTTTAAACAATTTTTATATTGTTTATAAAGAGAGATCCAAAAACAATATTTTTGATAATTGGAGTGTTTAGGTTGCATTAAGACAAGAAAAAAATCATATGGAAGGGGGGGTTTATTGTCCCCCGTTTAGCCAGGAGGGGCGATCTTATAACAAAAAAAAGCCTATTTTTCAAAAAAATATTAAAAATCAACGGCTTTTCACCTAATGCCGTGTTATACCTTTTTGCAAAGCTAAAAAATGTTTCTTTCATTTTGCATTTAAATAAAACTGTTTTTAGGAATGTTTCTCGAAAAATTCATCTTCAAAGTGAAAATATTGAAATTTTAAACTTTTTTTTTCAACTTCGAACTAATTTTTTTTTCAAAATTTTATGTAATTAAGTACTAACTTCTTTCACAATTAAATGCGGTTACAAGTTCTTAGTGATATCCAGAAAACCGCATGCTTAAATTTCTATTTGTTTTCGAGAAATTAAGAAAAACCCAAAAAAACTCAGAAAATTTGGATGATATTTTGTTCTATTTATTCGAAAAAATAATACTTACAAGTAATTTTGTGAATTTTTTTCTGAGTGTTTTTAGTTTTTTCTTAATTTCTCAAGAACAAGAAGACATTAAGGCATGCGGTTTCTGGATCGCACCGAGAACTTGTAACCGCATTTAATTGTGGAAAAAAAATAGTACTTAACTACATACAATTTCGAAAAAAATTAGTTCGAAGTTAAAAAATTAAGTTGAAAAATTCGATATTTTCACTTTGAAGATGATTTTTTCGAAAACTATTCCTGAAAACAGCTTTATTGAAATGCAAAATGAAAGAAGCATTTTTAAGCTTTGCAAGAAGGTATAACACGGCATTAGGTGAAAAGCCGTTGATTTTTAATATTTTTTTGAAAAATAGGCTTTTTTTGTTATAAGATTGCCCCTCCTGGCTAAACGGGGTACAATAGACCCCCCTTCCATATAATTTTTTTCTTGTATTAATGCAACCTAAACACTCCAATTATCAAAAACATTGTTTTTGGATCTCTCTTTATAAACAATATAAAAATTGTTTAAACAATATAAGCAATTATTTCCCCCAAATGATTTGTTTCAGACTTTAAAGAATATAAAAAACAAAAAATTTGGAAATTTTTTTTTTCAAAATCCGAGCTGTTTCTGAGGACTTTCTGAAAAAAAGCTTCATTGACTCCACTATAAGAACAGAAAAATAAAAGAAAAAAAAATTCCTTAAAATTGAAAGAAAGTGTTTTGTAAGTTTGATTGATCGAAGCAGTGAAACGGTTAAGCGGAAAACACAAAGCTGCTTTGCTGTTAGCGTTGAGTGATGTATAAAGTATTTAATTTAATTGTGGAAAAAAAATAGTACTTAACTACATACAATTTCGAAAAAAATTAGTTCGAAGTTAAAAAATTAAGTTGAAAAATTCGATATTTTCACTTTGAAGATGATTTTTTCGAAAACTATTCCTGAAAACAGCTTTATTTAAATGCAAAATGAAAGAAGCATTTTTAAGCTTTGCAAGAAGGTATAACACGGCATTAGGTGAAAAGCCGTTGATTTTTAATATTTTTTTGAAAAATAGGCTTTTTTTGTTATAAGATTGCCCCTCCTGGCTAAACGGGGTACAATAGACCCCCCTTCCATATAATTTTTTTCTTGTATTAATGCAACCCAAACACTCCAATTATCAAAAACATTTTTTTTGGATCTCTCTTTATAAACAATATAAAAATTGTTTAAACAATATAAGCAATTATTTCCCCCAAATGATTTGTTTCAGACTTTAAAGAATATAAAAAACAAAAAATTTGGAATTTTTTTTTTTCAAAATCCGAGCTGTTTCTGAGGACTTTCTGAAAAAAAGCTTCATTGACTCCACTATAAGAACAGAAAAATAAAAGAAAAAAAAAATTCCTTAAAATTGAAAGAAAGTGTTTTGTAAGTTTGATTGATCGAAGCAGTGGAACGGTTAAGCGGAAAACACAAAGCTGCTTTGCTGTTAGCGTTGAGTGATGTATAAAGTTCAAGCATAGGAATTGCTAACAACCTATCTTAAAGCAGCTTTGTTGCTGAACCTTTGATTTGACATACTGTGAGAACCCCGTAACATAAACGTAACGTCGCAAAAGCTGTAGCAAAAGTTGAAATATTTTCTACTTTTTGATATGTATTTGCTCACCGACATGTTTTTTTGTTCGTGTGTATGAAAATTTTATTTGAATTTTACTTCCTTTTCGCTTTGCTGTCGGTTTTGTTTTCAAAAAACAAAAAACAAAAAAATTTTTGACAAAAAATGTTTGAATAAAATAAAATAAATTTAGTAAAATGGCAGATGTCAGTCAAAGTTCAATCCAAAGTATAGAATCGTAACGCAGTCAGCGCTAACAGCAAAGCAGCTTTGTGTTTTCCGCTTTAATCGTATTGATGTGAAATGTTCACCAAAATCAAGGAAATTTTATGACCTTTAATAATTAAATAACGGTAGTTTTTATGAAAAACTTGAAAAATGTGTATTTTTGACCTTTTTTTAGATTGATAGAAAAGATTGAAAAAAGCAATATTTTTATTTTTTCAAAATACATACATAGTTTTGTATAGAAAATTTAACAAATTTTTCAAATCTGCCTTTATTTTTTTTGTAAGTCAATATTTAGCAGAGTTATTAGGGTCCAAAATCAAAATTGTATTAGTGCATGTAAACCCATTTTTTGATTAGAAAAAAATCGTAGCGATCTGAACTAAACAATGAATTATAACCAGCAAAATTCTGAAATTGAATCTTAGATTGATTGGATTGAAAAAAAATGAGCGCTCATTTTATGATAGATTAGATTAGATTATTTTTATTACTTGAAATTGTTAAATACAATAGTTTCGGTTACATTTGATTGGAATATAAATTTGGTAATAAAAGTGTTTTGGCGGTGGCAATGCCGTCTGCCAGATTGACTGTGTTTTCAAATTATGTTCGAAGAAAATGTTTACTATTTAACAAAATGTAAATGAACAATTGCAAAAATTATATAAAGATGCAAATAGGGCTTTCAGTTTAGCTAAAACAAAAATAAATTACTTAATAGTTAATACATAATTTTTTGGCAAAAGAATTAACAGCTTTTAGCTTGGCAAAAACAAAATTAAAGTTGAGTTAAACTTGGATTCAAGATTACAAAAAAGAAGAGCTTTTAGTTTGGCTAAAACAAAAATAAAGGGTATTTGAACCCATTAAAAATAAGGCGTTATGCAAAGACTTTTAGTTTAGTTAAAACAAAATTTCAGTTATTAAAAATAATAATATAATAATAAATAATATACAACAATAATTTATAATATTAATTAGAAAAACATGATATATAATTATACTGTTTTTGATTTAAGTATTAGGAGAATTCTGTTATAATCATTTCTCTGTACCACATTGATTTCCCAAGATAATTGGATAGATTTTTCCAATTTTCACCATTTAAAATTATCAAAGTTTGCTCCATAGTTAGAGTAGGTTTTCCAAAGTAGAGGATTCTTAGTTCTTTATAAACTGGGCATATTGATAGAAAATGAAAAGTATCTTCTTTTGAATTCAAATTGCACATTGGTGTAGTGGATGAACCCTTATATGGTGATCCGTTTAAATTAAGTTGCTCACTTCTTGCTTTACAGATCAACGAAATTTCCCTTGTACTGTATTCATCACTAAAATAGTTATTTATGAGATCATGTTTCAGATTGAGGTAAATGACTCTGTTGATTGAAGATGACATTTTTTGTAAATTTTCATTCCGCTGGTAGATGTCGACAGCCTGTAATAACCCGTAGAGTTGTTCTTTTAGTGCGATTAAATTAGTATATTGGAGATTTAGCTCAATTCCACACTTCGTTGCCCATTGTCTCCATTCTCATATCCACTCCACTTTGTTATCTATGATGTACTTTGCTATTGACAATTGAATTCTATTTGGACTGTATGCCAGTACTTTCAAGTTGTAGTCAAAGTGGAGTTTTAGCGTATGAATAAAAAGAGTAGGAAGGCCAGTTTCGAGTAGTAGGACAAAGTTTGGAATATTGGATGGTAAGAAGAAAAGCCGTTTGAGAAAGTAACGTTGAAGTTTTTCTACTTCTTCGTGTGACTCATATCCCCATGTTTGACAGCTGTAGCACATAACAGAGCGCATTACAGCGTCAAATACCTTGTACTTAGCTGAGGTTGGTACTTCTTTGCTGTTCATAACATCTTTCCATGACGCGTTAATCATACTTTTTGATGAAATCAGTTTTTTTTCGAGGTGTGAGGTTAACTTCATATTAGATTTTAAAAGAAGTCCAAGGTATTTGTATTCTGTCACTATTTCGATGGCCTCACCATTAAAGTACCACTTTTCATTCGATTTAAGTTTTGATTGTGTATTTCTTACTATCATTACTTTAGATTTTTCTAAATTAACTGTTAATTTTCAGACTCTACAAAAATCAACTAGCTTATTTATCATAAGTTGTAGACTTTGGGGCGATTCTGCTAAAAGCACAATGTCATCTGCATACATGAGTACCTTAACGTTTAGACCTGCAAAACTTATTCCAGCCGGTAGATACATTGAAATATCATCAAGGAATATAGAAAATAGAACTGCACTTAAAAGACAACCTTGTTTGACGCCAGATGTAGTCTCAAACCATTCAGACATATCTATCCCATCCCAAACCGCTGAGCGGGTGTTTTTGTACATATTTTTCAGGACCAAAAGAAGTTTCGTCGACAGTCCCTTTTGTGACAGTTTGTAAAATAATGCTTGTCGATCTATCGAATCGAAAGCAGCTTTAAAGTCCACGAAAAATATGTACAAACTTCTTTTTTGCCGAAGGAAATACTGTGATATTAACATGACAGATGAAAGTTTATTTTTTTTCGATTTTGAAATTGAGTGAACATTTTTTACGCTCAAGCGAAAACGACTAACGGCACTTTCTTAACTCAAAATAATTTGTAAAGAAAAAATGATAACCTTTTTTTCAAGTGTTCCTTTAATTGTTTTGCCTAGTGTATCTCACTGAGATTTCAAAATTGTATTCCACCAAACAATTATCATAGACGCTTCATTCGGAATATTAGTTTTCCAGAATATGAAAGAAATTAAAAAGTTGCATACTTATTATTTATTTTCACACCCCCAATTTTTTCTCTGTCGGGCAAAAAAAAATATCGGCTCGCCTCGCTCGCTTTCCAGTGCTGCAGTACGCGATTTTTTAATTACTTTCAGAGTCTGGAAAACTAATTTTCCGAATGAAGCATCTACGAAAATATTGAGAAACTTACTTATTAAGAGTTGAAAGATGCCTTACAGCTCACTTTTTTGTTAACACTTTTTCTCAACATTTGATTTTACTCCCATATACATATTTTGCATACCGGGCTCTTTATATGAATCGGTTCTAAAGGAGTAAATTCCAAAAACTACTCCATTGTTAATTTTAATTCTAATAAACTTTAACTATAAAATAATATTGCAACTGTCATAGAACAGCAAAAAAGATTTAAATTAAATAGGTGTTTCTCATTCTGTTTCCAGGGGAATTCCCAGCAGCAATGCAGCGCGCGGGACAAGCACATCATCAAATGTCTCCAAACCACTATCTATTAGTTTGCATCTCAACATTCTTATCTGCTATAACATATATAAAAGTATATCAAAGAATACCGAATTCTGTCGGCCACATCTGACCCAATCAATAAACAATCTGTTCAAAGGAATCATGTTTTTCGTGGCAGCACTTTTTATTAAATGCGTTGCGATCTGTTCAAAGTTTGCTCAACAAAAAAATATGATAAACAAATTTCAATATCTACAACAGTACTCAAATCATGATCGGTTTAAAAATGCTTCCATTAATTATAAATCGCACGCTTATCGTTATAACCATCATAACCAAATAAATATTATTTACTTTCAAAACTACGTTTACAGAATAAAATACAAATTCAATCAAGATTCAGAAACAAATCGGGACGATAATATGCAAAACTTTAAAAATGTGGATAAAAACGTATCAGAAATCTCAAAATCTTATTCAAATTTTCCATTCCACATAAAAGTATACTTAACAGAATCCGATGTAAGATAAGAAAAATGCTCATACACCTACTATGTAACTATTATTTTAAGCAAACAACTATTTCGTACGTTTTGTACGTCTGTGTGAATATGTACCATTTTTTTAAACTGACAAAAAAAAATTTATATTTAATAAATTTAATTGTACTATCTATTTTGATTTGTAACTTATAAGTAGTGACTTAAAATGAGATTATGCTAGGTGTGTTTTATTAGTACGCAAAAAAGAATAAAACAAAGCCAGTTTAGTAGGTATTGCTCAATACCATCTTATTCAACAATTTAAGACATTAATTTCTGGTTGCTTAGTAGAAAAGTTTCATTCTGGCTGAACTTTAATACAACTTTGCTCACGAAAGCACGCTCAAGTGATCCACCACCACTAGTGCGGTTTCATTCGCTCATTGATTAGCGAATATACATGTAAAGAAGGTCGGACCTGCTTCTTTTGCTAACCTAAGGATATTTTCGTTCGGTTTTTTTGAAATTAGGTTATGTTATTTGGGAGTGGTACGAAATCCTCAAAAGACAAAATCCCCACGGAAAAAATCCCCAAAGAAAAAATACTTTTTGCCAAAATCTCCTTGAAATCTCCAAATCTCCAATATTCAGGTACTTACACCGTTCCTCTCACGACATGTGCATGACACTGTTATGACATGATAACAAATTATGAATGCACTTTCAGTTTGTCATTTAAAATGAATTACACGTTTATTTCTTAAACAACCTTAACTGAATACAATAATATCTCCAAAACAAATATGTTCAAGTAGTGAATCATGCGATTAAATCGCGCGATTTAATCGCATGATTCACTACTTGAACATATTTGTTTTGGAGATTTTGGCATGGTGATTTTGTCCATGGGGATTCTCTCTTTGGAGATTTCGCTGCTGGAGATTTCAGTTTGGGGATTTTGGGTTTGGGGATTTTCGTTTGGGGATTTTGGCTTGGGGAAAACGTCACCAACCCTGTTATTTATGTACTAATTATGTGTAAAGTTCTCGATTTATATTTATATTATAGAAAGATTTCGTATATTACTACGGATGCAATGAAAATGTACACTCGGGCGTATACGTGTTTTTTTTTTATTTTAACGCTTCTTTTTACTTTTTGTTTGAGAACCTTACGTTTTTTGTATCATCTTGTTATTTTTAACAACCTAAAGAGTAGAGTTTTTGTTAATGATGACGATGAGTAAGCCGAGTTAATGACTCAAAGAACCGTCCGACTAACTCCTTGGTGATCGTTTTGGAGTCGTTCATACTAGAATATCATTTGAAGTCGTGGCAAGGAGGACTGGATATGAATCTAAGCTAAACAACAATCGGCTGTTGGATGTCCGACTGAGGTTCCATGAGCATTGCTCCTTCGACCAAAAAATACCAGTTATAAAGGGTGTTTTTTCTTAGAGGTATATAACTTTAAATTGCAATAAAACAACGATGGAATATTCGACATGATTTTTTATTTGTTTGAAAGATATTCTTGTGGCATTACATTTTAAATATGATTTCTGGCATATGACTGCCACGGCTGGCTCGGATGTAGTCCAATCTGGACATCCAATTTTCGATGACTTTTTCCAACATTCGTGGCCGTATATCAGCAATAACACGGCGAATGTTGTCTTCCAAATGGTCAAGCGTTTGTGGCTTGTCCGCATAGATCAATGACTTTACATAACCCCACAGAAATTAGTCTAGCGTTGTTAAATCACAAGATATTGGAGGCCAATTCACAGGTCCAAAACGTGAAATTAGGCGGTCACCAAACGTGTCTTTCAATAAATCGATTGTGGCACGAGCTGTGTGACATGTTGCGCCGTCTTGTTAGAACCACAGCTCCTGGACATCATGATTGTTCAATTCAGGAATGAAAAAGTTAGTAATCATGGCTCTATACCGATCACAATTGACTGTAACGTTGTGGCCATCATCGTTTTTGAAGAAGTACGGACCACCAGCCCATAAAGCGCACCAAACAGTCAGTTTTTCTGGATGTAACGGTGTTTTTCGACATACACTTGAGGATTAGCTTCACTCCAAATGTGGCAGTTTTATTTGTTGACGTAGCCACTCAACCAGAAATGTGTTTATGAAAATCGGGAAGAACAGCCATCTCGTTTTGGGCCCATTCGACGAATCTACGCCTTGCTTGATGATCGTTTGGCTTCAATTCTTGCACGAATTGGATTTTATAACTTGTAAGCACGCAAACCAAAATCCTTCCGCAAAATCTTCCATAAAGTGGATGGACACAGATCCGATTCCTGTGTTCGATGGCTCGAATGGCGGGTCTTCCTCAATGCTACATTCTACAGTAGCAATAGCTTCTTCTGTACGCACCGTACCGGCGTCTCTGGGGATGCGAGTTATCAATTAGAGTAAACGTGGTGCGAAAACGTTTCATGGTTAATCGAATTAACTGCTCTGATGGACGATTTTGTCGACGATAAAATGGACGTAGTGCGCGATACATACTCCGCACAGAAACATTATTTTCGAAATAAAATTGCACAATTTGCAAGCGTTGTTCAGGCGTTAGTCTATTCATGATGAATGGCCTAACCAAACTGAGAATAAATCCCTTGACAGCTGTTAAATCGGTCGCCGTCTTGAAAAGTAATGCCAACTTAAAGTTCTATACCTCGAAAAAAAACACCCGTTACATTGTACACCTCTATTTCTGATGTGATGATCATAAACCTGATACTTATCAAATATTTGCTGTAGCTGACAAATTTCAACGTATATTTGAAATTGTTCAATAATGATTTTTCTATTCTTTTTCAAAACCTACCCTAAGGTCATTTATGTATTCTTTAAGTCGCAAGTAAAAAAAAAACACGTATACGCCCGAGTGTACACTTTCATTGCATCCGTAGTGATATACAAAATCTCTATACATATATAAATATAAATGTGAACTTCACACATAATTAGCACATAAATAACACATAATTATGGTCTATGTTTCGTTGAATTCGTTGGCAAAATATAGAAGTTGTGCTAGCTTAATATTAAGGTGGCATAATTTTATATATATAAAAAAATTTATCAGCACAAAAATTGCGAACTTCACACATAATTAGCACATAAAGAGCACATAATTATCGTAAAGGTCCCAATCTTTTGTGATCCTGATCATATTGGATTGCCAACTTAATAGACGTTCTTCTTAACGCTTTCAAATTTACTTAAGTGATGAGCAATGAAACCGCACTAGTATCTAAAATTTGAACGAAAAATTAACGAACGTAGTTTAATTACATTAGGGTTAACTCATAGGGTTCATGTGTATTTGCTGGTTCCCATAAGTGTGCTTAAGTGAGCAAAATTGCATTATAGGTGAGCCTTTATTGTTTTCATTTATTCGTTTTCCCTTTTTCTTTCGCATTTCATTCATGCAAGGCAAAACATGCGCCGTGTAATGCCGGACTAAGTTCATCTACTCGAAGCTTGCAATTTAAAGTTGAAAAAAAAAAACAA